>OX638143.1:60111539-60711539 GCA_951805005.1 Othius punctulatus
GCGGTCGTCGCTCTAGGGGCGGGTTTCTCCTTGCGGCACCCTCGTCTTGCGGCTCCCGGTGCTCCTCTGAAGGCTCTCTGGACAGGATCTGGCTCTTAGCTCTGAAGAATGAAAACGGTTAACTACTGTTCGGATTTGGCGGTACGGTACAGGGATCCGATAGGTAGCTCTGTTAATTACGGTTAATCACAAGAGAAATGTTAAGCTCATCCGTAATTCCGAAGAACCAACGGGAAAGCTATTAGACAGATTCCGCGGCTCGGAAGCTAGCGGGTACATCTATCTAATTACCGGGGAGCGGGTGACTAATTACGGTTAATAACAAGAGAGATGTTAAGCTCATCCGTAATTCCGAAGAACCAACGGGAAAGCTATTAGACAGATTCCGCGGCTCGGAAGCTAGCGGGTATATCTGTCTAATTACCGGGGAGCGGGTGACTAATTACGGTTAATAACAAGAGAGATGTTAAGCTCATCCGTAATTCCGAAGAACCAACGGGAAAGCTATTAGACAGATTCCGCGGCTCGGAAGCTAGCGGGTATATCTGTCTAATTACCGGGGAGCGGGTGACTAATTACGGTTAATAACAAGAGAGATGTTAAGCTCATCCGTAATTCCGAAGAACCAACGGGAAAGCTATTAGACAGATTCCGCGGCTCGGAAGCTAGCGGGTACATCTATCTAATTACCGGGGAGCGGGTGACTAATTACGGTTAATAACAAGAGAGATGTTAAGCTCATCCGTAATTCCGAAGAACCAACGGGAAAGCTATTAGACAGATTCCGCGGCTCGGAAGCTAGCGGGTACATCTATCTAATTACCGGGGAGCGGGTGACTAATTACGGTTAATAACAAGAGAGATGTTAAGCTCATCCGTAATTCCGAAGAACCAACGGGAAAGCTATTAGACAGATTCCGCGGCTCGGAAGCTAGCGGGTATATCTGTCTAATTACCGGGGAGCGGGTGACTAATTACGGTTAATAACAAGAGAGATGTTAAGCTCATCCGTAATTCCGAAGAACCAACGGGAAAGCTATTAGACAGATTCCGCGGCTAATTATAGCGGTATAATTTGCAGAGTATGTTGTAACCGCTTACAAACTTATCAATAGAAATTAGACGATGTTTAATCTATCGGTATTTACTTTTTATCAGCACGTTAGCACGCCTCCATTTTAATGTTGGTAAGATTGTTTGTATATTTATGTTGGTAAGAGGGACGTTGTTGTTGGGTGTTTAAAATTCATTTCTCTCGCTTGGAGTGGCGTACGCCCTGATGCTGACGACTGTCGAGGCTGTTCTGTGCTCAATTCCGTTCTTATATTTTCGTTTCTAATCATGCCTCTTCTTGTTATCCCTTTCACCTTGCCGCGATCTCCTGGGCTTCACTTTTTTTATCTTTGGTTGAATATCCGTGTCTCACATCAATATGTCAGAGTGAGCCGATATATGATTTTGTATATCTTGATTTTTGTTTCTATTGACACCTCCCCCCCCCCCCCCCCCCCCCACCCCAGTGTATTGCGTAATGTAGGTTGCCTGCCTTCTCCTTTCTGTGGTTTATGTTTATTTCCTATCTTCCTTATTCTTCAAAAGTTGGTCCTAAATAATGAAAGTATTAAATCTGTTCTATATTTGCTCTTTCTATGTATATATTTCCATATTTTTAAATTCTCAAGTAAATATTTTTCACTCTTTTCTACTTATCACAAATACTAGTGGTTTTGTTTTTCTCTCTGCTTTTCTTATTATTTTATCCATAACAGTAGATAATGTAATTGGGAGATGTTCCGCGTAGTGATGAGCCCATAGGCGTTCATTTTATAGAAGTTGTTGAATACACAAAAAAAAGTTTTATTCTAAAGTTAATTTAATTAGGTTGAATATGTGTGGGTATTGTTGTTTATGTGTATAATTTTTTTAATTCAGTTGGCAGTAGGTGTTTCTGTTATTGTTATATTTGTCATGTATTATGTCAAAAGAAGCTAGAGAGTAATATATTGATAATTTACATTGCTTATGTGGCTTATAAGTCCTGTTCTGTTTTTAATTGTGTGTTTAGGTTTTGTAGTGAATGATGCTATTAATGATGCTGTTTATGATTTTAGCTATTTTATGTTTATGTTTTATGTCCTATTCTCCTTTCATTTTTTTTTTCGCCTCTTTGTTGGCGATCGTTAAAGTAATTTTAATTCTTCAGTATTAAACGATTTATTGAGGGCGGTTTTAAACAATGGAAGGTTGGTGTATTTGGTACAGTTGCCGCGTTTCACGTGAGAGGCCGGGGTTCGATTCTGGGCAGGCATTTGATTTTTATTCGGGCAAATATGTCTTGGTTAATAATAACAATAATATTTATTATTAATAAATAATAAATATTAAATTAATAATAATAAAAATTAAATTATTAAAAATTATAATAAATAAATAAAACTCACGCGCTGTCGTCATATCCCTCGTGCAACATAACATAGACCCATAGGCAACCCGTTGTACAAATATCGGTCCTCGAACTGGACGACCGAAAAAACAAAATGGCTGAAATGTGAAATTGAAGCTCCATAAGAATTTACATGGGAAATTGCGGCCGAACTCCCCTAGCTACTATTGTTGTTGGCTTGGTGTAGACCAAACTTGTTGAGTATTGTTGTTCTGATAGTTGTTTCTTGCATTGAACTGTTGAAAACCTGACGGTGACTGCTGATATGTTCGCTTTGGTTGCTGTGTGCTCTCGTAATTTTTTTTTGCTGTATAAATTTCCGCTGGAACTCTGCTGTTGGAAACCATTCCTTTCATTTGTTTACACGTTTACACTTTCATCAGTGTATTGTGAGCAGCAGGAAAATATATGTTGTTTTTCTCCCAGGGTATTCTCTGTCCGGAACTGCTTTATTAATGCCGCCTTTAATCAGCTGCCGTATCTCTTAATTTTATTCTTATTAATGCAGCACGTTCATTATTGCTCCATCCCGTCAATAATGCTGAGTCTTGAAACAATTCAAAGTAACGTTTTACATTTGTCGATCCATTAAATGTAGGTACTGCACTTGCGGAAGACAATGCGCTTTCTATACGTCTTGTTTCACCATTTTCCTCGTTATTTTCCTCCATTTTCTTAGGTTTATTTTATCTATTAAATTAATTTTAACTGAAAACTTTCACTGAACACTTCACTAAATACCTTATACATATATCATACCTAGACGAAACTCTAAATGTAGCTTAACTGTTTTTTAAATATTAAAATACGAAAGACAAACTTACGATTACGTAATCAAGTCATTTAAAAAAAAATATCACAAATAACTCTATAATATGCATTAGTACTCTCCCTAAATATGTTTCAGGCTTACGGTTTTAATATTGAATCAATACTGAAAAAAATTACATTTTAATACAAATTTCCTGAAAAAAAAATTTCACTCACTCATACTCAAAATTTTGATTATACGGGACACTTTCCACTTTCAGAATCTGACCCTTTACAGCAAACAAAGTTGGAGAACTTAAACATATTCACAATTAAATAGGATACTGTCGGGATCTGACCTGCACAGCAAGCAAAGTTGGAGGATTTATTCGTTTTCACAATTAAATGGGACACTATCGGGAATCTGACCCTTTACAGCAAACAAAGTTGAATGATTTATTATTCATTTTCACAATTCACCAATAATTCTCACTACTATATATTCTGAAAAAAAAAATACATCGTACTTATACATAGCTTGGTATTAGTTATTTAAGCATTAAGAGAGGTAAGTATCGTTCACCAGTCGAGGTTGAGTTTGTGCCCGAGCGACAGCGAGGGCTAGCAATAAAGTCCGAGACTGGTCAAAACTTACCTCTCGAATTGCTTATAACTGTTTTTCCACTTCTGAAGTTGGTTTGATTGTTTGATTAATTTATTTTCGCAACTTGAACAAAATGTCAGTACGGCTTTGGTTGCAAAGACTATACTTCAAACGAAGTGTGAATGTCAGAAATTGCATTCGTTCAGTTGTAAAATGAATCCCAATGACAATAAACAAGAAATGGCCATTGAAGAAGCTGCAGATGCTGCCTGTTCCTTCCTACTGCCGGAGAAGTCGTAGGGGTGTTATCAAAATGCGTGTAAGTGTTTTAAAGACTGGTGCCAGAGAAAGATCGCTATTGAAATAATTTTACTTACTTCCCTGAGGGAAGTAAGTGATTACTTACTTCCCGTTGCTCATAGTAACCACAGCTTTATCGGTAAGTGGGACTTACTTCCACTAAATCAATGTTATAACAGTGTACTTACCATGCAGGGAGTGGAAAATAGTTATTTAATCATTAAGAGAGGTAAGTATCTTTTACCAGTCGAGGCGAGTTTGCGCCCGAGCAACAGCGAGGGCTAGCAATAAAGACCGAGACTGGTCAAAACTTACCTCTCAAATTGCTTATAACTGTTTTTCCACTCCTGAAGTTGGTTTAATTGTTTGTGTTTGATTAATTTATTTTCGCAACATGAACAAAATGTCAGTACGGCTTTGGTTGCTAAGACTATCTTTCAAACAAAGTGTGAATGTCAGAAATTGCATTCGTTCAGTTGTAAAATGAATTCCAATGTAAATAAACAAGAAATGGCAATTGAAGAAGCTGCAGATGCTGCCTGTTCCTTCCTACTGCCGGAGAAGTCGAAGGGGTGTTATCAAAAGTGTTTTAAAGGCTGGTTCCAGAGAAAGAACGCTATTGAAATTATTTTACCGACTTCCCTGAGGGAAGTAAGTGATTACTTACTTCCCGTTGCTCATAGTAACCAAAGCTTTATCGGTAAGTGGGACTTACTTCCACTAAATCAATGTTATAACAGTGTACTTACCATGCAGGGAGAGGAAAAAAGTTATTTTCAATCCTCGAATTTACTAACACGCAATTTAATCAACCCACATTTTAATCAACCCCACATCTGACACCAAATTACTATGTGATGCCCGTATGGCCATGTCGGTAGCTACGGGATTAACTATCACAAGCAAAAGTTACCTTCCTAACTAGCAAACACTGGCCGAGCGTTAATGACAGGTTGTTGCTCATTAGATCGGTAATTTGTGTGGGTTCGACGTAGCCTGAGGTTGGTACTGATGCATGTATGAACTAATCTTTAAATCTCACTTACCTTTCAATCCCTGACATCTCGTTCCGCGGTTCATCTCGAGGGCCCTGCCAGGAAATGAGTAAAAAGGGAAAATAACGATACGTTAAACGCTTATATTAAGTTAAAATTTAAATACAATAACAACCGCGAGGGATTACCCATGTCGCGAACATTAGATTTCACATGCGTGATCAGTATCGAATCGAGGATAGCGAATAATAGCGTGCCCTAAACTAAAGCGGGCAAAAAAGAGTGTAGAGAGAATGAATCAGCATTCTTCACCTTTATATAAGGTTTTCGAAGAACAAAGGAGAGTCAAAAGTCCAATCTGGAATCTTCCACGTTGGAAGTACACATCCGTACATTTAGTGATATTTAATATAAAACACTTATTTACTTAATGGGGTTTCTACGTGATACCTTCATGCAATTACAACCTAACTAACAGTAATGAATTGCCTGTATTATAATTATCATCTCTTATTATTCATACGTTATATTAAATCATTTGTAGAGTGTTAACATAGGCAACTCAATTTACACATGTAACTATAACTCTTTACTAACTACTAACTTTACTAACTAAGCGATTAAATGTAACATGCAAGGGTAAGGGAGATGCGGGGTGTGTCAGGGAGATATCTCAGTCTACAGAGTTTACAATCGTAAACATCTACTTGAAACTTTAAAATTTCACATAATTTTCTAACCATTTCTTCACCTTCTAGCCATTGTGGCATAATTTTATCTAATGACCAGGTAGAAGGATCTATAATCTCGAAGAGCTGCACCAATTTTTCATAGTTATCAGTGTCATTGTTCTCACTCTTATCCTCATCCATATTTATATGACTAGCCGATAAAAGTCTTGCTTTCATATTGTTTGCCGCACTATCTAATAATTGCTTTCTGGGAAGAGCTACAAATTTATTATTGTAATCAAATGGTATGCATTTGAACTCATTTGATGAAATTAAATTTCGAACTTTTTTTTCGTAGACACCAAAATTATCATTCTTGTGTAGTTCTATAGCTCTTATTCAACGTTTAATTAATTGATCAAATTCTATATTGGATTAATTTTAAAACAATTATCGAGTCATGTAAAAAAGTTCCGAGTGCATATTATGGGAATGTGACGCGAACACCAATAAAGGTGATATAAATCTCTCGATAAACTCTGCAGCTACAAGTGTAAATATTGTGTTACAGAAAGCGTCACCTTTATTTGTGTTCGCGTCGCATTCCCATAATATGCACTTGGAACTTTTTTACGTGAATCGATAATTGTTTTAAAATTTATCCAATAAAATAAATTAATATCAATCAATTTACGTCAATTTATATTTAATTAATACATTATATAAATTATAGATATGGTAATCCCTCACACATTCCTCCCCAATTTCCTCTTTTATGCAATATACACGACCATAATCGACATAATTTTTAAAGCGACGATTGATTATTTATTTTATCCTAGAGCGGCTTAAATCCGAGAGCTATGCGACTTGTAACCACTGATTACAAGTCAAGGGACTTGTAGCTACAAGTCGAGCAAAAAACGCTCGTTACTACACTGTTCCTACACTTGTAGGAAGTTTTGTTGTGTTACAGAATTTATTACAACTTGTAGCTACAGGCGAATTGCCTGTAGCATGTCGACTTGTAACAAGTGTAGTGTTTGTGTTACAGGCCCCTGGTAGTTGACAATGGGTCTGGAAACGCATTTTTTTTTAAATTTTGCATTTGAATATACACCGTCAAACTTAAATAATGTCGTTGAAATTTTTGATCTAGCACTTCAACTGGCTTCACAATTAATTATTGAAGTCGGGTAAAATTGACCACGCATGAATTTTTCCTTTCAGGACGCGCGGCGTGTGTGACGTCACGGTTGCTCACACGCCCAGCAGTATACTGGAACCTACGTTGAACCAGTTCGCACTTCTGGATTTATCATGTCTAAAGAGAAAACGCGTTATAAATATTGAATTATACCTAGATGTACAAATACTACTATTTCTACCCCAAACAAAATATTCGTAAATGTCTATGAAACGCGACCCTTAAAAAATGAAAACGAATGATTATTCGAGTTTGCCAACTCAAGTCGGGCGAGAGGCGAGAAACGAATAGCTACTGCTAAGAAACGAACATATTTTAATATATTTTTGTTAGTATTTTATCCATGTTACCAGATATTTGTAATTATTTTTTATTATTTGGTATTTTATGTACTTTCTGGTATCTTCTAGTATTTATTTATTTATTTTCCTACTAGTTTCGGTTTAAAATTCAGCCAACATCAGGGGTTTTTAAACTGATACGACACAAATAGTCAAATATAATCTTCAAAAATATAATTTAATTTACAAAAAACCCCTGATGATGGCTGAATGTTAAATCGAAACTAGTAGGAAACATAAAAAAATAAATACTAGAAGATAGATACCAGAAAGTGCTTAAAATAACAAATAATAATTTAAAATATGCTATGAATATGCTCATTTAACGAATATATTAGATTTTGTTTCAAATTAACAAATGCTAACAAAAGGTAAGTCCACTAAATCGTGTCCACTTTATAGGTGCATGAAAGTAAGTTTTTAATTTGCCGTAGTTTCGAGTCTACTATACGATACATGGTGCGGAATTTAACTAGATAATCGTTAATAATTCAAGAAGTTATTATTTAAGGCGAAAATGTTTAAAATAAAAGTTTTTTTTTATTTCGAGGGAGTAAATAAAGTACCTACTATATATATATATATATATATATATATATATATATATATATATATATATATATATATATATATATATATTTAATTAGTTTCAAGGTCATTTGAATGCCAACTTTTTTTTTCTTTTAATGTTCTTTCAATGTTTTTAACAATGCAATTTTTTCATTTAATTTAAATTCTATTGACTTATCAATAGTTTTGAACATTTATTAACAATTTATACTTGTGAGAGTTTTATTTTTATTTTTTTGTTCTTAAGGCCTATTCAGAGTCACATAACATAAGGAGACGTTGTGCACGCGCATTTGACGTTTTCCTGCTCCATATAAGAAATGCGCTCAATGGCTTCTTATGTTATATTATGTGACTCGGAATGGGCCTTTACTTAAAACAATACGTGTGTCAGTTTACACTCGCATAAATATGCATAAATCATTAATTTCTCCTTTATAAGTGAATCAATAAACACTGTTAATTGAGTTATAAGGAGGATATAAAACATCGGTTCAATAATACTATGAATGGTCGTATAGTATAGTATGAAACATCTTACAGTTGTTTGTTTATAGCAATAAAATTCATTATACAATTTTACAATAAAACATTGTTTTAGACGTAACTAATACATTATTGCTTACCTAGATACTTTCGATCCGCGAATCTCAGAGCTGATGAAATTACTATTCGTAGCAAAAAAACAAGCAAATGCAACTGCGTCAATCTTAGGCAAGTTGTCTGATTGACCCCAAACAAATCCCTTATCCATATTACACACAAAACAATTGACTGTAACGCACTAACTCGGGTGATCAAATTTGAATAAGCATTGAGCTATCGCAAGGGACGCAAGATCCGCGTGGAACGGGCAACGTTGACGTCATCAACGGCCCAATCCTACTAGACTGACTGGCGCGGATGGAGGCGCCAAAGTCTTATTTCAAACACTTATAACTCCATAAATTCTTACCCAATTTAAATGAAATAACGACCATTGGGTTTAAACCGATGAAGTTCAATAATTAATTGTATTTTTTTAATATATTTTTTCATTTTTTCCAAGCCCATTGCGTACTGTGCATGATTCCAATGATGCTGTATGTAGATGAAGCCGATGAACATGAAGCTTTTGTTTCATTTGAAGTTGATTGTATAGGTTCAATGTCTGCAGAATTTATTGTTTTCTCTAGTATTTCTTGATCGACTTTTGTTTTGTTTTTTTGACTTTTACGAAAGACAATAAATGTTCTTGCACTCTGTTCATTTTTCAATTTAAAAAAATCTAAAATTTAAATACTGCCATTATATTCACACAATTTTTAGATGAATTTAGAATTTATATTATTTACAAATAATAATTTATAATTGTCGATTTATGTAAATTAAAAAAATAATTTTACTTATATTACTTACCCTAGCAATTAGACTAATTAGTATAGTAAGTTTTTGTAGTAAATATAATCTGTAGAAAACGAACAAATTATAAAATAGAATAAAGTTGCAACAAGTAACGAAGGAAATAATAAAGCGGGCGATACCATGTGCAGCGTGCCGAAGCTTCACAACTTGTGACTCACTCACAAGCAAGAGCCAACCACTCCGTATTTTACGTACGCACATGATGTGTGTAGTGCATTGCGCACACAGACAACTTATATCGCACATGATATGTTTGATATGATATGTTGACATGATTGCGCACATGATATGTTCGCGAGTGTGTGGCACACCGGCGCGATGTGCATATTTTGCAGTCATTGGAACTACCGCGGTAGAAGTACCGCGGTACTCTACCGCGGTACTTTTTTGACGACCGATTACCGTACCGCGGTACTTTTAAAAAAAAGTGAAGCTCGTATTAATACATTTCCATTCCAGCCAATTCTAAATGATTTTGCAAAAAATCAATGTGGCGAGAGGGTTGTTTTTCAGTTTTTTTTCGTTGTTTTCAAGCCACGAGCCCTAACAACTTAATGTTCGGACGGCACCAATTTGTATACATATTTACTGATTGTTGTTCTGTAAATTGTTTATATTTTTTTTATTCAAGAATTAGCAATACCACTTTATTAAGGGACGCTTTTGATGAAAAAATATTTGTTTTATATCAACAAGAAATGAAAAGATAGAATTTTTTTAAAAAAGGAACAAATTCTATTGATAATTTAATGTTCGGCTGACGACCGTTTAAATTATTAATACGGTGTCACATCACCTTTCGCCTTTATGATCGCTCATATTCTAGCTGGCATGGTTTCCAGCAAAGACTTGCAGTACTTTGGCGTGAAAGATCTCCATATTTATGTCAGGTTTGTCTCCAAAGCATGTACGTTTCGTTGAGAATTGTTCCTCAAGTGACTTTTCATATTGCCACAAGGTCTCAATAATATTTAAGACCGGACTGTTAAAGGGCTAAGACAGAACTTTCATTCCGTGATCTGAAAATCTTTTTTTTTTTTCGTCTTCGCTGTATGGCTTGATGCACCATCTTGCTGGAATATGAAATTCCCATCTGGACAGAGCTTATGTACGCTGGGAATAAGACCATTATTCAGAATTGTCTGATATTTAATAGCATTAATGTTACCATCTATTGTTTCCATTTTTCCTAAACCTGTTCCAGACATACACCCTTAAATCAATACCTCTTTTGGAAACAGCACAGCCCTTTTTATACAATCCGCTGTAAAAACTTCCATTTTATCTCGAATAATTCTTTTTCTGCAATCACCTACAGAGATGTGGAATTTGGATTCACCTCTAAATATGACTGTGGACCAGTCTTCTACTGTCCAAGACAATTTAAACTTAGCCCAATCTATACAATTGTTCTTCTGTTTGTCTGTTAACCGAGGGTTTTCTTTAGGTTTCAATAAAATAAAATAAAGTGAATTAAACAAAGTAATGTTATTTAATATTTCATTTATTATGTGCATTATAAAAACTGAGCTCTGACTTATGGATCCCTTGCCAACAATATTTTTGTGAAATATTTGTCCCCGTTTCCCCATTAAATAGGCCGTTATCTCCCTTACAGTCACTCTTTGCTGACTTTTACATATTTTCACAAGATGCTTCTTCTTTCTGCCTGTTATTTTACTGGGTTGGGCGGAACTTTTGCTCTAAATTTTGTACCTGGCTCTATCTCCATGGCCCCGGATAATATCTCCTACCGTTGACTTCGCTAAATTCAAATTATCGCCGATGGTCTTCAAGCTTTTTCCTTCATCGTACTGTTTCACGACGAATTTCGTTTGAGGAGGCTTTACCACGAATCATTTTCATGAACACACATAAAAGAAAGCAGTAAATCGACGCTAATCACATTAATAACTATCATTTTAACAGTATTAACCCAAAAAAATTTTAAAAAAGGAGACGTCTGAACATTAAGTTGCCAGTAAAATTGGTTCAGTTTTTCATTTTTTCCTTCTTAAAGAGGTAAATATAGACAAATAATATTTATTTTTTGGCATAAGTGGTGCTTAATAATGCATTTTTCCACTCCCTACATGGTAAGTACACTGTTGTGACATTGATTTGATGGAAGTAAGGCTCACTTACCGAATAAGGTTTAGTTACTATGAACAACGGGATGTAATTAAACACTTAACTCCCTCAGGGAGGTAAGTAAAAAGTTTTCTGTAGCGTTCTTTCTCTGGCACCACTCATTAAAACACTTATACTCATTTTGATAACGCCCATTCGACTTCTCCGGCAGTAGGAAGTAACAGGCAGCATCTGCAGCCTCCTCAATTGCCATTTCTTGTTTATTTTCATTGGAATTCATTTTACAACTGAACGAATGCAATTTCTGACACTCACACTTTGTTGGAAAAATAGTCTTGGCAACCAAAGCCGCATGGATATTTTGTTCAAGTTGCGAAAATAAATTAATCAAACACAAACAATTAAACCAACTTCAGGATTGGAAAAACAGTTAAAGCAATTCGAGAGGTAAGTTTTGACGAGTCTCGGACTTTATTGCTAGCCCTCGCTGTCGCTTGGGCGCTATTTATGAGATCATAAATATAATATAAGTATGTAGCAACTTCTAGCAAAATAATCTGTAAGTTATAGTTAAAATGGGTATCGTCCGAACTTTAAGTTGTTAGGTCTCGTAGTAGGGACAAAGCGCACACTTTGCTTGAGTACAGTCCAGCAAAAGATGCCGATGCTTTTCATGTCGTTTTTGTGCAATGGAAAATGCCGCTTCGAAAGGTGATATCGACAAATATTTTATAGAAACTGTTTTTTTATAACTGGAAACGTGCTACAAAAAAGATCAAATGTGTCGGTACATAGTTTTAATGTGTGAAAAAATTATTCCAAATCTAAGAGCATTGACACTGCACTTGATGAATCAAAAGCGGCTTTATTAAAAAACCAAGAACAGCAACGTTTATGTAACCGTGAAATAATGAGAATACTTATACACATTATGCTTAGCAAAAGGCGGAAGATCTTATCGAGGACATGATGAAATAAAAGAAAGTTCTGGGCATGGGTTTTTTGGGACTCGGTGATCTTCTTTCAGGGTATGACCCTTTACTAAAAACCATTAAACGCAGGGGCCAAAAATGCGTTATATACTAGTAACAGAATTCATAACAATATTATTTCGTCAATTCATAATGTAATAGTTCAAGATATTATATCTCAGTTGAATGAAAAATATATTTCTTTGATCGCAGTCGTGACATTACACTGCGGTCATCATGAGCAAATGTCAATTTCTATAGGATTTGTTGGTCCCAGCGTTAATGCCTCTGTAGAAATGTTTGTAGTGTGTTAATTGGGAAGCTATGAAAGAATGCTTTGTTGTATTTGTTGTAAGACCTACCGCCTGTAGGTGGTGCTTCTTCGGGTTCATGTAAAGTATGAACGGCGGTGTTTGTATGGGTTTAACATACAAGTGTATTATACGGTATTACAAAATACGCAAGGGCCACATGTTCATTAACTGGTATAATTGGTTGCCTATATTATGGGCCCTCTCATATCGTAAATAACATGTGAAAATGATGTACACAGGGGTGGGCTGCCCAATTTTGAACAACCACCTCGCTATTATTTCGAAGCAACAAAAAAAAAGGTAAATGAGTATATTGTCTTCATTTATTTTTGTACAGAATAAAATATATATATATATATATATATATATATATATATATATATATATATATATATATATATATATATATATATATATATATATATATATATATATATATATCCCACTATCTTTACGCCGTTCCTCACATTGACATTTTGTTATTTTTACGGCGTCCTTCGCTTTGGAACGTCCGAATATGGACGCTCTAATGTATCGCCTTTAAAAAAAATTCTATTGCCGTTATGCACCATTTAGAATCGATTGGCGAAAATCGACTTGGACGCGGTATGGATAGCAGTAGTGGGAGCAAGCCGATTCTAGAACCTCATCCGACCTTGAGGGTCTGAGGAGGTTCTAGAATCGGCTTGCCTTGACCTTGAAATGGCCAAGGTCGCTTACCTTGAAAATTTGAGGTCAAATATTGACCTTGAAAATTTGAGGTCAAATATTGACCTTGAATAGCTGACCTTGAAAATGTTGACTTTGAAAACGACCTTAAAATAACCTTGAATTGAAAAGTTGACCTTGAAAACGACCTTGACCTTGTAACGTTGACCTTGAAAATGACCTTGACCTTGTAATGTTGACCTTGAAAATGACATCGACCTTGTAATGTTGACCTTGAAAATGACCTTGAATCGAAAAAATAACCTCGAAAAATGACTTTGAAAAATGACCTTGCAAAAAAATGGCCCTGGAAAATGACCTTGAAAAATGACCTTGAAAAAATGACCTTGCAAAAAAGACCTTGGAAAATGACCTTGAAAAAATGACCTTGAAAAATGACCTTCAATGAATCGCCATGTAGTCCAAAGATTCGAAAGTTATATGATAATAGTATAAATAGAATTGCACTCTGATATAAATTTAGTTTAGTAAACATGTATCAATCACCAGCAGTCTATCGCAGTATGGATGCCTCCACTCCTATGTCTTTAAAAAACATTACGATGAAGGTGGTTTGTGGGAAATTTTTACAAAATCGATTTCAAATTGCGGAATTGGAAGAACAGGGCTTAATTCCACATACGATTGCCAAGTTAATGTGGGAAAAGTGGTCTTACATTAACTGGGTCTATGTGGATGAGAGACCATTGGAACAATACCGTTTTCTGCTCTGGATAGGTTTACCTTTCCGGTGTAGTATTCGGATGGTGCCGGAGGTAGCCTGGTCATTCTATCAAGGCAAAGAAGTTTTATCCGATATCCTTATCAGGAATCCGGGAGCCATCGGAAGAAAATTGATATCGATATCGATAAAATTTTGGATTGATACGAATGGCGAACGGTATTGTTCCCATTGCAGGAAATTGGCATATGAAAGAAATGGGAATACCAAATTATTCAGGTGAGCATTAATTTATTTATAATATAATTTTTTTATTAATATTAATATTTTATAATATTAATATATTGAATAATTAATTTAGTGAATAATTAATAATTCATTTATTTCTTAATTCAGAGTACGGTATTTCAAGCGTATGCATATATATCTGAATGAAATCCTGCAATGGTTGGACCAAAGCAAACGATTTTGCGCATTTTGTTTTGCTATGCCACTTTTTAAAATGGATGGTGTAAACCTTTTCCGCGAACCTTCTGAAACTGACATGTGGATGGAGGTATCTGCATACCCGTCGGACTTCGACACGGCCACTGATGTAGACGATGAAGATTAATCTTCAAGGTTACGCCTACATCGTATTTGGATCCGGTTAGCTTCAAGGTAATATTTGAATAAATATCTATAGTATGCACAATCAAGGTTGTTATAGGTGGCGATGGTGGTGAATGTCTACTCTCGATATATAATGGTATCCATCAAACGATAACCTTCTTATAGAGAGGAGTGAACATCAAGGGTGAACATCAAGTGAGCAGAACGCAAAATGTTTAGTTGCGAACACTGTGGAAAAAGTTTTACGAGAAAAGATAACCTGACGCGTCATCAAAGGAATTCTTGCAAATGCAAAAGGAGAAAATTGGAAGAAATCCCAACGACTTCGAATGGCCACGGTGATGTAGTAAATATTATTAGATGTGATATGTGTGATATAAACGTTGAAAGATCATGTTTGGCGGGTCATCTTAGAAGCAATGCACATAAGAAGAACGCGTTTGTTGTAATAGATGATGGTGTAGAGCAATTATCAACTGCATTTGGAGACAATATTGTTCAATACAGTGTGTCGGAGCCTGGATTTCATATAGATATGTTGCAATTCGCTTATTTAGTAAGAGAAAAAATTTTGACGCTTATTGAGTCAAAGCTAGCTGTGTTTTCCAGTATGAAATTGAATCTAGAATGTTTCGCACTGTACTTTCAAGATGTTAAA
This sequence comes from Othius punctulatus, assembly GCA_951805005.1. Lineage (NCBI taxonomy): Eukaryota > Metazoa > Arthropoda > Insecta > Coleoptera > Staphylinidae > Othius > Othius punctulatus. The sequence goes on from OX638143.1 coordinate 60,126,861, forward strand.
GAAAATGCTGAAGTAAAATCATTCAATACGAAAAATAAGATAATTACTGGTGAGAAAAACCTTTACGAAATTTATAAACAATTTATTGAGGAGATCATGGCTAAAATGTCAGAGTTTCAGGAACGTGATTCAGGTAATACAATATTTATTGATTCACATTCGACAATTAAAACTTAATTTATTTTACAGGGTGGACTTTAGTGGAAATTTTACGTTTGGAAGTTAGCATGACCAAATATAATCCGACGAGGGCATCGAGTTTTATAGAACTACCAGATGTAATAAAAGCAAAGTAAGCCGTTATAAATGTGCAAAATAATGATCAAGCCTGCTTTGGTTGGGCACTTGCTTCTGCATTAAGAGAACCGAACGGATTATCACAGAGGAGATCTTCGTACCCCCATTATTCGACAGTATGTGACTTTTCAGGATTGGAGTTTCCAGTGAAAATTCAAGATATTAAGAAATTTGAAGCGAAGAATGAAATTTGCGTGAACGTGTATGGCATGAATAGGGAATTTACAGGAGCAAAAACAATATTTGACATAGTGCCACTGAGAATATCGAGCAAGGTATGTTCTGTATTCGTAAATTTATTATTGATTTCGGATGATGACGGTAACACTCATTATTGTTGGATAAAAACTTTGTCGCGGCTAATGTCGTCGCAATATTCTCGCAATGGACACGAAAAATGGATATGTCATGGATGTCTCGTGTACTTCACCACAGAGGAAAACCTAACTCGTCACCGTCAAGAAGATTGTGGAAAAGTAAAAGCTGTATTACCTGAAGAAAAACCACGTATAAATAAGCTGGGCGAGGAAGTGATGGAGAACGTGTTGCAATTCGAACATTTCGAAAAACAAATTAAAGTTCCTTTCGTTGTGTATGCAGATTTCGAAGCTTTATTACAACCTGTTGGGGAAGACGTGGAAATTGATTCGGAAAAGCCTTACACAGTTAAGTGCTATCAGCATGAACCGTATGCCTTTTCGTATTATATAAAATGTTGTTATGACGATAGATTTTCCAAGTTTCAAATATACACAGGCGAAGATGCTGCAGTTGAATTTGTTAAAGAGTTGGAGATCGACATTAAAAATATCTATACAGAACATTTAGTTAAAAATAAATCCATGGAACCCCTAACAATAGACCAGGAACGAGAATGGGAAACAAATATTTGTCACATTTGTGATAAACCGATAATAAATATTGGAGACAAAGTATATGATCATGATCATTTGACCGGTCTATTTCGAGGTGCAGCACATTCGGTATGCAATATTAATTATAAAGTCCCCAAGTTTATACCAGTTTTCTTTCACAATCTTTCTAATTATGATGCTCATATGTTCGTAAAAAATATTGCTTTAAGTGGAGAAGATGTGGACGTGATTGCACAGAACAAAGAGAAGTACATTTCATTTAGCAAAAAAGTGCACGTAGGTGAAACGGTGGATCACAAAGGCAAAAAAAGGAAAGTATTTTTAAAACTTAGGTTTATCGATTCTTTTCGTTTTTTATCGTGCTCCCTTGAAAAATTGGGATCGTATTTGGAGGACGACCAATGCAATGAAATCCGAAAATATTTTGGCGACGAGGAGCAATTTAAATTGGTGCGACAAAAAGGAGTTTTCCCTTATGGATTCATGGATTGTTTTGAGAAGACAAATTTTCCAAGGTTGCCAGACCGAGAAGACTTTTATGATACTTTAACTGACGAAAACATATCAGAAGAAAATTACGCTCGAGCCCAATCAGTGTGGAACGTTTTCAAGTGTAATACTTTAGGAGATTACGCAAGAGTTTACTTAACGTCTGACGTACTACTGTTAGCCGACATATTTGAAAATTTTCGGAATGTGTCTCTACAAAATTATAAGTTAGATCCAGCAAATTATTTTACCGCACCAGGTTTCGGATGGGACGCCCTGCTTAGAAAATCGGGGGTGAAACTGGATCTGCTGACAGACATCGACATGTTACATTTCTTTCAAAAGGGTATTCGAGGAGGGCTCAGTATGTGCACTCGACGAAAAGCGGAAGCGAACAACAAATTTTTATCGTCCTACGACGCACACACACCTAACTCTTATATAATTTATTTAGATGCTACTAACTTGTACGGTTATGTTATGCGTTGCAAACTTCCTACAGGAAAATTTCGTTGGCACGATCAACAAGAAATCGAGACTTTTGATATATGGAATTGTATAGATGATGGCGATATAGGATACGTGTTAGAAGTGGACCTCGAATATACAGAACACTTACACGATGAACACAATGATTTCCCATTTTGTCCGGAGTCTGTAGTATCGCCGACATCAAAAGTGGCAAAATTGATTCCTACTTTGTACAACAAGAACAAGTATGTAACACATTTTTTAAATTTAAAGCAGTGCTTGCAAAATGGATTAGTTTTGACCCGTATTCACAGAATTTTACAATTTGAACAAAGAAGTTGGATGAAAGATTATATTGACTTTAACACTCAAAAAAGACAAAACGCTAAAAATGATTTTGAAAGAAATCATTACAAAAGTATGAATAATATTGTGTACGGAAAGACAATGGAGAATGTGGAAAACCGAGCTGATATTAAACTATCAACGCATTGGAAAAATCGACACCGGAAACCAGGGGCGGAATTTTTTGTTGCAAAACCAAATTTCAAATCGGTTAAAATATTTTGTGAAAACTTGGTAGCAATTGAAATGTCTGTCGTTAAAGTAAATTACAATAAACCGCTGTATGTCGGATTTTCTATTTTAGAATTATCCAAAATTGTTATGTACGATTTCTATTATAAGTTTCTGAAATCTACATATGGAGAAAAAATTAATTTATTATATACCGATACAGATTCCCTAATTCTACATGTATATACAGACAATATTTACGACGACATCAAAGAAAACATAGGAAATTTTGATACGTCCAACTATTCCGAGGATAACATGCACAACATACCTGTAAACCAATCCGTGTTAGGAAAAATGAAAGATGAGTATCGTGGGGAAATAATTACTTCGTTTTATGGAACTGGAGCTAAAGCTTATTGCGTCAACCTGTTGACACAATGTACAAAGAAAGCGAAAGGCGTGAAAAAAAATGTTATTAAAAAAGATTTGGCTGTCACAGACTATCAAAGAATTGTTGAATCTGGAGGACGAATATTTAAGAAAATGTATAATTTTAGATCAGATTATCATGTTATGTTTACAGAGTTGAAAAATAAGATTGCCTTATCAGGAAATGATGATAAGAGATACGTTACAGAAGACAAGTACACCACATTGGCATGGGGTCATAAAAGGATCGATGAACTGGAACGCGACAAGTTGATCGACGCAATTGTCAATGAGGAACTGGAAACACTGGGATATTAATAAAATACAAATATTTGCTTATAAATCATTTTATTTGTTAATATGTTCTATACATCATTTTTAAGTTTATATTTTATTACATGTTACTAATACAAAGCATTAGAATTATAATACATTATTTTTCGATATCCATGAATTATGAGACTTATTCAATCCTAACCATTTGACAAGCACCTTATTTCCTTTCCGTCGTATAACCTTTTCTACTAGAAAGACATCTGGATGTTTAACCTTTCGCAATTCCAATGCGTAGAACCCTCCAAGAATATTCTCTCCTTTTTCATCTTGCAATAAGTACGTGCGTGGGTTTGTGTTTTGAACTTTTGATACTTTAAATATTTCATTAGACCAATTGGGAGTGTAGCCTTTAGTAAATTCCTGTCGATGTTTACTAATGCGAACATGATCGCCAATTTTAAAACGTTGGACAGATTTGTCATACATTTTCAAGGAACTGTAGACGGTCTTAAGAAGATCGGCGGCATTCCTCTGATTAACCTGCTTTGGTTTCATACCAATGGTTCTGTGAACCGTGTTGTTGTAGGTATTAATAATCGTCGGAAGTAATTCAATCCAACGATAATTTCCTTGCATGCTAAATTCTTTCCACATCTTTTCCTTAATAGTTCGGTTGAATCGTTCGACGATGGAGCTCTTTAAAGTTGAGTAAGTGCTGTAATGATTTATCCCATGTTGAAGAAGTAGTTTTTTGAAGTCTGTGTTATAAAATTCCTTGCCGTTGTCGGTTTGCAAGTTTTTAGGGATCTGACTTCTTTTTTCCTGTAAAACTTTTTCCATTGCACGAGTAACTTCTTTACCAGTTTTATTTTTTAATGGCAGTGCCCAACCGAATTTCGAAAACGCATTTATTACCACCAATATATATTTGTAACCCTTGTTTTGCTTAGAATATGGTATCATTTCTACTAAGTCTGCTTGATACAAATCTTTCAAACCTTTAAGAATGACACGACGTCTTTGAAAATTCCTTCGTGCTGGAGCGTGTATCTCGTTAACAACATCTTGCTTAATATACGTCATGATCGGATTCGATCAGGACTTCTATGCAATAACTTGTAGGTGGTCCGTTTTGCTTAACTCGAATTTTATCCAGTGGTCTTATGTGCTCCGCGTCAGTAATATCATTAATAACTAATAACGCATTGCCCAGAGTAAAAACCTTCAAAATTTTTCCAGAGTATAAAGAATTAGTGTACGTGTGAACTCCTCCTTTATTCTCGATTCTATAATAGTCTCCTGATGGTGGTATCGCACCGATACCAGTTAGTGTTAAAATAAAATGTTTCTTTGCTGTACTCTGCAGCGCTTTCCACGTCTTTTCCAACAATGGTTTTTGCATATGTTTTGATATGATGTGACCATGAAGGTGTTTGCCGAATTTGTCTAGAGTCATATCGCTGTAAATATGTCGTCCGAATTTATCACGAGGCATCACGTGCGTTAGGCACAACAGTTGAGTGGTAAATGAGATTTATCGCATTTCTACAGATATATTAACGTAAAATACCTGCCTCCTTTAATTCCTCGATAATGGAAATTACTTCGTTATTGTGTGATGGATGACCGGCCCATTGAGAGGCAGTTAATAAACGTAACCTGTCAACAAGTTCATTGGGATCGTCCCAATACCGATATTCTGGGAAAGATCCTTGAACTACTTGTCTTTGGAATGGTTGTTTCGGTAATGATCCTCCAACCTTCCAATTTTTTGCCCACCAAACTTTCGGTGGTTGACCAGTTAATATTGGTTTAATAATGTTCACATACTTGTGTCCCCGATTAGCCGAAATTTTAAGTTTTTCATCATATCGAACCCGTGCGGCTTTAGTTCGAAGCAGTATATCTTTATAATTGCGAGCATCCTGACGGAAGAATTTTCCTGGCTCTCTCTTAAAAAGCAATTCAAAAAGACCAGTTGTACCCTTATATTTAAAATCACCTATTTGAACGTCTGGACCATCAAATATAATTTCACTGTCGCCAATGAATAAATTTCCATCAACTTCATGTACACCGTACTTGTGGTCAAATCTGCCCTCTTGGTCCGTTTTAAATTCGACAAGGTATGTACGAGGTAATACATGAAATTGTTCTAGGACCGATTGCATTTCTGGAGAATCTATCTGTTCGACAAATTTTTGCTTGGCATATGAGAATGCAAGATCTTCGTCTGTATCAACATTTTCTTCTTCTTCGTCTCGTTCAAAATCGGTAGGACTTGCTGCTTCTTCAACTAACGGAGAACTCTCTATTGTTTCATCAAAATCTTGAGGGTCATCTGAAGTAATGTTACCTGAAGTTTCTAAACGTTCCTTGATGGGAAAACCTTTCAACTCTTGTACTCGCATTGGTGCAGGTAGCTTTGATGACCTGCGTAATTTAGATATTTTACGTTTTAAGCGAAAAGGTGTGTGGGTTTCACTCGAAGTCAGCTCATCGTCAAATTGATTAGGGTCAGCTTTATAGATTATAGGATCGACCCGAGGCACATCTAATTTGCTTATCACTACTTTAAGTTGTTCAGTTAAAGGTGAGAATGCAGTTGCAAAATGTTCTTTTGATTCTGAAATATCGCTCTTCAGTGCACGAATTTTATTTTGGAGTGCTTCACGTGCATCTGCAAGTTGCTCCACATATTGATGTGTATGTGCCATCATGAATTGTGTCACAATACTGATTAACTAAATAGTTACACGTTTATATGATAATGTATTTGTCAAAACCTTGACGGTAACGACCTTCTGTTCTCTGACAATCTAAGTCCACCACTAAAATATCGTGAGGAGCAATCCAACATTTTCGACATATTTCCTTAAATTCTTCAAATGTCATATCGCATACGAGTTGATCATCATAAATATGTTTCAAATGAGTGGCATCCTGTCTGAACATTACCAAGAAATTACAATTATCTCGAATCAATTGTTTAGGTACAGCGCTGTAACTCTGACACAGATAGAAACAGTCTACGTTTTTATGACGACCGTGTGAAAAATAATCTTTAATTGAATTATGTCCTGTAGGCGGCACATCATCAAAGATTACAATTGAATATTCCTTAACATCCTTCGTAAGGACAAGAGATTCTACATCTGGAAATTCAAAATATCCACATTCTGGCACTATTTTCATTAATTCTCTGAGAAATTCATATTTTTTCTGATATAATGAATTTGAGCAAAGATATATATGAAGGTATCGTAAACCATTCGGTGAAAGCAGTAGAGACAACATAACGTTGGTTTTTCCAGAACCCGATGGTCCTATAATTAATCCTCTTTTACAATCACCGCCGAAAAGTGAACTGTGTCTTTTAAATACATTTTTATTTAACGAACTATCAAAATTTTTATCCGGCAAGGATACACTTTGGGTTCGGAATGCTAGAGAACTCATTTGTGACAACCACGTCAACAAGGAACTAAATGATACTGGCAGAGATTTATAATTTATTATATTTATACTGGCAGAGATTTACAATTTATTATATTTATATCATCATTGGGATACTTGTAAACGGTTAAAACAGTTATTTCATAAATTAAAAATAATGAAAACTTTACATATTATTTATATATGAAATTATTTATTATTACATATTATTTATATATGAAATTATTTATTATAATTTATAAGTTTTGGTCAGGTTTCCAAATACAGTACATATGATACTCATATATATATGAGAGGTCCTGCATTCAATCCACATACCGTAAACTGGGGTTACTTTGCGCCTTAAGGTGTTACTTTGCCCCACTGTCAAAAAGAGTTAAATATGATTTTACACAGGAACTAGACTTAGACAACACAAAATACTTAGCGCTGTATTAAAGTTTGACCAATATAACAATGTCTTACGCAGTCGGCTTACGTTCCCGCGCTTTTAGAGTGGTAATAAGACGGTGATAAAGTAATCAGCTGAAATTCACGTGTTTGTTTGCCGATAAAATTTAGTGTCTGTAGAAGTTATTGTTCTTGATTTACAAGTAAGTATTTGCACATTGGTTTTGTAGTACTCCGTAGCTGTTTTGCACTTAAAATTTGTTGAAATGCTCCATTAGAAAGAAAAAAACTATATTTGTTGTCCTTAACCTACAAAATGTTACACTTTTGGGGTTACTTTGCTCCGGAGCAAAGTATACCCACTTTTTCTTATTCTTTTTTACCTCACAGGCTAAAATACTTTTTCCTTGGTTAAAGAAATGCCAAGAAATTACCAAAGGCAATTGGTTCAAGAAAATATGCTGACTACACGAAAGAAGCATTAGAGGAGTGTTTAAGACAAGACGTACAAGACAACTTAAAAACTGGCTTTCGGAAATGTGGCATAGTGCCTTTAAATGTGGAAGAACTTTTAAACCGCTTGCCAAGATCGTCCTGCAATGAAGACGACATTCAATCTGTATTCCTGCAGAGCTTGGAAGCTAAAAGATCAGATTCTACAAAAATCCGGAACCGGAGAAAAAAACATTCCAGCAGGAAAAAGCGTTTGTGCTGAAAATACATTGAGCGATGAAGACGGGGTTAACGAAGAAGTCGTAGCAAATGAAAATATGTTAGAGGATGAACCTGCAATTTCCTCTAGACATGAAGACGAACCCTATTTCAAGGACAACTCAGATGATGATTTTGATTTGCATGACCTAGTTGACGAGCAACAAAAAGAAATAGAGTTTATGGATTACGTGGAAGGCAAGCCTACTAAGAACAAAGCTTTTCAGTTTGCAAACGTTGTTCGAGAAATAGGACGTTTCGTAGTTTTTTCATATGAAGGAGAATTGTATCCTGGTGAAATTATGGGGTTTAACGACAATGAAGTCACCATTAATGCAATGGTTAAGGCTTTAAAAATGTGGAAATGGCCCATAACGCGTGATGAAATGACTTACTGCTGGTCTGACGTTTTAGGTGGCATAAACAAGTTTCCAGCTTTTTTGCAGTTCCTGAGCTGAACAACTTGTTTTAATAAACCATCTTTTTGTTTGTGAATACCTACCTTAATAATTTAAGAATGTGTTGTTCATTTGCTATTTTTAGATGCAGCTCTTGTTTTTTGATATTAAAAATGCAAAAAAAATAATTTTTATTACTTTTATATAAGTAGATATGACACGTTGGAGAAATTTTGACTAGAGAGCAGTACTACTTTACTCCAGACGTTCACAGTCATGCATTACATAGAGATTTAAACCCCGGCGCAATGTAACCCCGTCCTATGGTAGACTTTGCTCCGATCTTCAGCAAAAGAAATTATATATTTGCCGTTTGTTTTTGTATTAAATAATACTACAGCTACATTACTAAAACCCTTCTCTGTGTTTTGTGCAAAAATTATACTTTTATATACGTTCTTTACTTTTTTTTTAAAAACGATTTTCAATTTCTCCTCTAAAAATGGAGCAAAGTAACCCCAGTTTACGGTATCCATGGTGTTAGAGGTAATTCTATCCAAATACATATGATCCAACATCCAACAAATCATCAGAAAACTCCATTTTCCTTCTCGGATAGACATCTTCAGTGTAGGTTCGCTGAGTCCGATGCATGAGGTGGTAATTCACTACTCCATTCTCGTCCCAGCTACTACTGATCCTATGACAACTCTTGTCTCATTCAGCTCCAGTGTATAACATCTGATTTTTCATGATGCAAATAATATTTAAATATGACACTTCTTACCAGATAAATCGAATAACCTCAATAATTTTAATTCATTTTTCACAGAGTGAGCGTAATGTCGCTATATTGACTTTGTGTGCTTCTAAATTTTTCTCTTGAAATTGTAAGTTATTTGCCAAATTTATTAGAGATTTGTCCAGGTATTGAAGTTCCTCTGGATATTTTAGAAAACCCGGTCGATGATAATTACGCGCATTGATTTCTGATTTCAACGACAAGATAGCGGCATTACACGTACGTAAATCACTTTCAGCTGCTTCTAGTCTCGCATTGTCTTGAATCAACCATGCGTTACTAATAGCGTTACAATAGCATTCAGGAATATCTTCACCATTTGCTCGGATTGGTTCATGCTTGGGAAGTAATTGAAGTTTGTCAGTGGGGGCAGTAGAAGGGACATTTAAATTATGAGTGCTAACTATTTTGGAATTTGCATGGATTGGTGCAGGAAGTAATTGCGGTTTGTTAGAGGGCATAGCAGAATGGATGGAATTAGGAACAAATACCGTGTTCTGAAGAATTTGAATTTTATTTTTAACCTCTCCTCGGTCAGTGATGACATTTTGGGATAGGTTAAAAGATTCTTGGGATGATAGAATAATTAAATCCGTGGACACATCTGTTAAATTATTATCACTGACTGTTAAGAGGTTATCATCGGTCAACAAATTCTTCCTTACACGTTTATTTGATTTGATGGAAAGATTAGCGAACTTCTCCTCTCTGCGCTTATTCTTATAAATTTGCTTGGGCAGAGTTATTTTTGGTGATTACCCCCACTCCATCCCCACTCTTCCCTCTCCACAAAAGGGAGGTTCCAGGGCGGAGCCTCTTTTAATGGGAAACTCCCACATTCATATTCCGCTTCTTTAAACGACAAAAAAAGTATCCTAAGCTAACCTAACCTAACCTAACTTAACCTAACCTAACCTAACCTCATTTAAACGACAAAAAAAGTAACCTAACCTAACCTCACTTAAACGACAAAAAAAATAACCTAACCTAACCTAACCTAACCTAACCTACACGAAAGAAGGGAATAATCTAACCTAACCTCACTTAAACGACAAAAAAAGTAATCTAACCTAACCTAACCTCACTTAAACGACAAAAAAGTAACGTAACCTAACCTAACCTAACCCAACCTACACGAAAAAAAGGGAATAATCTAACCTAACCTAACCTAACCTCACTTAAACGACAAAAAAGTAATCTAACCTAACCTAACCTCGCTTAAACGACAAATATAGTAACCTAACCTAACATAACCTACACGAAAAAAGGGAATAATCTAACCTAAACGAAAACAAGGAATAAGGAATAAGGTTAGGCATTAATTTCTTTGAAATAAAAACAACAATTATGTATAATTATTCTTTATTTATTTTTTTATCTTCACATAGTATACAATCTCTTATGGCCGGAGGGAATCCGTCAATATGATCACTCCAATCGTCACAGTTGTAATGTTTATAGCATGGCAACATTTCTTGCAGACTCAGGTTTGAACGATAGTTCTCAGGCAGAGTATTCCATGATAGTGTTACATCTATTGGACTTATTCTCTTCAAGATGTAGGACACAGGAAGAAACTTCATATCAGTAGAAGAAATTCTTCTTCCGTCTTCACACTTCTGCATCGCTTCCCATACTTTGTTAATAATCATTTGGGATATTGGTAGACTTCTCAACCAATCGTTTATAAAATGCATGTCACAATTTAACTTCACAAAAATATTCTCTTGATGTATTTTGCTTCGATACTTGTTGGTAACTGAAGAGATATAAATATTCACTGGTCTTATATAAGGTCACTTGTTAAAAAAAATAAAAAATATTCTACATATATTTGTTTATTGACATAATAAAAAAAATACATTATTATAATATTAAAATTATTAATTACTTATTACTAATTTTATTGGATTTTGTTTTTTATCTTTCATTGCACTGTCTACAGAGGTATATTGGCGTTGGAGATCCATCCACATGAGTTCTACCTATGTTATAATGGTTGTAGCAGGGCAGTCTCCGTTGGAAACTGATATCGTTCATCTTGTTAGGTGGTAGGAGATGCCAAATCGTTTGAAGGTTCATTCCCTCAATCTTGTTCAGGTATAGGTTTGGCAAGTATCTGAGATGCTCTTCAGTCAACTTTTCATTATTCATGTATGCACTGATCGCGTTATTAACATAAAGTAATTGTTCCATCACAATTTATTATGTCTGTGTATTTTTCTACAGTTGATATCTGTATCGTTGTGGCTTTTATACTGACGATGTGCGGAGGATCATGTCGCTTTTTGATCTTTTATTTGACCTTGCTACTATTTACAGTAATTCCTTTACTATCTTTGTCAAGGGCGAATAATAATAAGCCTTGTCGTGTAAAATCAAACAGTACGCTGAAGTATTGGCTGGAATTGCAACTTTTGTCGTAAATTCTATTCTAATTTCTACGGCACTCTTTTGTATAGTATCAGTCTGATATGTACAATCAATTCCAATTAGTGGTGCCAGTTCTTTATACTGACTTGGTGAAAATAAAGGTTCACTTTCATGATTGTAATATGATTGTTGAAACTTTGCGTACATGTCGTACAGAACAGCGAAATGATTATTATCAAAGTCAACATTTAAATTGTCATATGGAAAACGAACTCCATTTAAATAAACATTCATATTGGTTAGCTTAATGTTGTCAAAACGTGACATGTTTTTAGTTATTGCTCCTTTTCGATTTATTTGAAAACCAACAATTATGAATCTCGGAGTTTCGACATGCGGGGCCGTTTTAACAGCCCACATGTGTTTTGTCGTCGTCGGTAATGAGGGATATTCGTGCATTTCCCAACTTCTAAAGGGTACATGCAAATTTACATTTTTGTCAGTTATCTTCGTTAAAAGTAATTCTTCTCGTAAGCCCACTGAGACGTGTGGAATTCTCCAACATATTTTATCAATCACCAGTTTAAGTTTTTCGTCTTTGCCGGCTTCAGTTTGCACTATAATGTCAGAATCATCATTATTCCTTATCAATACTATTTCTTGCCTACTATTTAACACTACTTTTGGGAAATCTTCTGCGAATCCCAATAGTGTTCGTAGTGGCACACTCAATCCAAAGTTTCCTGAGGTATCAAGTACATCACACACCCCATCAGTGGGATTCCATCCTGCGTTTTCTAATTTCTTCATTTCATTGTTATTAAATGAAAAATATCCTTTCATGCAAGACGTTAAACCTACATTTCTTGTAGAATCGATTTGCACTCCATTCAATATATATCTGATGTCACTAAACATAAATGCGATCGGATTATTTACTAATTTTGCAGTTGCGCTCGCTATTTTAGATACAACTCCGTCGTTTCCAATTTTCCGTAAACTTCCTTCGACGTGCAGGAAACTTTCACAAGGTAAGGTGTAATTATCAATTTCCGGAACACTTATCCTTATTTGATCGTTATTCTCAAAACTCGCAGATCCAAAAGGTTGATGCATGTGATATTCATAGCTTACAATAGAGGTATTTGTTTTCAGTTTCTCAGTAACGTTCAAGATATCCATCACTTCCAAACTATATAACCCAAATTATTTAAATATTTTCGATTGCGACGTGTTAACACTTTCACTATCCCTCGCCGACTGTTCGACATCTTGACATTACCGCTCGGTTTATATCCATCTCTGAAAGACCATCGCCTATTTGCAAGATTTCTTTTATATATCTTCATTCTTAAGTCAGCTTTCTAAGATGCACAATAAGTGTTATTTCCTCGCCTCGAAAGTTTACTAATCTGCCAGATTGATCCAGGACCCGCGCTACCATAGAACTGATTGTTTTTTCAGATACCGGTAAATATATAGGCTCATGCGGTGACTCGATTATTTTAAATCCGCCCGGAACTTTTGGGAAAAAATGATACAATACGTGCACTGCTTCTCCATTGTTATAAGACCCGGTGATCAAATTACAATAAATTTGTATTGCGTTTACCGTGTTAATGTCCACGATATTATCTGATTCGTGAGATCCCGCAGGCAACAGTTTTTTATTAAAACCCAATAATGACCCGATACTTCTCTCTTTTGAGAAGTCGAGGTCTAATGCAGTTTTTAGGCTGACTCTTTGTGTAATATTGTTTCCTTCAATATGTACACGGATATGCGGTTGTTTACCTGTGGAACCTTCAGTCAGATTGTATTCTATGTAGTGAGCTATATCCTCAACGTCATATATTCCCACTGGCAGTTCCAAATGTTTCCAATCGCCCTTCTTGGTCTTATAATGGAACAGATTATTGGTTTTATCAACGTTGGGTATTGAATTAAAAGATTCAAAATTTAGTAAAGCCATCTCATAGTCTTCATCTGCTTTCAAATAAATTGGTGGATAGAAGTCACATTCCAGCTCGGATTTTTTCCCGGTTAATGTGAATGTATATGAATGACCTGCGCCCTCCATTCTTCTGCTTACAACTGGCTAACGATGATGTATATTCTTCTTATTTATCCGACAAAAACCGAAGACATAATTGGCCGCAGTTTGCTTCATCACTCTTTTGATGTCTCGTGTAATTATAATAAATCACATTATCCTTTCCATCTGATTGTAAATACCTTTCTACTTCTATTGGCGGTTTCAGATCCCCAAAACTATCAAAATACGTTATCACTTTACCGTACTTTCTGTACGCAACCCAGTGAGTTCCTTCGCCATCCTTATCATCCAAGTTCACGACACCGCGTTCATTCTTGTGAACTTTCTTAGGCAGTGCATTTCTCATAAAAACTCCTCTAAAATGTGGTATTTTTAGTCGTCTGGAGTAACGTTCTATATCAATGTTAGTTAAGGGATGACGAAGAAACTTCATGTCTAGTTTTTTGAATCATTTGGAAGATATAAGCCGCAACCCTGCTTATAAGGTTTTATATAAAAACCTGAACCAACGGCTCTGGGTTCCAATGCCCTGTTGTGCCTCTCTGCTTCTTTCTGTTGCTCTTTTGCGGCCTTTGCTTCATTAACAGCTTTCGCAATTGCTGCGGCACCACCGCCCAGTGAACCTAACGCTCCTAAAGCCGCAAATAAAGGTATTAAGGGAAGGAAACCTCCTCTCTTTGGTATGGGTATTACCCTTTGTCGTGGATGACTGATACTCTTTTTGTTCCTTTTCAATGCACGGTACGCTGCTTTTGTAGACTCAAGTACATTTCGGTTTGGATTTCTATCGACTGCTTTCTTCGCAATTCGAACTGCCTGCGCAAATGATAATGCACCACCAAGTCGTTTACCTTTACTCCTTCGCTTTGCACGCCTTTTACCACGTTTTCGTTTCGTTAATCCCAAGCCAAATTTTGTTTTAGCCTTCATTAGACCGGCGACCATTGCTGACGCTATCTTTTCACCAACTTTTGCCTTACTACCAAGTCTTTTTTTGGCAGCACTGTACAATTTACGGTCGGCCTCGTGTCTCTTACTCAACTTGTTCGTTACACTATATGCAATGTCGTGCTCTCTGCAGGCCTCGTCTAATTCGTTTATTCCTCGATCACCTCTCTCCAACCTTTGTTCCAACTTGGTGCCTGGTCCGCAAAAGTTATAACCAGGTAAATGAACTTCAAATGGAAGTTTATTTATCAACTTGTTCAGAATACCACCACCTCTCCGCTTAACTGATCGATAGGAACTGATGGGATTATGTGCATACATTGTTTTAAATTGATTCACCATTCAAGATTTACACAAAACTTTATTTTTAAACTTTACACACTAATTACATAAAACACAAATACAACTTTAGCGTTCAAGATGCTTTTTAATACTATTAATATTATTACATATATTTTATTTATATTATTACATATATTTTATTAATATTATTACATATATTTTATTCATAAAAAAAGTTAATATATCATACATTACGCTAACACGAATCTTTCATTGAATATTTTTTCTCTGTGGGTACAATTTAAACATTTTGAAATTTCCTTTTCTACATTTCTAATCCTATCTTGAAATCTTACTCTATCTACAGCGCACAAGCTCCAGACCCCTCTTCTGGCTTCTCTATACGCAAACCTCCAGACACACATATTATAGTATATATTTTTCTCTTCACAAATTGTTACAATCTTCTTACTGATCATTAAAATGGGTTTCTGTAATTGCATGTAAATCCAAATCGTAATAAATTTTATCCACTCCATACAAAATCATTTCCTTTGTCATGCAAACGTATTCGGTAGCTGTCGCATTAAACACACTATCAAAACGCTTTTTCAAATCACCTTCGAATTTAGATAGCATGCCAATGCAGAGGTTATAATATTGAGCAAAATTTAAATTCTTTAATACCTCTGCTCTACATGTAATTATGTCGTTTAATTTCCATACCTCGCGAAGGCCCTCATACGACAAATATATGGTTTCTTTTTCTGTTTCTTTTGCTGATTCCATCTTCATGACCTTCCGCCAATTATCCGTGAAAACGCATGAGATCTTTACATCATTCTCGGATTCAGTCATTATTCGGATAATGCCATTTGGATTAGGTCCTCCGATTAGTTGATTTATTTCATTCCTGTTTGCATTAAACCCATTCCATGTTGCTACAGACATGCTTATGCCTTGTCCTTTGGAGCCCATCATTACAATCACTGGTTCAAAATTCTTATAGATATCTAAACCAATGGAAATCCATTTTGATATGCTTTTATTTAGAAAATAAGTGTTTGGTGACAGAAGCGGCTTGTTAAACTTTGGTGTTTTTTTCTGAATGTCTCCGAAGCTCTCAGTTCTACTTATACTGCCTGCTATATTTAGATTTCCTAATTCCACATCTTCGAGAAGTGGGATATCAGTAAAGCCTAGATCAAGGTCTTCATATGCTGCCAGGTTTGGTTGCGACATTGTAGCAGCATCATTAACGCACTGCCTTTTATTTTCATTACAATTATTATTTCCTCTAACTACTTTTGAATAGTTAACATCATATGGTTGCTGACGATTCACTAAGAATATAAACGAGTATATAAGTAAAAACACAATTAGTTTACATAATTTTACTACTTACTGGTTTCGTGCTGTGATGTCAAACGACGACTAAAGTATATTGTCTGTATTCCGCTTATATACATTTATTTGATGGAGAAGGGGAATTTTAAGAACCTCACGATTAATATTAATGAAGAAAGGGAATTTCAGGAACCTCATATGAGCGGAAATTTCAAGGACACGACTATAATTGTGGCGGGTAAGGAATTTTAGACACTCACTCACATTATTGAGACCTTGGATTTCAATTTCGACACTTGATGGACACAGATCACACCGACATCGTCATCGAGACCTGGTGAAGAAGTCGTGCCCAGCATTGGTCTATGTGATTGACCTTCACCACATCGACACATAATATATATTACACATCGACACATAACATCGACACCATCACCGAGACTTTCGAGACCCATTGGGACCTAGTGCTCTAGTTTTGTCTATAATGCTAGATGCACATGAAAATACTTCAGTTACTTCCAGACCGTCACAGCGACAACATTGTCCAGAGCTCCAGTAGAGCCGTCGACCTTGACTACAATAACCTTGACCATCGACACCATCACCGAGACTTTCGAGACCCGTTGGGACCTAGTGCTCTAGTTTTGTCTATAATGCTAGATGCACATGAAAATACTTCAGTTACTTCCAGACCGTCACAGCGACAACATTGTCCAGAGCTCCAGTAGTGCCGTCGACCTTGACTACAATAACCTTGACCTTGACGCATTAACCTTGACCTTCACCCACACTAATACCTTCCCCTCCCTGACCTTGAGACTTTCAAGGTCATGTGCCGATTCGAAAGATCACCTCACGACCTTGATTCGTGAGGAGGTTCTAGAATCGGCCAATTACCACTACTGATAGCCACATGGTTTTCTTTGTATATTTTTGTATATATTAGTTCACGTTATTGACATTGGTGGCGCTGTAGTTGGAAGCGTATATTGAAAAGTTGATATACAAATGTTCATTATGCGACCATAGAGCATCCGACTGACGGCAACACTGTATCGAGACTGCTCCTTTCAGCTAGTTATTCAATCGTGTTGTATGAGTGAGAACCGAATTACGTTTCTCGCTTTATACGCAAGCCGCTACATCAACAGTAGCGGCTCATTGTAGTGAATGAAATTTTATAGGTAAGGGTTGTGGCTTTAAGAAAACCGCTCTGGTTTTGTATATCAAGTTCACAACGAAGCGTCTTAATGATAAACGCAACCAAAAAACACATTGATACTTAAAATGTCTTTTTCGTTAAATATAATGATTTAAATGGTTACTTTTGGTAAAATTAAAATAATATTAATAATAAAGTATATTTAATTTTTAAACGTGATTTTAATTAAATATATTTGAATATATAGGTTAATATTTGAATTGTTGGTGCATATTTCTTTAATTTTGGTTTGATTTTAAAGCAAATTTGTGTCATCAGAATTTATTATGGTTTAAGAAACATAAAATATCCCAATCGAAGCTCAATAAAAGTTTGAAATTTGAAGTTCTGCTAATGTTGATTTAATTTACACAAATAGAACAAAATCACAAGGGTGCCCTTATATAAGTGATTATAAAAGTTCTCGTAATTTCCTTTGTAATCGACTCAAATTGAATTCATATTTAATCATATTACTTATTATTTCCCCAAATGATCACCCCTTCCTATTCTAACAAAATACTTGGCTTTTACGTGTTGTTCAATGTTTATACCGGAGTATGAAATTGTTGTAAAATTACTACTAAACGTCTCAATTAATTTCAGTAATTTTTCGTGGTTTTATGTTAAATTAATTCATACAAAATATGGATATTCCGATCCCTTACATGGTTAATCAAGCAATTCTCTGCAATAAAGGATTAGCAACGCCTAAATGTTCTTGACAACAATGCGATGCGTTTGGATGCACTTGCCGGAAAACCGGCTTTCGTACATTTATTCTCCCATGAAATTGTCCAGCATAAAGAAAATTTTGTTCCAATATTCCAAATTTATTTTTGTTCGCCGACGGTAAATGAAGATAAGTTTCATTAAATTTTCTGCAAGTTCGAAGAATAGTTCTGTCACACTTGTCCTGTATTAAATATATATACTGTATTAAATAAATTTATATTTTCTACATTTGTGCATTAATTAATCATTAAACATACATCATTAAATAAACTATTAGTGAAGCTGTACCTAAATAGTTATTTAACCAACAAGTTGATTAATGAGAGCGATTAATTATCGAGAAATTTTAACGCGTGAGCGAGCGGAGCGAGCGAGCGCGTTAATTGTCGAGATTATTAATCGCCGATTAATCTTACGTGTTGGTTACAATATTTTTTCGTTGATCTTATTAGCAATAAAAAAGTTTAAAAAATCAAATTAATTGTGATAATTATTGTGATATACATATACAAATGATTCAAAACCTATTAACTAATTTGTAAGATTACTAATTTTTAAGTTGCACTGTGTTTGTCTATATTTATAGTTAGATTAGTAACTGTGCAATTGCTGAAATTAAAACCAGGAATAGACATAGTATTTTCAGTTTTCTGGTATTCTGAACTAAAATTTAAGTTTAAGTTATTGTCTTCGACACTTGTTGTGGAATTTTCTGTTTCATTATTATTATTAGCACTCGTAATAGTATGAGGTGCTTTTGAATTATTTGTCGAGAGAATCTTTTCAGCGATGTTTATTTTATTTTGAATTGAATTTTCTATGTATCCTTCAGCAACTGAAGTGGATTTCCAGCCACCATGTCGTTTAATAGCTGCGAAGTCTGCACCAGCGTCGGAAAGAATTGAAGCAGACGATCGTCGGAAACAGTGTCCTGTATAAAGATGAGGCTGATCTAATTTTAAAAATGTTGCAATTCGTGACGGTAATTTGGAAAATGTATTGATGCCTACAGGTTGGGTGGAGCAGACGCCATTTCTATAGAAAATAAAAAATCTATTGTGTGGAGTGTGTCTTGGCCTCAATGAAATGTAATTTCTAATTAATGTTAACAATGTTTTTTCTTCATTGTCCACCACTGTAAAAATTCTATTTGTTTGTGTTTTGGACGCCTTAATTGTAACTAAAAATTTTGATGACATATCCTGAACATTATCTTTCTCTAATTTCAATAATTCATCTTTTCTTAATGCTCCAGCTACTCCAAAAATCATTGCAACCTGAAATGTAATACGATGTTTATATTTTCAGTTGGTCATTATTTCATTACCTTAGTCATTAAGAAGACACTGTTTGGAGAATCAGATAGGAATCGTTGGATGTGTTCTTTTTCGAGTACTTTGGATTTTTTCGGCAGATATCCTTCTTTTTGTCGTTTAATGAACATGATCAATTTATTGAATTTGCTTATATCAATGTTTTCTTTTATATTTAATGTCGCTTTAAGCATTGAATATTTCGGCCATAAGCTTGCCAACAGACCTTTTCCCGCAATATCAGCAAAATACGCTAATAAAACAGATTCCGAATGGCGCGTTACCTGCTTCTCTGCGCACCATGTTGTAAATTCTCCGTATGTCTTTTCGTATAAAGACCTGCTTTTTCCGGGAGCAAACACAATGAAGCAACATTGGCACTCTCCAAAACTTCTGGCAAGGTCAATATTAGAGCGTCTTCGAGATCCATAATAGCCACAAATAACTTATAAATCACGTTTGACGTTTTACAGTGACATTTGAATATAGTATGTTTGGTGGCCTATACTAAAATAGTTTATTAAAACAAATCGTTCATTAATGGGGGTTATTAATGAACGATTTCTCTGTACAAATCATACATTAATGATATGCTTAAATGACAGATCAACGGAAAAGAAAATTTAAAATTTAATGCTATTGATAATGGTAAAAAACATAAAAAAACATGAAACATGTCTGTTATGATTTAAGATCGTTTTTATAATCAATTTTAAAATCAAGGAATTTTCAAAATAACTGGCTTGGTGGGAGGGGTGGGGGGCTGGGTGTTGAGGAAAAAAAATGGCAACCCTGTCTTTATTTAATTCTGTATCGGAATTAAATACACAGAAGTACTACTAATTGTTAATCCTAAAAAAATGCAACTGTAATTTCTATGTGGAAGTAGTTTTAATTAATTTTATAAATACTACAATTACACCTACAACAGGACTATTTTACCTTTTCTGATTAATGCGGTTCCCAGTATCGCCGGGGGTTAATATTTTGCAGACATACGTAGAAAAAATAAGGAAGCTGGGAAAAAATCCGGCGAAGCCGTAAGTGAAACAGGAAAAAATCTGTCAATCGTGGTGTTTATTTTTCCATCGCAATTAAATTTAACATACTATTAGTGAACTATTAGGGCATCCTATAAAGAATTACAGCCCTGAATTCTATAAGGAAGTAATTTTAATTAATATTTGAAATACTAGAATTACACCTAAAACCCGACGATTTTATCTTTTGGGACTAATGGGGTTCCCGTTGTAGCAGAGGGTCATCTTTTGCAGATAAATGTAGAAAAAAATAAAGAAGTTCAGAAAAAAATACGGCAAAGCTCCAAGTGAAACATGAAGGGGTGAGACGCAGGGGTGCCGAAAAAATATGTAAACCCTGTTGTTTATTTTTCTATCGTAATTAAATTTAACATGCTATTAGTAAACTATTAGGGAGTCCTATAAAAAAAATTACAGCCAAATTTTTTGATTAATTTTTGAAAATTAATATTTAATTAAAATTTTCTTATGAATGGTGTTCCCGTTGCCGCAGGGGTAAAAAAAAAATACGGCGAAGCCCTATGTGAAACAGGTGGGGATCAGAGTGCAGGGGGTGCCGAAAAAAAATTGTATTTTTCTATCGAAATTAAATTATACATACTACTACTACTTCATGTATATCCTATAAAATATTTTTTCGGCGAACTGAAAATCATCAAAATATCGATTCGTTTTATTTTATCTCTGTTAAACATACCATAATTATTGAGAAATACTTTCAAATACAGTTAAATTTACAACTTCATTTGACTAACTAGCACTAATAAAACGTATTTGTTTAAGTGTTATATTTTTTTTCCCAGGGCAATCTTTAATTTTTCACAATTTTGTTATCAAGCAATTTTGTTACCGTTTCATTCTAAAAAACAATAATAAAGGCTCCAGAGAGGAACTTTCTTACTTTTTACTTTTATTTTACATTTGTTCTCCAAGCAGTCTTTAATATTATCCTTTTTTTGTATTTAACAGGTATTTACGTCGATTTTCTTAGAAATTTTTGTTATGCAACCGCGTGGAATTTTTAGATATTCGAAGAGAAAAACAAACGAAGGGAAAAACAATGGTAAAAAATATAAAATACATGAAGCATGTATTACTTGTTATGATGCCACGTGCACATATGGAATTAAATACTGAAAAAAAAATACTTTTAAGAAATTTTCTAAATAACTCTAAATAACTGTCAAACCCCTCATTTTAGCGATAGGTTTGTTTTACACTTCTGTGTAGAAAACTGTTTTATATATTACCCCGTCATACAAAGGTATATGCCATTCCATTAAAAAAAAATGGCGACTCTTTAACGTGTAAATAAATAAACTTTTGAAATAGTACTGGTAAAATATCAACATGTTCGAACCATTGTAATGATAGAGCCATGCTGCTGCTACTGTATGCAAGAAAGTTTAAGTTTATATTCATTCATAAGATAAGTAATGATTTTTAAATCGTCTGTTGCGAGCAAATATATAGGAAATTAATGTTTTCCTCAAAAACTACTAAACATAAGTGCCCAACAGGCTTAACAAAATATATATAGAAGTGAATGAGTTATCCGAATATGTAAAAATATGCAGCATGTTCTATTTGAAATAACAAAATTGATGGCCACTTGATAGAATTGATAGAAACATGTACGTATTTTCATTTGGAAGATCGCGATGAACCATGTGTATGATTAATTTCTACTTTTTATTTCAAAAGGAACCCCATAATCTTTGAACCAATAACTTACGGGGCACACCCTGTATACATATAAATAGATTTTATATTATACATATATAACGCATGAAACGTATTTGGAGTTCTATTCACCAATACCTTCATCAATAGAATTGTTAGTCTCAAAACTTTAGGATTATTGTTTGAAATAGGATAATGGCAAGATCGTAAAATATTTTATTCTTTATATTCGTTATAATCGTACATATTTTTATTTCGTTCTTCTTCTCGCTTCGTTTGCTCACAAGAGTTTGATAACAGATCATTTAATGATTTTTATCCTCAGAGCACGTCGTGAATCCTTTATTAATAAAATTAGTAACGAAATTAATAAGAACGAGTACAAGTATGTTTATAAAGTAGCGATAGATAGATAAACTGACTGATAGAATGACTTTTACAGCACAGAATTCACTTGAACTATAGACGTAAACATTGATGCGGCATTACTGTAGTAAAGTAGCAATGGAAATTAGCAAAAAAGATTTTATTGGCAAGGGCGCTCTGTGACCTTGGCACCTGTGGGCGCTGCACATATTGCACATATACGCGATGCGGCTCCTCTGAATATCGGGGCGATCCTATGCCCAGCGCATCCAGACAGTCGGCAACACCGTCGGACTCTTGAAAGCGTCTAACTGAACGGAAATATATACAAATTGACGCCGCATGGTAGTCGTTTATACAAAATATATACACAGGACGTTTTATGGATAGTACACTGAAAACCGGACGTTCTAATGATAGTAGCCTGAAAATAAATATACGTGGACGTCATAAGGAAGAATTATGAAAGGAGTTCATAAAGATGCAGGATGTATATATATATATATATATATATATATATATATATATATATATATATATATATATATATATATATATATATATATATATATATATATATAACAAAACAAAACATTTATGCGCAAAATAACTAAACAAAACATTTTTTGCACAAAAAAACTGATAAATTCCAAATTTAATATACTATGCTATGAATATGCATAATTATTTAATTAATTAATTAATGTAGAGTCCATATGCCTTCTTCATTTGCAGAAACATCATTATTGTGTCCTTTTCTTACCCTTGTTTCTATTGCTAACCTGTGATTCTGGTTCATCCAAGATGTAATAAAAGGCATGGCATCGAAATTTGTTATTGGTCTTTCCAATAAATTTATTGTCATTAGATTTATTGTTATATGTTCCACAGTAAGGCTGGTTCTTAATTTTGATGCAATTAAATTCATGAGGCTAAAACCTCTCTCAGCTTCTGAACTGCTAATAGAAATTGTGCTTGCTATTTTTTAGCTCTTAAAATTGAATTAGGTAACTGAACATTTTTCAGTTGTATGTTTGCGTTTACAGAGTTAAGAAAATCTTGAACATCTACTTGAAACTTTAAAATTTCACATAGTATTCTAACCATTTCTTCACCTTCTAGCCTTGGTGATATAATTTTATCTAATGACCAGGTAAAAGGATCTAAAATATCGAAGAGCTGCACCGATTTTTCATAGTTATCAGTGTCATTGTTCTCATTCTTATCCTCATCCATATTTATATGACTAGCCGATAAAAGTCATGCTTTCATATTATTTGCCACACTATCTAATAATTGCTCTCTGGGAAGAGCTACACATTTATTATTGTAATCAAATGGTATGCATTTGAACTCATTTGATGAAATTAAATATTGAACTTTTTTTTTTGTAGACACCAAAATTACCATTCTTGTGTAGTTCTATAGCTCTTATTGAACGCTTAATTAATTGATCAACTTCAGATATGGTAATTTTTCTTGATTGTAGCGCATTGGATAGTATTGACAATTCTTCTAAGATATCTATCGTTAAAGCTAAATCTTCAATAAAATGTGCATTAGCTAATCTTGTGGCCATTCCTGAATTTGATTTGGACTGGATAAACAGTTTATACAACGGTGGGCATGCTCGCCACACAGCAGTAGCAGCTCGTAAGCAACAGGATGCCCAACGAGGTCCAAAAATGTAACCAATTTTTATTATTTCTAGGTTCAAATCACTAGAAATAGTTTCCAATTCGGCTTGGTTTTTATTTGACTGATGATATATCGCATATATTTTGTCTAAAAATATTTTAAAATGATTTACTTGTTTAATTTCGCTTATGGAATCATCTAGTGCCAATTGCAATCGGTGATTCAAACAATGCCATACATATATTTAGACAAATTACAGTTAATTTTGAGGCTACTCCAGATTTTCTTCCTAACATTGTCGATGCACCATCTGAACAGAATCCTATGAGATTTTTTAATAAATCATTTATATCAAATCCATAGTGTTATACCACCCAATTTATTAAAATGGTAAATCATAATATTTTGGTTTGGGCGTATGCGATCCGGCGGATGACGCAGTTTTGTTTATAAATTCAAGGCCAAGTTACCTCTCTTAGACCCTTTTGAAGGGAACAGACGCATTTGGAGCGCGTGAGGTTCACCAAGCGAAGCCGGCCGTGACACATTACTAGCATAGTTTCAATAAGGTTTTATTGTTTAGTGTCCGTATGGATAAATTGAAGGTGAGTCATTATATGGTTGTGGAGAGTTGAGGTTGACCTATCGGTGTCCCATTGTCCCAGATGATAACAAGGATGTTGGGTGGACCAATTATTACTCGGGTCAACAAGTATAGTGAGTCATTGTATGGTTGTGGAGAGTTGAGGTTGACCCATCGGTGTCAATAAAGAAGTCCAGTGGGGATAAGTCCGGGCTACGAGGTGGCCAGTTAATGGCACTTCTTTTAGATATGACTTTTTGTCCAAAAATTTCGCGAACAGCATTTAATGAGTCGTTGGAAGTGTGGCACGTTGCCCCATCTTGCTGAAACCACGATCGTTGATTAAAACCAACGAAATCCTGTAGCGCTGGTGAAAAAAAGTTCTGTAGCATGGCAATATACCGCTCTGTATTCACTGTAACAGCATTTCCTCGGCGATCTTCAAAAAAGTATGGACCAATAATGCCTCTTGCTGACAAAGCTGCCCATACAGTAACCTTGGCTGAATGCAGAGGTTTTTGATGCTTAAATTTAGGATTAGTGTCACTCCAGTACCTGCAATTTTGCCTATTCACATACCCATTTAGATGGAAGTGTGCCTCGTCTGAGAAAAAAATGTTGGTAAAGCTGGTGAACCTCCCTAACATTTCGTTTGCAAATTGGAGCAAATTGGAGATTTTGTACGGATGTAAATGTAAATCTTTGTGAAGAATACGAATCAAAGATGTTCAGGGTATACCTAAGGTGTTAGACCGCTTCCGAGTAGAGAGTCTACGATTTTCACGAATAGACGCTCTTACACGCTGGACGTTTTCGGGATCTCTTGATGTTCTAGGTCTGCCGGATCGTGGTTTATTCATTGTTGAACCTATCTCCTCGAACTTCTTTACCCATTTTCGAATCAATTGAATCGATGGAGCTTCATTTTTATGCCGTATGTTGTAATGAGCGCAAAATTTTCGTTGCGCTAGAGTAAGAGAATCGTTGTTGCGGTAGTACTCGCGTATACAGAACGCACGTTGTTTATCGCTGAATGACGCCATAGTACTGAATTCCCATTGGCCGCTCTTGCGACTCGTAACCCCTCCGCCCCACCCCGCCGTCGATGCTCGTCGCAGCTACCAATTCAAATGTAAACGAACTTTTGGTCCACCCGTACAAGAAGATGAAGTAATTCATCGTCGTGGGAAAATGTGGCGCATGTAGATAGGCTAAGTAGAAACTCTGTTGCCGAACAAAGTGTTTGTGAAGAACACCAAATAGAAGTCGCCAATTGGATGTTAGCTTGTAAGTTAACCGACCGAAAACTACAAGTAATAACAAAAGTTTTAAAAATGATTACGAAATAAAAATCCACAAGATATATAAGATGGCTGACGATCGTCTTTATAAATTTGTGGATGGTAAACAACTTTGGGTTGTGCTGAGAAGTATGCGAAGGGAAGTTGTAAGATGTAATCACGATGATTTAGGACATTTTTCTACGGAGAAAAGTTTGCTGAAAATACTTGAAGCGTACTGGTTTCCAGAAATGTGAAAGTGTGTTGAGAAGTACATAGCATCGTGTGCGGTTGTCTGTATTTTAAAATACCTAAAGGTAAGCAGGAAGGTATGTTGCATCATATAGATAAAGTTTCCGTTCCTTTCCACACCATATATATGGATCACTTGGGCCCATTCAACCCAAGCAGTGGAAAGAAATATATTCTGGCAGTGGTGGACGGTTTCACCTAATATTTAATTTTGTTTGCTACCAGAGACACAAGCACCAAACATGTATTGAAATGTTTCAATCAATTGATCAGTCTGTATGGGGTGCTCACAAGGGTAATTACTGATCAAGGGACAAGTTTCACATCAAATGCGTTTGAAAATTTCTGCAATGATAAGGTGTGACTAAAGAAGTTTGTGCCAGGTGATGGTGTTTCAAGAACCAGTGAAAATGAAGAAGTTTAGCTTTGTCATCAGTGAAGATGAATAAGTTTAACTGTGTCTGAACGAGGACGTTCTGAAAGGTCAGGAAGGCCGAATGTTATACCACCCAATTTATTAAAATAGTAAATCATAATATTTTGGTTCGGGCGTATGCGATCCGGCGGATGACGCAGTTTTGTTTATAAATTCAAGGCCAAGTTACCTCTCTTAGACCCTTTTGAAGGGAACAGACGCATTTGGAGCGCATTAAGTGAGTGTCACCAAGCGAAGCCGGCCGTGACACATTACTAGCATAGTTTCAATAAGGTTTTATTGTTTAGTGTCCATATGGATAAATTGAAGGTGAGTCATTATATGGTTGTGGAGAGTTGAGGTTGACCCATCGGTGTCCCATTGTCCCAGATGATAACAAGGATGTTGGGTTGACCCATTATTACTCGGGTCAACAAGTATAGTGAGTCATTGTATGGTTGTGGATAGTTGAGGTTGACCCATCGGTGTCCCATTGTCCCAGATGATAACAATAGAACCAAGGATAATTGTTTCACCGTAATTAACAAAGGATGTTGGGTTGACCAATTATTACTCGGGTCAACAAATACAATTGTCTCACTGAGTTGTAAACTCACGATCATTTTCTAATTGTTACAGAATGACGGTCGTTGGAAGGAGCAAAAGAAGAGAGCGATTGCATATTTTATTATACGATTGTAACGCTCCGGTATCGCCTTCGACGGAAACTGCCTTTTAGTTATTAATTCCGTGCACAGGAGGTCTCTCCACCGTAGGCGACCATACTCACACTTTTTTTTGGACGTGACGTCTCGACGACGTTTTAAAAATCGTCGCGAGACGCCGCCATGAGGACAGAAACAAGTTACCTTCCCTATAGTGCGGAAGTGCCAGAGGTCACCGTTTTCATTGGTATACCACCATCCGGTTTCCGGGATATAAAACGTGAACTCATTTAACGACCCTTAAGGGAATTGAGGCACCAAGTACAAGGCAAGGTACTAAACGATTCAACTCCATACGCTCACAACATCTGAGCGTTTTTTTTTGTAAGGGCTAAGTAACCCAGCCAGCCAGGTTCTTGGCTAAGGGGCAACGAACATCCGGCCAGAGTGGTTCCGAGAATTGGAATCCAGCGACGGCGTTTTCGTCGATCGCGGCCGCCGCCCGTCCTAAGAACCAGAGCCCGCCAGCGAAGTCACGCAGACGAGGAACACAGGCCAGAACTTTATATATACTTTTTTTTGTTCTCATTTGTTTAATCATTTGCTTTAAGTTCATTTTGATATATCGTTTTTTTTCTTTTGTGTAAAATTTGCGTTACGTGTTTCGTGCCGTACGTGTTTTGCGCTTTTATAAGAAAAATGTCGCTCCGACGGCCCTTTGAATCGCGCGATTAGGAGTTCGCGATATTCGGCCGAATATGGGGAACCCAGCGTGATAAGGTCGCGGGCGGAGGAATTTATTTCAGGAAGCGTAGGCACGGTGTCCTGTCTTTTGTGTGAATAAACGCAGATATTTTACACCACAAAATTCACACCTGTTATATTTTGTTCCCCCCATGTTTTCTCGATCGGGCATTCCTTTCAGTTCAACTTCTTATTCTCACTGCGAGATTTAAATCTGGTGGCGTGGGCGCCAGATGGTCAGCCGTTGCGACAGTTCGTAATTTCTGAACTTCGCTGACTGTCTGCCGTCAACCCACGCAGGTAGGGTGGAGCCTCCCTTTGCGACGAAGTAGGGACGAGGTTAAAATTACGTGGAGCCTTTTTTAACCCCCCCACTCTCCGACACCGAGAGCCGGCCCACGTCGCTGCTTCGAAGGGACCCTCCACTCGCTCCACGGCCTAACGCGCTGATTGCCCTTCAGGCACGTCACACGATTATATAACCTTTTATATTTTTGTATCATTAGTTTGTATTAAATAAATAAGTTTCATTAATGCAAATCGCATTGTTTATTAATCGACGTCTTGACAATACAAATAATTACCTATCATAAGAATAAGACAGCAGAATTAGTATTGAAACTGTTTTTTATGGATTAAAAATAGTCAGTATTAAACTAAAGGTAATTAGCCGGCCTAAAAATATCTGAATTGGGTTAACAATATCAGAAGTGGCAAAAATTGAGGTAACAATAGTCAGTAAGACAGTCTATTAACGCCATAAAAATATTGTCGGCAGTTGTTGACGTCAATTCTTTTAAATCTACGAAAATCAGGAGAGGTTCAATTGCAGACTGTACTTCACACTGTAAAAATATTACCAAAGTACTTTTTTTGGCAAGTGTAGAAGCTTCGTCAATTATGGTACAAATTTATGAATTTTGATTGATAATGTTTTTAAAAACAGGTTTTTTAAGCTGCATCGCAATATGTTCGACAATTCTGGTGGCAGTGCGTCTGGAATGTAAAAACAATTTCCTATATTAACATCATTTTTTTCTTGTAATTCCAAAGCTGCTTCTATATCAGAGAATGGTCTGTTTCGTTTAACAAGACTATAAATTGTGTTAATTTTTTTACAGTAATGTTAATTGCTTCAGAATTAAATATTTTAACTACATTTGGTAGAACTTGCTTGTTAGATTGAATAATTGTTTCTTTAATTTTTAAATGTGAGCATGAAGTGGAAAGTTCTTTAATTTTTTTGCGTAGAGAAGCTTGCCTTGTATATTCTTTAGTTCCATTAGGAATTATTGAACATGAAATCCACTCATTTGATACGTGAATATGTTTTTTCTTTTCTATTCCTAAAGTTTTCATTTTTGGACAGTCTTTACAACTTAATTTGAACTCTTTTACCACTAACCATTTATATTGTTCTGTGAACAAACTCACTTGTTTATCTGTCCAACAAGCTTGTAGTTGACAATTGCATAATGTGCATGATTCCAATGATGTTGTAGATGATGCCGATGAACATGAAGCTTATGTTTCATTTGAAGTTGATTGCATAGGTTCAATGTCTGCAGAATTTATTGTTTTCTCTAGTATTTCTTCATCGAGTTTTATTTTTTTTTTACATTTACGAAAGACAATAAATTTCCTTGTACTCTCTTCATTTTTCAATTAAAAAAATCTAAAATTAAATACTGTCATTATATTCACACAATTGTTAGATGAATTTAGAATTTATATTATTTACAAATAATAATTTATAATTGTCTAGTTATGTAAATTAAAAATTTAATTTTACTTATATTACTTACCTTAGCAATTAGAATAATTAGTATTGTATTTTTAATTGTCAATTCACTAAACACAGTAAGTTTTTATAATACATATAATCTGTAGAAAACGAACAAATTATTAAAAAAATAAAGTTGTAACAAGTAACGAAGGAAATAATAAAGCGGGCGATACCATGTGCAGCGTGCCGAAGCTTCACAACTTGTGACTCACTCACAAGCAAGAGCCAACCACTCCGTATTTTACGTACGCACATGATGTGTGTAGTGCATTGCGCACACAGCAACTTATATCGCACATTATATGTTTGATATGATATGTTGACATGATTGTGCACATGATATGTTTGCGAGTGTGTGGCACACCGGTGCGATGTGCATATTTTGCAGTCATTGGAACAACCGCGGTACTTTTTTTTTTTTGACTACCGATTACCGTACCGCGGTACCTTTTTGACTACCGATTACCGTACCGCGGTACTTTAAAGAAAAAGTGAAGCTCGTATTAATACATTTCCTTTCCAGCCAATTCTAAATGATTTTGCAAAAAATCAATGTGGCGAGAGGGTTGTTTTTCAGTTTTTTTCGTTGTTTTCAAGCTACGACCCCTAACAACTTAATGTTCGGACGGCACCAATTTGTATACATATTTACTGATTGCTGTTCTGTAAATTGTTTATATATATTTTTTCAAGAATTAGGAAAACTACTGTACTAAGTGACGCTTTTGTTGAAAAAATATTTGTTTTATATCAACAAGAAATGAAACGATAGAAAATTTTTAAAAAAGGAGCAAATACTATTGACAATTTAATGTTCGGCTGACGACCGTTTAAATTATTAAAACGGTATCACATCACCTTTCGCCTTTATGATCGCTCGTATTCTAGCTGGCATGATTTCCAGCAAAGACTTAAAGTAATTTGGCGTGAAAGATCTCCATATTTATGTCAGGTTTGTCTCCAAAGCATGTACGTTTCGTTGAGAATTATCCCTCAAGTGACTTTTCATGTTGCCACAAGGTCTCAATAATATTTAAGACCGGACTGTTAGAGGGTTAAAACAGAACTTTCTTTCCGTGATCTGAAAATTATTTTTTTGTCGTCTTAGCTGTATGGCTTGAGGCACCATCTTGCTGGAATATGAAATTCCCATCTGGACAGAGCTAATGTACGCTGGGAATAAGACCATTATTCAGAATTGTCTGATATTTAAGAGCATTTGTTACCATCTATTGTTTCCATTTTTCCCAAACCTTTTCCAAACATACACCCTTAAATTAATACCTCTTTAGGAAACTTCACAGTCCTTTTTATAAAATCCGCTTTAAAAACTTCCGTTTTATCTCGAATAATTATTTTTCTGCAATCACCTACAGAGATGTGGAATTTGGATTCATCACTAAATTTGACTTTGGATCAGTCTTCTACTGTCCAAGACAATTTAAACTTAGCCCAATCTATATAATTGTTCTTCTGTTTGTTTGTTAACAGAGGGTTTTCTTTAGGTTTCAATAAAATAAAATAAAGTGAATTAAACAAAGTAATGTTATTTAATATTTCATTTATTATGTGCATTATAAAAACTGAGCTCTAACTTAAGGATCCCTTGCCAACAATATTCTCGTGAAATATTTGTCCCCGTTTCCCCATTAAATAGGCCGTTATCACCCTTACAGTCACTCTTTGCTGACTTTTACATATTTTCACAAGATGCTTCTTTTTTCTGCCTGTCATTTTACTGGGTTGGCCGGAACTTTTACTCCAAATTTTGTACCTGGCTCTATCTCCATGGCCCTGGATAATATCTCCTACCCTTGACTTCGCTAAATTCAAATTATCGCCGATGGTCTTCAAGCTTTTTCCTTCATCGTACTGTTTCACATCAATTGGACGAATTTCGTTTGAGGTGGCTTTACAACGACTCATTTTCATGAACACACATAAAAGAAAGCAGTAAATCGACGCTAATCACATTAATAACTATCATTTTAACAGTATTAACCCAGTAAGTTGCCAGTAAAATTGGTTCAGTTTTTCATTTTTTCCTTCTTAAAGAGGTAAATATAGACAAATAATATTTATTTTTATCATTGATGCATCATATTGCTTGTTTAAAACATCGTGTAGCGTGCATAAAACAGGCTTTCAAAAACGCGCGTTTCCTGTAAAGGTTTCCATGGATACAAAACAAATAACGTCATAAAAAATGAATTCAAATAAATACCAATTTATTTTAATTTAAATGAATATTAAATGTACAATTTACATTGTTTGAAAACGTTAAATTTCCTTTCTTCAATTCCGAGAGGACATGAACATTGTTGCTAACTGCCGAAAATTCACTTGACGTGCATGGATCCGTCCTTCCACTAATAGCATTTGCTATGACGTTCGACACTTTGGTTTTATTTCCGATACTCTCTTCGACATATCCACTGGCTACAGATGCCGATTTCCATCCAACTTGTCGCTGTATTTGATCTATTGACATCCCACCGTTAGCCATAATTGTTGCGGACGTCCGCCGGAACGCATGTCCAGTGTACTTCTTTGGCTCGTCTAATTTAAGGAACTGTGCAATTTGAGATGGGCACAAGCCAAAGGTATTAATGCCCACTACCTGTTTAGTGCACTGTCCCTTATCAAAACGTAAGAAAACACGGTCTGTACTCACATTTTGAGGACGCAGAGACAAATATTTCTTCATAAACCCAACATAGGGTATCCCATTACTGTTAGCAACAACAAAATGTCGAGCCTTTTCTGTCTTAGATGGTCGGATGGTAATTAGTAATGTATTACCCTCTTCCTTGATGTCAAATAAACGCAGATCGCACAATTCGCATCTGCGACATGAACCGAATATTCCACAAATTGCAACGACTTTCAGAAATAAATATGTCACATCTGGAGCATCTTTGAAAAATGTTTGTAGGTCTTCTTCTCTAAACACGTAAGCCTTTTTTACCACATGATTTTTGTTGATCGCCTTCATGAATGCATTAACCTTAACAAACGATTTTATATCCACTCCCTTGTTTAACCGTAACATGCATTGCAATTTCGAATGTATTGCCCACATTGTTGACGCCTTATAGCATGTAGACATTTTCTGCATGTAAGCAAGAATCATTCTTTCATCTACAGTTTTCACCTCCTGTTCGTCCATCCATTTTACCAATTTATCGTATTCCTTCTTATATGCCAATTCCGATTTTTGGGGAATTAAACGCCTCTCTGCTTCGGAGCTTAATTGATCAATGTTTCGTTGCATTTTCAACCAAAATCAAAACTGACGCCAAATTGAAAGATTGTTACATACGATATTCAACACTTTGACAACCAAGGCTAGAACAATTGCATAGTATCAGCCGCCATGTTAGCTAGTTATTTATTCAGTATCTTAGCAACGATACTAAAACTGTACGGCAAAATCGACGGCACATCAGATAGAAATTATAATTACAAATGTTTAGGCCAATTTACGGCATCAATGATAAAAAATAGCGTAAAGTATGCGTGGATATCTGGCCTTTCAAGCAGTCACTCTATTCAAAAAACCTCCCCGCCTCCCCGCTGCGCGGGGAGCGACGGGTCGGTTTTTTGAAAAACGTTCGTGCTTGAAAGGCCTTGATATCCACTTATACTTTAATATACTATTTTTGGCATAAGTGGTGCTTAATAATGCATTTTTATGTGATCATAAATATAATAAGTAAGTTACAGTTAAAATAGGTATCGTCCGAACTTTAAGCTGTTAGGGCTCGTACTAGGGACAAAGCGCACACTTTGCTTGAGTACAGTCTACCAAAAGATGCCGATTGCTTTTCATGTCGTTTTTGTGCAATGGAAAATGCCGCTTCGAAAGGTCATATCGACAAATATGTTATAGAAACTGGTTTTTATAACTTGAAACGTTCTACAAAAAAGATCAAATATCATCTAATGTGTCGGTACATAGTTTTAATGTGTGGAAAAATTATTCCAAAACTAAGAGCATTGACACTGCACTTGATGAATCAAAAGCGGCTTTATTAAAAAACCAAGAACAGCAACGTTTATGTAACAGTGAAATAATGAGAAGACATATACACATTATGCTTAGCAAAAGGCGGAAGATCTTATCGAGGACATGATGAAATAAAAGAAAGTTCTGAGCTCGGGTTTTTTTGGGACTCGGTGATCTTCTTTTAGGGTATGACCCTTTACTAAAAACCATTTAACACAGGGGCCCAAAAATGCGCTATGTACTAGTAACAGAATTCATAACAATATTATTTCGTCAATTCATAATGTAATAGTTCAAGATATTATATCTCAGTTGAATGAAAAATGTATTTCTTTGATCGCAGTGGTGACATTACACTGCGGTCATCATGAGTAAATGTCTATTGCTATACGATTTATTGGCCCCAGCGTGTATGCCTCTGTAGAAATGTTTGTAGTGTGTTAATTCGGAAGCTATGAAATAATGCTTTGTGTTCATTAACTGGTATAATTGGTTGCCTACGTTATAGGCCTATCATCAGCAATCAGCAAGACAACTCTTAGCAATCAAGAAGTTTTATATTTAGGACTACATTATTGCCTACATTATAAATTGAAGATATAATATAAAAAAAGATGTCAAATAAGTTTTAAATTTTAATTGTTCTGATAGTAATACAAACTAATGTGAAATGTTTAAAACAACTTCTTTCATGAACCAGAGATTGAAAATGAATCTATAATACAATCAAAGTATAATCTTTTGGTAAGCTCCGATTCGATGGTCAGAATTGCCACATCCTTCAGGCGTTCTTCGGTCATTGTAGACTAGAGCTTAATAATTTTTTATTCATTTCAACAAGGAAAACGACCTTCCTGTTGAACAGTTGAACGCTGGCATCGTCAAAAAAGTCTCAATGCGATGTCAATACAACGTTAAGTTGTTATCATGTAGCGCTCCGCAAATATTTAAGTACCTATTTTTTTGGACAAGTTTAGTTCCATTCCTTCCTAAAATAAAAAAATTAAATGTATACACTCCAGGGGCGAAACTAGGCTGTTTCAGGGCGTCCCCTCTGAAGGGGGCGGAGTCCCTCCCCGCTCGATTCGAGTCAGCTTACATCCCAACAAGTGTTTTTTCTCTTCCGTTTTGTTTGTTTCTTGGCCATTATACATCTATTGTTACTGACAATTGAACCAGCAAGGAAGTGATAAATTTTTAATTTACCTAAACATTTATTATTATTATCCGTATTCAGCAGGATGTATAAAACAAAAGAAGCTTCCAAAGTACATAAATGGTTTCGGGACTATTTTTGGCTAGAATACAGCATCCCGCAAAATTCAGAAGTCTGTTTCCTGTACAGGCTATTTTCAAAAAAAATCTAAAGAACCAGTTTTTATCTCATTCGGATTGGGCTTTTAAAATTGGAAGAAAGCTTGAGAAAATATCAAGTGGGTACATCGAGATTTTGAGTATCATAGAGTCGCTATACAGAAATGGTCTCTTTTTAATAGCTCTCTCAAATATGATCACTGTAGCAGTTATTTTATTACAAAACAAACACCAAATTTGTTATGTTTAGAGGCCATAATGAAAGGCCGAAATTACAAATCGT
This sequence comes from Othius punctulatus, assembly GCA_951805005.1. Classification (NCBI taxonomy): domain Eukaryota; kingdom Metazoa; phylum Arthropoda; class Insecta; order Coleoptera; family Staphylinidae; genus Othius; species Othius punctulatus. The sequence continues at coordinate 60,162,287 of OX638143.1, forward strand.
GGAAACTATTTAGAAATGTTTTTGAAGTTGTAAGTAATATAGGGGGGCTTCACAACATACATATATGTAATATGTACTATATTATGTCATGTATTTTTTTTTTTGTAGTATTAAGTTAATAGAAGTAAAAACATTGCCCATATAAAAACAAAAACAAACATTTAACAAAGAGTTTATCTGTACCTATAAGTAAGTGCTTATTAGGTTTATTTGTATAAAAGCTTAGCATAATTTAATGTAAAAATATTGTAAAAGATCGAGGCATGAAACTGCACACAAAATTTAATGTGATGGAATCTCGAGTGGCGACTCCGGGAACAAAGAAGTAAAAACAGATGTTAGAAAGCGGGCTGGGTGTGCAAATTCTAAGGGCTCTGGCGACTCTAGAGGCACACCGCCAAGCAAGTATTGCAACAAAGTGGGTAATTGAAAAGAACGACAACTAAGCTGTTCGGCTGCGGGGCATCCATATAAAAGCAGATTTTAGGGCCCATACGAGGAAGTTGGTGGTTGAAAATGAGTAAGTACAGACGGAGTCGCTGCCCAAATTTTGAATAGTTTATTGCTACCCTAAAATAATCAATACGACAGAAAATCTCCCCGTAAAAATAAAACTTCTTTATATTAATCTGTGCTTATCGTTAGATCGGACAAGGGTTTCCCCGCTGACACATTCGATTAAGTTACAACATACTTAGCATTGACGGGATACCCGCTAGCACTAAGTATGGGAACAGATCGTCATTAATTAATTATTAAAAATACAAAACCTCAGAATTATCGAAAGTTCCCCCATATTTCTCAAGCTTCTTTCTATTAATCTGTGCTTATCGTTAGATCGGACGAGGGTTTCCCCGCTGACACATTCGATTAAGTTACAACATACTTAGCATGGACGGGATACCCGCTAGCACTAAGTATGGGAACAGATTGTCACTAATTAATTATTAAAAATACAAAACCTCAGAATCATCGAAAGTTCCCCGATATTTCTCAAGCTTCTTTATATTAATCTGTGCTTATCGTTAGATCGGACGAGGGTTTCCCCGCTGACACATTCGATTAAGTTACAACATACTTAGCATGGACGGGATACCCGCTAGCACTAAGTATGGGAACAGATTGTCACTAATTAATTATTAAAAATACAAAACCTGAGAATCATAGAAAGTTCCCCCATATTTCTCAAGCTTCTTTATATTAATCTGTGCTTATCGTTAGATCGGACGAGGGTTTCCCCGCTGACACATTCGATTAAGTTACAACATACTTAGCATGGACGGCATACCCGCTAGCACTAAGTATGGGAACAGATTGTCACTAATTAATTATTAAAAATACAAAACCTCAGAATCATCGAAAGTTCCCCCATATTTCTCAAGCTTCTTTATATTAATCTGTGCTTATCGTTAGATCGGACGAGGGTTTCCCCGCTGACACATTCGATTAAGTTACAACGTACTTAGCACGGACGGGATACCCGCTAGCACTAAGTACGGGAACAGATTGCTACAGGTGTAATAAAAGAATTTAAAAATCATTATCACAACAATAAACCTCACCAAATTTCAATGAACAAAAGAATCTCTATGGTATAAAATTGAGCGGGGAAACAGAGTACTCGCAAATACAACCACCAACGCAGTGTCACATACGCCTGAAAAAGAAAAGTTAAGTATAATTTGAGAGTTTATAATCTAGAAGATATATATGTATACGTAACACAAACCCCACACTGAATTAAAAAACGAACCGGTTTTCTTTGTGGATTTTTCATTGATTTACAAGAGAAATAAGATTCAAAACAAACTTCATTCGAGTAAACACACCCGGGATTCCATAAAATATAAGTCTCGATCACATAATAAAACAACAAGTAAGGTAAATTATAATCAGGGAATAAGTTGTAAAATCTCAGTTTATCTCGTGGGTTTTGAATAAATAAATATGCACTGAATAAAGTAAACTAATCTAACACCAAAATATACTAGAGTGTTTTTGAAAAGATCCCACATTTAAAGGAAACGTTAGTTGCATGGTTTCCATCAATAGGTTTTTTTAATTAGAGGTGCCCACAAAACCTCCATGATTTAAGGCCTGAATTTCGATGATCAATAAAAGGTAAGACAGCCATCAGATTCACATCCACACGTAAAATCGAACCGGCGGCAAATAAATAAAAAGGGTTACTACACACACAACACAAAATAAAACAAAAGACTTAAGGCCAGGGTCCAAACCATTACAAAGTTTTGAAAAAAAAATTACCATTTTTACAAAGTTATAATCCTCCCAAGAATTGTGTCTAGATGATGTGTATCTAAATGTAATTATAGACTGTACCGCTAATTGCTAATTGTAAATGTCAAAAAAACAAAACAAAACTCGATGAAGAAATACTAGAGAAAACAATCAATTCTGCAGATATTTAACCTATACAATCAACTTCAAATGAAACATCAGCTTCATGTTCATCGGCATCATCTACAGCATTATTGGATTCATGCACAGTACGCAATTGTCAACTATCAGATTGTTGGACCAAAAAACAAGTGAGTTTGTTCACAGAACAATATAAATGGTTAATGGTAAAAGATGGCAAATTAGGTTGTCAAGACTGTTCAAAAATGAAAACTTTAGGAATAGAAAACAAAAAACATATTCACGTATCAAATGAGTGGATTTCATGTTCAATAATTCCTAATGGAACTAAAGGAAAGCTTCTCTACGCAAAAAAAATTAAAGAACATTCCACTTCATGCTCACATTTAAAAATTCAAGAAACAATTATTCAATCTAACAAGCAAGTTTTACCAAATGTAGTTAAAATATTTAATTCTGAAGCAATTAACATTACTGTGAAATTTTTTAACACGGTTTATAGTCTTGTTAAACAAAACAGACTATTGTCTGATATAGAAGCAGCTTTGGAATTACAGGAAAAAATGGTATTAATATAGGAAATTGTTTACATTCCAGACGCACTGCCACTAGAATTGTCTAACATATTGCGATGCAGATTAAAAAAACTGTTTTTAAAAACATTATCAATCAAAATTCAAAAATTTGTATCATAATTGACGAAGCATCTACACTTGCTAAAAAAAGTACTTTGGTAATATTTTTACAGTGTGAAGTACAGTCTGCAATTGAACCTCTCATAATTTTCGTAGATTAAAAAGAATAGACGTCAACAACTCAGACAATATTTTTATGGCGTTAATAGACTGTCTTACTGACTATGGATTTCATAAAAATTATTTACAAAGAAATCTCATAGGATTCAGTTCAGATGGTTCATCTACAATGTTAGGAAGAAAATCAGGAGTAGCCTCAAAATTAACTGAAATGTGTCCAAATATAATTGTGTGGCATTGTTTGAATCACCGACTGCAATTGGCACTAGATGATTCCATAAGCGAAATTAAACAAGTAAATCATTTTAAAATATTTTTAGACAAAAAATATGCGATATATCATCAGTCAAATAAAAACCAAGCCGAATTGGAAACTATTTCTGGTGATTTGAACCTAGAAATAATAAAAATTGGTCGCGTTTTTGGACCTCGTTTGACATCCTGTAGCTTACGAGCAGCAACTGCTGTGTGGATAGCACGCCCAGCGTTGTATAAACATTTTATCCTGTCCAAATCAAATTCAGGAATGGCGAAAAGATTAGCTAATACACATTTTATTGAAGATTTAGCTTTAATGATAGATATCTTAGAAGAATTGTCAATACTATCCAATGCGCTACAATCAAGAAAAATGACCATATCTAAAGCTGATCAATTAATTAAGCGTTCAATAAGAGCTATAGAACTACACAAGAATGAAATTTTGGTGTCAACGAAAAAAAAGTTCAAATTTAATTTCATCAAATGAGTTCAAATGCATACCATTTGATTTAAATAATAAACGTGTAGCTCTTCCCAGAGAGCAATTATTAGAGAGTGTGGCAAAGAGTACGAAAGCAAGACTTTTATCGGCTAGTCATATAAATATGAATGAGGATAAGAATGAGAACAATGACACTGATAACTATGAAGTATTTGTGCAGCTCTTCGAGATAATAGATCCTTTTACCTGGTCATTAGATAAAATTATGTCACCATGGCTAGAAGGTGACGAAATTGTTAGAAAATTATGTAAAATTAAAAGTTTCATGTAGATGTTAATGATTTTCGTGACTTTGTAGACGCAAACATACAACTGAAAAATGTTCAGTTACCTAATTCAATTTTAAGGGCTAAAAAATAGCAAGCACAATTTCTATTAGCAGTTCAGAAGGTGAGAGAGGTTTTAGCTTTACCTAATAATCTAATGACAATAAATTTATTGGGGAAACCAACAGCAAATTTCGATGCCATTCCTTTTATTACATCTTGGATGAACCAGAATCACAGGTTAGCAACAGAAACAAGGGTAAGAAATGGGCACAATAATGATGTTTCTGCAAATGAACAAGGCATATGGACTCTACATTAATTAATTAATTAATTAATTATGCATATACATAGCATAGTATGTTAAATTTGGAATTGATCAGTTTTTTTGTGCAATAAATGTTTTGTTTAGTTATTTTGTGCAATACATGTTTTGTTTTGTTATATATATATATATATATATATATATATCTATATATATATATATATATATATATATATATATATATATATATATATATATATATATATATATATATATATATATATATATATATATATATATAATTTTTAATACTGTACAAAAATAAATGAAGACAATGTACTCATTTACCGTTTTTTCTTTGCTTCGAAATAATAGCGAGCTGGTTGTTCAAAATTTGGCAGCCCACCCCTGTTTAAGGTTACACATTTTCTATCAGATATTCCTGTTCTTCCATTTGAAGATATGCTTGGGGGATCTTAAACGGTCATACACTATGCAATCTATTGTACGACAAGTTGTACTGCAGATAGGAGAAATAATCGGTACAAGTCGATAGGTATTTCACCCATAAACACAAACGATCTGAACATCAATCAGTCGTTGCAATTGTCAGTTGCGGATGAAACACATACCAACTCGTTATACTGATGGTTTTAGGCCAGTTGTATTGAAATTGAATTTCACACATCAACATATTTCGTTTATTGATATGTAAATAGATTGATGGACTGAAATTGATGACTGCGCAATATTGGTTTATTTTCAAATGCGAAGTCAATTAGTTGATTTAGTACAAATTTATTTGCTATCAACATAAAGAAAAATTGTTTTGAAGTACGCAACGCTGTATCTAAATATTATATACAGGGTCCGTCAATTCACCTCCCGCCTTCTATAGCTCAGTTACTAATTGAGTTAGGATGTTGATATTTTGCAGACTTTACTTGTATTTTCGTATTTTCGGCGTATTTCAGGAAAATATTTTTGATTATACAGGGTGTCCTAAAAAAGTGTGACGTCATGATGATGTATATTTTTAAATTGCATAGTATACTTTTTGTTACTTATTTGGGTGCCCTTTATGGACGTCTACACACCCAATTTTTTTTTTTAAATTGGTTCATTGATTTTAACACAAAAAATAAAAAGTAAAAAGAACAGTTTTGCACCATTGGTTAAGAAAATTAATAAGAGATAAAAATATGCCTCGTTAATAAAACCATACAAGGTACTCATTAAGTAAGGTCTGACAGTTGCGTTAACCAAGTTTTATTGATATGCATTATACAGAGTGTCAAAAATTTAGTGTCAAACTTTTCAGACTTTAAAGCACATAATTTTTCTTATTTGAAATTGGAACCCCAGTATATTTTTATGTCATTCCATGTGGAATTAAAAGACAAACATTTTTCCTAATTACAACTCTATTGCAATTCCTAACACATTAAAAGTTATATGAAGAAAACTCGATTTATCAACTATTCCAATAGGGATTTTAATGAATAAAACTCGCAGGTGACATTGTAAAACAATTTATTGACATAACATATTTTTATAATATTTTGAAATGCGTTTAAGATTCTTTGCTGCATGTTTTCTGGAGTGGTTGGAGGTTCTTGATAAACGAATTCCTTGACGTAGCCCCACAAAAAGAAATCTAAAGTAGTTAAGTCGGATGATCCCCAATCCACTGATTGGGGAAGGTAGTGTTGAGATATTCCCTGACTTGTAATGTATAATGTGCTGGAGCTCCATCATGTTGTAGCCACATTGCATCCCTCACAGCTATTGGTAAATTTTCACATAAATTTGGCAATTGATTTTGCAAAAAATCCAAATACGTTGGACCATTCAAATGTTCGTTGAAAAAGTGAGGGCCTATAATATATTTACCAATAATTCCCCCCACAGGGGGGAAATCTCTTGGATTGTGGTCGCAGTAGTAATGGAAGTTATGACGATTCACATATCCATTTTTATGAAAGGTGGCCTCATCAGAAAACAATACCTTATCAAAAAAGTCAAAATTTATTCCAATTTACGCTTGCGCCCAGTTGCAATATTCGACACATTGATCAAAGTTGCATCAATGAGTTGCTGATGGAATTGGATATGATAGGCATGAAAACGGTTGTCCTTTAAAATCCGTCGAACGCTTATTTCGCTTACATCCACAGCAGCAGCGACTGCTCGTTGACCAACGGAAGGATTTTCGGTAACTGATAATAGCACAGCCAATTGATTTTCTTCAGTTCGCACCGGCCTATTTCTAACTGGTTTTGTATACTTTACATTTCCCGTTTGTATAAATCTCTCTAATAAGTTTTGCAGGCTCCATTTGTCTGGATGTCGTCGTTCCGGATAACTCTGTGCATAAACTCGACTTGCCAAACACGAGTTCCTTTCGCATTCTCCTAATATGAAAATCATATCAACCAGTTCACTTCGGTTGTAGTCCATGTCAAAAAATAATTTTGGTATCTTGGGTATAAAGACCTTAGCTAAACAAGTTTTAAACTTATATATTACTACAGTCAACATTGGTTCTTGTCACTTTGTTAAACTTTAATGTCAATAAATTGTTTTTCAAACCCACCTTCGAGTTTGATTAATTAAAATGGCCATTGGAATTGTTGATAAAACGAGTTTTCTGCAAACATCTTTTAATGTGTTAGGAATTGAGACAGGCTTGTAATTAGGAACAATGTTTGTCTTTAATTCCGCATGGAATTACATAAAAATATACTGGGGTTCCAATTTAAAATAAAAAAAATAAAGTGCTTCAAAATTTGAAAAGTTTGACACTAAATTTTGGTCACTCTGTATAATGCATATCAATAAAACTTGGTTAACGCAACTGTCAGACCTTATTTAATTAGTACCTTGTATGGTTTTATTAACGAGGCACTATTTTTATCCCTTATTAATTTTCTTAACCAATGGTGCAAAACTGATTCTTTTCAGTTTTTATTTTTGTGTGTTAATAGCACAGAACCGATTTCAATCAAATTTCATAGGTAGGTAGGCATCTATAAAGGGCACCCAAATAAGCAACAAAAAATATAGCATGCAATCTAAAAATATACATAATTCAGACGTCACACTTTTTTGGGACACCCTGTATAATGAAAAATATTTTCCTGAAATACGCCCCAGAATGCAAGTAAAGTCTGCAAAATATTAAAAAAAAATCCTAACTCAATTAGTAATTGAGCTATAGAAGACGGGAAGTGAAATGACGGACCCTGTATATTACTCGGCAAAGCGTTGAATTAATCCCTACTCCCTGCCATCTTCTGCCTTTCCTCCAAAGACCAGAGAATACTTTTATACTTTACATTTTATACTTTATCATACTTCAATCAATAAAGTATATATATAAACAATCTTTATTAGGCTATCGACCCCATGGGGTCTTTCCGCCTCAATAAAGTATTATTGTAACATCGCAAAATCATACCTTTCATATTTAATTTTTAAAGTCTTGCAAATGTTTAATCATTCTATGTTGTCTTCTATTAATCTATTGCACTTAAACTTAATTTTATTTATTACAATGGGTACTAGTTTAATAGTTATTTAAAAAAAGTAGATGATTCAATTATATCCATCTATTTCTAATCACATGTGAGAAAGAATCAAATCAAATTAATATTGCACTAATGTTTTGCATGTAATAAAAACATTTTGAGAGTCATAATTTTGTCTCAATTATTTTGAAATGTTGCTCTTACAGATTATTTATGGTTAATAAAACAACAGGCGATCGGTATAATTGGTAATTCTATTAGATTGTCTCCGGATCGAATATCGCTCGAATGACAAATAACTCGTAAGTGTACAGCATTCTTCCCAAACAAGTTGCATGCATTGTGATTAGTCGTATGGATTGTCTCTCGTCTCAAGCCGTCCGACAAACTAAATAAATCGACAGCTTTTCTGTGACTGCAATAAAGCCGGTGGTATATAGTTTGTTGTACCTGCAATATTTATTTTTAAATTAATTTTGTTTCTCTTTTGTGTTTGGGGGACTAAGAGAAGGCCTGTCGGCAAAGAAACCCCGTTTAGTCACGATCGATGACTCCAATGGTTAGGTTAGGTATCTTATGAGATTGTATTCATAAGGACTTGCGCTATTGCACAAGTAACGAAAGGTGAGTACCAAGTGAAATATGAATACAGTATTAACATGTAATAAGGCAAATACGATGGGCAACGGCATCTCTACGTATCACTGACAACTTTGCTGTGTAAGAAGTGTTATCTACTTATGTGATTATAACTTAATTGGTTATAGCTGAAACATGTACGACACTAATAAGCTCTCAATCATGTTTAAAATATAATGTATTTAGTACGTATGAGTACGTATGATGTTTGAACACGGGCTAACATATTAAAACATATACAAAAAACACGAGCCTTGTTGTTAAAACGTGGCTCTTTCATGACCCCATGACTTCATCATACATATTGACCGTATAATTATAATCGTAATGATTGTACTATTATATCGCCGATACGGAACAATAATGATAAAAATGATTGTTCCAGGATAGGCGACAAACGATTGTTAACGAGTTTTATCGGGCTATCCCTGTGGAAATTTGAATTTGGGGTTCCTGTTAAATATTTTTTTATTATCTTAAATAAGAAACAAATACAATCATTATAGTCTTGTCTAAAGCCTAACCTAAAGGGTTGAAAACAAAGGATGACAATATAAACATAGAAGTGGAGGAATCATAAGGAATCAAATAGGAGTTGAAACAAAAATTGTAGCTACGTACAAGATAAAAAAGCGAGATGCAGAGGAAATAGTCATAGCGGAAGTGATCACAAGAGAAAATGAAGAAAAAATAATGAAGGCAAAGAGTAGACTGAGAGATTCGAGTATATACATTGATACCGATTTGACCAGAGAATAGAGAGAAATTCAAAGAGAGGTAAGGAGCATTGCGAGAGGAAAGAGAAAAAGGAAATCATACAAAGGTAGAATACATGGAAATAGTAATAAACGGAAAAGTATATGTTTGGGACAAAATGGAAAATGTGTGGTAGTTAAGGAACAAAACGAGAGGCCAAAAAACTAACAGAGAAAATCGAAAAGGGCACTTCGAGAGAGACAAAAGGAAAGAATGAAAACAAGCGAATGGAAATATACAAACAGGATGCGAAAGCGAAGGGAAAAATGTAGGATGGGAACGTGGAATGTAAGTCGTATAAATGGAAAAGAAATTGAAATAGTTCAGGAAATGAAAGCTAAAAATATAAAGATACTGGCTGTCACAGAAACGAAAAAGAAGAGGAAGGGGTGCATAGATCTGGGGGAAGAGCACATACACAGCGGGATGGAGGAAGAATGCAGAGCACAGGCAGGACTAGGCTGCCTTATAGCAAGTGAGTATAAGAACCAGCTTAGAAACTAGGAATTTCACTCACAAAGAATTATCACCATAGAAATGGAAGATGATTTCAAACAAAAATACCGCGTAATTGTAGGATACGGCCATAATGAAGACTAGAAAAACTAGAAATTAAAGATATGTTCTGGGAGGAGATGCAAAGCATATATGAAAAATCGGATGTAGAGACTTATATCTTGGTAGACTTAAATGGTAGAGTTGGGAACAGGGCAGAACGATATGAAGGTGTCATAGGGAAACATGGAGAAGAAAATCTTAAGGGGAATGGCAAGAGAATAATAGAGTTTTACATGGAGAATAGCCTGATCATAACAAATTCGTTTTTCCAACATAAAGACAGTCACGAATACACGAAGGTGATGGCATCAAGAAATGAAATCAAACAAAAACAAAATAACCAACGTATGAGTGAGAAGAAGAGCGGAACTAGGAAGCGACCACCTATTAGTAGTAGATTTAATTAAGAAGGCATCGCAAGCAAAGAGAGACACTGGAATAAGAAGCAAACCCGAACAAGAAAAAATCCAAGGATATAGACTCCAAGACCGAGACGTGCAGGAAAAGTACAGAAGTTAGCAGAGAATTTAGTAAGGAAACAGAGACCGCAGACAGCCTAGAAGAAAAATGGCAGAAATTTAAAAACATTCTACTGACGGCAGCAAGAGAGGCATGCGGCACCACCAAATTGGGATACAAGAAAAAAACACACCGCCTAGTGGACAGACGAAGTCAAGTATGACACAAAGGAGAAAACGAAGAGGTGAAATAAATACTTCGAAACAAATCCGGCAGAGAAATACAGCAGGTACAAGGCACAAAGAAAAAAGGCAAAATAAACAGTAGACGGAGCGAAGAGGAAAAGCTGGAATAATTTCGGAAGGAAAATGAAGGAGAATAAAAGGGACAACCAAAAGCTGTCCTACAAGGTTATAAAAAGTTTCAGGAAGGAAAAGACAAGCTCGTTACAGCTATTATAAAATAAAAAAAGGGGAAATTTTAGTAAAAAAAGAGGATGTCTTGGAAAGATGGAAAGAACATTTCCAAAAACTATTAGTGGAAAGGGATATAGGAGAAAAACAGGAAAATCTGACACAGTCAAAAGGCAGCAACAACAAAACCGAAGACAGTGAGTTAGAAGATGGGGAAAATATTACTGAACATGAAGTGAGAGATGCTATACAGAGAACAAAAACAGGGAAAGCTGCGGGACACGATCAAATTACAGCAAAAATGATCAAAAATCTAGACGACATCGGGTTCGAAAAATTGCATCAAATAGTTAGGATCGTGTATAAGGGAAAAAAAGATATCCAAGGATTGGGAGTATGGCATAATTATACCAGTATACAATGGTGGAGATAGAAGGAACTGTGACAACTATAGGGGTATAACCTTATTATTGGTACCGGGAAAAATATACGAAACTATACTTCAAGGAAGACTTACAGAAAGGGTAGAGAAGGAATTGGAGGAGAACCAATGTGGATCTAGGAGAGGGAGGAGTACTCAGGATCATATATTTACCATACGGCAAATTATAGAAAAATACAGAGCACACAATAAGGAAGTATTAATGAGTTACATAGATTTGGAGAAAGCATTTGATAGAGTAAATAGGAAAATGATTTGGAAGACCTTGGAAAAATTGGGAATAGGAGAAGAATTAAAAGAAGCTGTAAAGAGTATCTACCATTAGAATCAAAACTATGTGAGAACAAGAAACTTGACATCGAAAATATTTACCACAAACGAAGGAGTTAGACAGGGAGGGGGGTGGGGGACTAAGCCCACTACTTTCCATAACAGCACTGGATGAAGTTATCAAACAATCAGTACCTGAGATGAAGAAACTTTGTGTCGGATACAAAAACATGCAGATAGTGAGCGTTTACCTATGCGCGTTTGCAGACGACATAGCGATATTTGCTGAGAATGAAAGGGATCTACAACACAATATAAATATTCTGGAAAAACAACTAACCCCATTTAACCTAAAAATTAATGAAAAGAAAACGAAAGTAATGAGAATTGCAAAAGAGGAGGCAAAGAAATTGAGCAAGTATCGCAATACAAGTACCTAGGAGCGATTGTAGAAGAGAGCGGTAATTTGGAAGGTGAAATTAATAATAGAGTAACAGCAGCCTCGAAAGTGTTCCACAGCCTAAGAACTAAGTTCCTAAAGAACAAGGAAGTATCCAAGAAAACTAAAATAGTGGTGTTTGACGCAATATACATTCTAACACTCACATATGAGAGTGAAACGTGGGTCACAAATGAAAGACAAGAGAGCAGATTACAAGCAGCCGAAATGAAGTATCTGAGAAGAACGGAGGGTGTTTCAATGCTGGACAAAATTAGAAACAAAGATATTAGGAATAACCTAGGGGTAGCACCGATAAAGAAGAAAATAGAGGGAAATAAACTCAGATGGCTGGGACATCTTTACAGAATTAAGGAAACAAGACTTACAAAAAGAATGTGGGAAGCAAGACCGGTCGGAAAAAGAGGGAGAGGTAGACCTGCAAAAACATGGAATGAAACAATATGTGATATTTAAAAAAAAACAGTGGTATAGATTTTAAGGAAGCAAAGACAAAAAGTGCGGACAGAAGTGTATGGCGGAAGTGGGTCAATGACAGTACGAAAGGTTAACAGGACAAACCTCGACACCCAATGGATAACAGAGGGATGGTTTATATATCTATATAGTCTTGTCCCCAGATGTGGTACCGAAATTTAATTTCCGATTTTTTTTAAATTAAAAAATACTCCCATACAGGGTGTACAAAATAAGGACAAACAGGGTAAGGTGAGGTCTAAATATGTGAATTTATCCCCACCTGTCATTTCAGCAAAAAATTCATCGATTGTTGGTAAAGGATGTTCGTCAATGCATTGGTTTGGATTTAATGTAATTTTAAAATCGCTACACAGTATTATTTTCCCGTTTGCTTTTAGAACTGGAGAACTAGAAATATTATATTTTCTTGTATATTTTCTTGCATGATAATTAAAAAACCAAATGTCAAAATATAATATTTAGGATAAGTATCATGTTAAAAATGAAAGTATACAAGGAACGAACGAATTTTTATAAATAATAATAGTACGAGCCTTATGTCGCACGTTGAATGGATCACGGCTACCGTTGTGGACCGGTTGAATAAAATACGCAATGGATTGAATACGGTTATTAAACCGGGTGTGTATACATACTTTGCAACGGGGTATATAGCTGTTCAAGTTTTCGTCTTTCGGGGAAACTTTTTGTTCCACAATTAGCCAATCTTAGCTGGCCACATTATCACTATATTCGTTGAATACATCAATGTTAAATTTTGATTGATGTAATGACAGATGTTTGTTGTATTTTAATATTTAATTTTAAATTATTGTTATTGTTCTAGTAGTGAAAACATAGTATATTCACCACGGTTGTGAATACTATTACAGCCTCGGGTTATATAACCCTCAGCGCTATCAATATAAGAAAAAAACATACACTATTATCGCAGCTATTTAATGTTTCTATTCTAAGTATTATTCTAGGAAGGCAAAGTTGTTTGCCTTATAGCTATATTATTATATATAGGTATAAAGGAAGAATTAGTTATTTTTCTACGACCTAGAACTATATAATATAATACATTTAAATACATGTTATATTATCTCCACATATTAATTGTTAAATCGATTTTGAACCATCAAATTTTAAATTAAGGAATTGTTGCGAAAACAAAGTATCTCTTACTATCTCTAACAATTGTAGAATCCGGATTATTTATTGATATAGAATATGAATTTCTGGGTGCTAGTCCCAAAGGTCCTAATTGCTCATTTTTATTTCAATATATTATTACCCCAATATATTTTTTAGGATTAATAAACGAGAGCAATAGCATAGTGAAAATTAAATGTATATACAGATATTCCAAATTAAGCCATAATTCAGCAAGACAAATCATATTGTCGGGAAATATTTGAAGGAAAGAGAAATCATAATTATTACTATCAATTGTCAATCAATATGTATTATATATATATATATATATATATATATATATATATATATATATATATATATATATATATATATATATATATATATATATATATATATATATATTTACATTATACAAATTGCAGATACAAGGCCAATTGAATCGTTTATTTCAGTAACTGGTCAACAGACATTTTAATGGATTTTTCTATTTTTGCGGAATTAGTATCTCCTATTGTCAGGGCATATTTCTCTGCAATATAACTTCAACTGCCATTCTGTTTTATGGGATATAATTTACAATAAATATCGCGTTTAGTCCAGAAACCTGTCAAGCGACATCGCATAGCGTGTTTCTGCAGTAGATTTAAATTTCTGCAGTAAAAGTCCTGTGGTATTTTTTATAATACTAATACCATGGTAACAATTACCGTTAGTTTACCATTACTTACCATTGCTGAGTAGTTTAGTATATTTAACAAATCAGAAAATTAGTTAATTTAATTTCTTTATTGTATTTTAATGAAAACACGGAAAATTTTATTTTATTCTGTGTTTAAATAAAAAATATATAGTTTATAATAGTGTCTCCTTTGTTAAAAATCGTAATACCACAAAAAATTAGGAAATTACCATTAAAAATATATGTTTTTTACATTAAAATCGTATTTTATTGCAAAAACGAGTCAACTCCAATATTTTCAATATTTTTTTTACAATTAAGGGAGAAATATTATTATTTAATTATACGCAGCATCAACTTCGGGAAGATGTTAACTAATACTAGAACTCTTTTCAGGCGAAAATCTGTTTAAATATTAAAGATATAATGTTTTTCTTTGTTTCCCAACAATTTGAAAAGGTGCACTTGACCAGTTTCTGAAATAAACGATTCAATTGCACGTTACACGACGATCCAAATGTTACATTGTCATATTTGTTAATTCAGATGTGGATTTATTTTACAAAGAAATAAACTGAAGATTTTACGAAGATTTTTGGCAATACACTCGAAAGATTAGTTCAGTTTTACAAACAGTGCATCGTACCAGAAATCGTTTTGAGCAGAATTAGTCGGGGACTAAACTGCCGAGATCCACCAAAGAATACTTGCACATCACACAAAATAATACTCCTGATAATTTATTAAATGTTCAGATAACTTTATTTTTATTATCTCTACCCGTATTGTCACAATTATCAAAATCCTTTGATCCGGAAAGATAATAAATATACAGTCTGTTCTATTACAATTGCGCAAAACTATAGCGACTTCAATTGTTATGTAACTATCTACAAACATATACAGCGTAATCAGAGTAATAGGTAACAATTGGACAACTTTTGTAGTATTCATTTTAGAGGAAAATGTTGTTAGGCAAAAAAGTGTCCTGCATTATCTCAAATTATTATAGCATTATTTAAAAACTGAAAAAATTAAAAATTGAATAAATAATAAGTGCTTAAAAATTAAATATTTTTGTTAATAAATCTAAAATAGACGAGCATTGTTTAAAATTACTTAGTACTTGCGCAATAGTTGTGCGACTGATGATTTTGTCAGAATGATTCACATTACCATTGATTATAATACCCTTATTATTATTATATTATCAATTATTATAATTTGGTATTATAATCCATGACATTACATTCATTATCTGCTTCTCTTCATGTTCTGTAATTATTCTCTACAATAAGAACAATTTCAACCATTCTGGGTTAGTTAACGGCATTTTACCAGTGCAATTGACACTAGTAACAAACATATTACAAAACGAAAAATTAAACAGGCAAACCTGATAACGTGATATATAAATTTTATTAGAAGTGTGAAATGCAGATCACACAAGGGGCAGATAAAACACTGCATAGAAAATAATAAGAAACTGTACATCTTCAATTTCAGAACATAATTAAGGACTAAAAAAAAAGTCATTCAATTTTTATTTTTATTTTTTTTTAATTAAATTGAGATAATGCAGACTTTTTTGCCTAACTTTTCCCTCTAAAATGCATACCAAAAAAGTTTCCCATTTGTTACCAATTTTCTGATGACGCTGTATGTTATTAAATGGGATAGTTTTTACTCTAGGTCAACGAAAATTTGATAAATTTAAAAAAAGTATTATGTAAAGGAGACAGAGATCATTATTAAGATCCATAAAAAGGCTGGAATTTTTTTCATATAAATTGCTTCGAAAAGGCTTAAATTTTTATCTGTACAATGTTTTAATGCTGCAGAATCTCAGGGCGTGGTACGGGAAGACGTCGAACGAGCTCTTCAAAATAGCAATAAATAAAGTGAAGATAGTCATGCTCATCGCAAACATCCGAAATCGGATATGCACATGAAGAAGAAGAAGAATGTTTTAATAATTTAATATCTTCAAAATTAAAAATGTGTCCTGTTTCAAAATAGTGTGCCGCAACTGCAGATTTGTCAGTACTATGAAATTTTGTGTGGTGTAAATGTTTTAAAAACCTTTTATTTATATTTCGTTTTGTTTGTCCGATATAACATATTTTAGACTGTCTACAATTTATCTGGTAATTCCTGATTTTTGCAAAGGTGGTTCCTTGTCTAATACAAATGGTAATTTTGCTTTTAACTTGTTATTATTAGATAAGGCCGGGGTTAATTTAAATTTATTAAAATTATTTGAAAATTAATTTTCCAATGTTTATTAAAGGTTATTTTACAAGAAAAATTGTTAGTATTATTGTTTCGTTTAATTAATTTTACTTTCAGTGTGGTCTGGTTAGATAAGCCTTCTCAGATTTATTGTAAATTTTTGAAATAAAAGTTTTACTGCAACCGTTAATATTTGCTACATACCGAATATAATTTAATTCTTTATTGAAATTTTTTACTGATATTGGAAATTTAAATAATCTATATATTAAAAAAGAGAACTCCGATTGTTTATATTTTATAGAAAGTCAGAAAATAGAGATAGAATTTATATAATTGTCTGTATAACAGTGTTTTTTGTAAATATTCAAAATCTAATTTATTTTCAATTCTTGTTATTCGAATATCTAAAAATCGAAGGCTATTGACAATTTCTTCTTCATATGTGAACTTTATTGACTCAAATTCGGAATTTAGAATAAAAAGAAAACTCTCCAGACAAAAATTATCAAAATAATTTATAAATAAATTTGCTATAAATAGAGAAGAGACCCTGTAGATATTTATATCGTTATATTAATAATGATTGTGATAAATTATGACTACATTAAACAAAATGTATAGGTACTTTTTACATTTTCTGTGTGTTTATTTAAGGTTTATTTCAGAGAAATTCTAGGTAATCGATGGGGAGGGGGGCGGCAAAATTATTCTCGCACACGAGCACTCAGTAACGGCCATGATCACAACAAATAAATGGAGGTGATTAAAAAAAAATATTTCGCAAACTTGTAACTAAGACTGTACCATTTACAATGGTTACATAACAATTGACGTCGCTATAGTCTTGGGCGCTTTTTGTAGAATCACGGTATATGGGAAATAAGAAAAGCTCCCAGGTTGAGTAAATTTCTCGTGCAAAAAATTTGCTAGCCAGCGTGCATCTCCCGTGACGATACCGGTGGTGGGGTGGTGTATAAAAGATGGCCTGAATGTGATCGACCGGGCGGGTCAAGAGTGGGGACTCAAAAATTAAATATTAATGAACCTGGGGAGAGATTCTTCTCTGTTATTTTTGCAAATTAAAAAAAAAAATCATTTTGTTCATTTTTGTCTCTATACAGTGATATAAATTTCATAGCGTAAAAAAATATTTTAAATGTTGTTTATAGATAAATAAATATAAATGTTGCAAAAAAGTAAAACAAAAAATGTCACTTTAAAATAAATATATAAATAAATAAATTAATGATTCCTGAAAATTTGTTATTTCCTATCTAAGTTTTGTAGTTTTCCTAATGAACATGTCCCCAGTTTCGAACTACGACAACCGCAGTCTCGACGGATATATATATATATATATATATATATAGGTTAGATATATATATATATGATGTCGATATGAAACGACCGTGGAGTTTCGCCGATTCAGAGGATGTTTAAATTAATTTTGGAATTCCCGATATCAGTGGTCTGACCTTTCACATACGATAGGATCGAAGTTTATCAAAAAATATCGGATACCACAATATTCGTAAATATTACTAATAAATGTAGTTATTAAATTGCATTCAGTTATAGCTAAGTTGTTAGTGCTTAAACACGTAAGTATGTACATTTGAAATTTTATCTTAGTGTAATAAAATATTGCACAAATATTACACACACATTTAATGGAATATAATAATCGTGAAAAATATTTACATTACATTATAAGAATCGGTGTTCACCACTGTATGAAACATATTAGTATTAAATTTATAGTGTTTTCTTTTCTCTTGCTGTTCGCTGTATTGTTTTTATCAATACACATATTTTGACAATATGTGTCAAATGACTTTCCAGATATCAAGTATCAAGAGTTATGTGTAAATTTAAGCTAAAGCATTAATATGGTGATTTGAAATATGTAATATCCAAGCAACAAGCAACAAGTAACAAGGTACAAAGTTATTTGTTCAAATTAATATTAACATTTATACCAAGTGATCATTTAAATTTCAACTCTAGTTATCCATGGAAATTTTAGCATCCAATAAGAAAGGCGAGATTGGTGATAATTAGAACCGACCTTTAAATGATCACTCGGTATAAAAAGTAAATGTTTTGCTATTGTTACCTTTTTCTATGTTCAATGAAACATGACTTCTGACTTCAAGTGACTTTAAGTGATATCTTGACATCTATATGGGTCTAATGATTTGTTAATTAAATAGAACAATTAATAAAGCAGGGTCAACTCGCGAGCATTAGAGTAGGTGCAGCTCAGATGAATTTACCCGCAGAATTACGAGCAGTTTATCACAAGCAGAATACAGAAAGGGCATTTTTTTTTTCAATTTAGAACTTCCAATTGTAATCGATGTACCAACATTTCTTGAAAATTTCGAAAATTTCGAACACTGGTGCGGTAATTTCCTGTTCTCTTCTGAAATGATAAACATCGGTTTTGGTGCTTTATACTACAGTATGACTTTCGGTGTTTATCTTTCCAAATCGAGAAAAGTGACGTTAGCACAAATCATATCAATATTTAGTCTTAACACAAAACCACGAATTGTAAGTACATTGCAATACCCGCAAAGCTTTCGCCGGCAGTACCAATGACTCTGTGGTGGCCCTGTATCAAACTTCCTGAGGGGGCCCTTTTTAGGAAAAAAAAACACAATAAAACGCATAAACAAATTATATTTAAAAGTAACAAAACCAACAATATACTCTTGTATATCAAAAAACTTTACTCAAAGAAGAACAAATATTGTGGTGGGTACATAGGTACACTTCTTGCTTTTTTTGGGATGAACCTATTTATAATATCGTCCCTAGCTGAAGAAGATTTTAATTTCATAAGTTCTTCTTTTTCTATAGCCAATACTGATAAGTCTGATAGCCGTTTATGCCCCATAGATGTTCTAAGATGTTTTTTATTACTTTACGTTTGGAAAAACTTCTTTCAGCTGTCGCGGTTGTAACTGGAAGGGTAGAAATTGCTAAGCATCCTGTTATAACCTCGGAAAACTGAAGGCGAGGCTATTACAATTTATCAATAAGAGTTCTGCGAGTTCTTTAATAGTATTCTGAATTTCTTATTTCAAGCAGTTTTGTAAAGTAATTAATTGATCATAGAGATCATGATCTTTAAAGTAATTTTGATATCTTGTAGCCAGTTTTGTTTCTCCAATTTTTATGAGTTCGTTTGAAAAGGAAAGTAGTTTATCGGGTTGTAAAATCAGAAATACGTTATTTTGATCACAGAAACTCTGAAATCGTGTTTTAGTTTGCGAAATCAATATATCGTATATCAATAATAATATACGTTGACTCTGAAGTATGATTACGGCTAAGAAATTATCTTCTGATAAGTTACTAAAAAAAGCGCTTCTTTACCCTCCGTCTTTTATTTTTAAAAATTGGTGTTATATTCTACTATTTTGCACCTTCTCTAGTGTCATCTAGTAAACCGTTGATTGAATTGTGTGTTCTTTTTTCTACCAGTCTGTCCAGAGGATTTTTTAATAAAATACTGGCTTTTTGTAAATCAAAATGTTCTTGCTGTAGGGCCTTAGAAATAGGGTTGATGTTGATAGGATAGCTGAGAAAAAAAGATGACAAAGACTATAAAATCGTAACTCTCTAATAAATTTATTATGTTTTGACATTCGTCACATTCGTCTTTTTTTTGATGAAATTAAATTTAGTTGATATAAAGCTTTGATAACTACTAGATATTTTTTTTTTATAACGAATAAAGCATCATTCGTCACGACCATTTAGTAGGGCATACTCGTTTAAGACTAATTTTATATTTTTGAGATGAATCAAGATAATTTTGAATTTTGCTTGTGGATCGTTTAGCGAACTTGCAACAGTTGACTGTTGACAAGTAATCAGGTTAGAGTGCTGGTTCTCAACAGTTGCGTTCGCTATACGCGCCCAATGATTTCTTCGTCACATATTTCATACAGCAAGTACTGACAGAACTCAAAACTGACATAAGAAACTTCAAACCCTATCAAACCCTTCAAACAGCTAATAATTGATAGCAGATAAAACATTGTACGATATTCGTATCGTAACATCACATTACGATACTCAATGGCTTATAAAACTCGGCCTCCGGCATCGTTTAGTAATTTTGCCATATTGTATCGTACTATGATACGTTTTGATTATATTTTATGATGTACGTTTATGTACGATACGATTTACTGATATCGTAAATAACTATTACAATCTATTTGAATTTTTTAGTACATTTGAGATGAAAAGTCCGATTTTTATTGGGATCTGGATGTTATGCCTAATTGCATCCCTCTCCAGCCAGAAAGCCAATGAAGCATTGACCAATTCGATTTTGGAATCAATATGTACCTGTGTGCCATACTATCAATGCAGTAACAACACTGTAATAACAAACGGCCTCGGGATTATCGATATTAGGTATGTATTGTTACTCATTTACTAACTAAATTTGTTTTTTATTTAACTTGTATTTGTACAATCCCTTTGTAATTCATTAAAGTTAGCTATTAAATGTTACCGTTTTTAGAATTAATGGAGTTTGCGAAGACTATATGGAAGTATGTTGCAATCCACCAGAGATAGTGTCCGAGAAAATTACACCCTCGCCACTTACCAACAAACCCATCGGCTGCGGACATCGTAATCCTGACGGGGTAGGTTTTAGGATCACAGGAGAGAGTGACAGCGAATCGCAATTCGGCGAATTTCCGTGGATGGTGGCCGTCCTCAGGGAGGAAGTTGTCGAAGAAACTAATAAAGTACAAATCGTGTTCCAATGTGGAGGAGCCTTGATCCATCCTCGAGTTGTCTTAACGGCTGCCCATTGCGTTGTAAGAAAAGACAAGAAATTTATGATTCGCGCCGGAGAATGGGACACTCAAACTAAGAAAGAAGTGTACGAGCATCAAGATCGTTATGTAAAATCTACAACGATACATCCCAAGTATTACTCAGGAGCCCTCTTCAATGATATTGCGTTGTTGGTGTTAGAAAAACCTGTGGATATATCTGAACACATCGATGTAGTTTGCTTGCCCAATC
This sequence comes from Othius punctulatus, assembly GCA_951805005.1. Lineage (NCBI taxonomy): Eukaryota > Metazoa > Arthropoda > Insecta > Coleoptera > Staphylinidae > Othius > Othius punctulatus. The sequence goes on from OX638143.1 coordinate 60,183,843, forward strand.
AAGGATTCGTTATGGACGAGACAAGGTGCTTTGCGAGCGGATGGGGAAAAGATATTTTTGGAAAAGAAGGGATTTATCAAGTTATATTAAAAAAAATCGATTTACCAATTGTAGACAGAAATACCTGCCAAAATAATCTGCGCACAACGCGCCTGGGTAATCTATTCGAACTACACGCAAGTTTTATCTGTGCCGGTGGTGAAGCCGGTAAAGATACATGCAAAGGAGATGGTGGTGGCCCACTTGTATGTCCAATTCCAGGACAAGAAACGAGATATATGCAAGCTGGAATTGTTTCGTGGGGCATAGGGTGTGGGCAAGGACAAGTACCTGGAGTATATACCAACGTTGCGCTGTTTAGAGACTGGATAAATGAACAAATGACACTTAAAAAGTTTGATATGTCTTTATACACTTACTAATTGAAATAAATATATCTATAATAAATGCAGTATATTAATTCGGCGTGTTTGTTTGAAACGTGGAAGCGAGAACAATTAAATATATTTCTGTAATAGATGTAGTATTAATGTAAATACTAATATAGCTTGTATGTAGTTTGTCTAACCAACGATATGCACCAATGTGTGTACAGTCATGGACTTTGTAAATGTCCCAGTGAAGATGCCTTTTTCCAATCCGTCAAAGTCGGGGTTTTGAAAATCACAACCGCGGGCTAAACAGAGCCACCGAGAGGTCCGTAAAGTTACCCCCACCCCCCCCACCAACACTTAAAATTTCGTTTTTTTTGTTTTAATATTTACTGCTTAAGAGCGGGGTTTTGGCGGGAAAACTGGCCTCTGGTTGTTGATAAATCAACCAGGATTTGATTTAAAAGCGCTCTGTAATATGTTTTGCATTCCTTACTAACGACATTTGCGTGAAAAAAGTTGAAGATGTTGCCATGTGTTTAATTTGTATAGCCAGCCTTTTTTTGCAGCGGGCTACAAATAATTTTACGATGAAGCAGCGCAAGATTATTTTCTATGCTTGCTAATTTATGAGTGAACACTTTATTTCCGATACATTATATTATGTAATTGGGTCAGAATTCTCTTTCAAATGACAATAACCAATTACGGCATAGGTGGAGGAGTAGTAGGGATTATTATTATTATTATTATTATTATTATTATTATTATTATTATTATTATTATTATTATTATTATTTTTTTTTTTATTATTATTATTAGTATTATTATTATTATTATATTATATTATATTATATATTTTAAGAGCCGTCTTTACCCAAAGGCGGTATGTGGAATTACATGTAAACGACCGCCAAGATAATTTATGAACGGGTCAACATAATTGCAATCGGAGACCTGATTTAGAAACTTTAGATATTTATCTACAATTGAGACGAGTAGTTTTAGGAAATAATAAAACGGTGATTTATTATGTTTGTTAAAATAATGGCATGTTTAGCAGATTTGTAAAATTTTCTTCTGTATTTTTTTAATTAAGACAGGGTACATAAAATGGAAATTCCCTCAGTTTATTTGGAGCTAATATTGTTGCGAACCACCGTCTTTTTTTGTTCCAATATCTTGAATTATAATGGAGTATTCTTGTCTGCACATAAATCCCATTAGGTGATCAGAAATAAGTCACCTTTAATTTATTACATAAAACTTTGTCTAATTGTAGATAAACGTCTAAACTTTCTATATCAGTTCTCCGATTGTAATTGTGTTAACCCGTTCATGAATTATTTGGCTGTCGCTTATTAATAATGCCGTATACTAGCTGGGGTAAATAGGCCTCTTAATATCAGGGAATAATTACTTAAAAATGTTATATTTATTTAATTAAATTCACTAAATCCTTTTACAAGTTTTGTACTTTATGTGATCAAATTTGAGTCTTAATTAAAATTACTGTAAGCTTATTAGCCAAAAATGGTATATGAAACATTTCTTACACTTTAAGATCACTTTTATTTTAAAATAAAGAGATGCCTGACACAGCCAATTCCATTTTCGTTGTCATGACGAGGGATTATTTGATCGCGGAACATAGGGAAATAACATTGGAAAACGAGTTTCCTTCAATTTCTCCCTAATAAAACTATAACTAAACTGATATTAATTTTAAATACTTTTATTTTTGACTTAAAATCAAATGTTTAGTTTCAATATAAGCAAGCTCTTGGTGACCTCTTCAAGTGTCCAAAAAACTACTACCTCTGTTCCATAATAAGTGAGCCATTACCGATTTTTATTTTTTCCATAATAAGTGAGCCATTACCGATTTTTATTTTTTTCCATAATAAGTGAGCCATTACCGATGTTTATTTTTTACAAAATAAGTCAGCCATTTTCGTTTCTAAGAAGTACTATGTATACTTTTTTCACAATTGCTTAAAGATGTTAGTATAAATGAATAGTAGACAAGCAATTTTCACTTTGCCTTGCTAATATGTTGAAGCTTATAATTATTGTTACCGAGACAATCTATAATCGATTTCATAACTGTTTGTAAACTTATAAACATATTTTCTAATGTATGTCTAGTCTCCGCTTCGAAAGATTCTTCGACAACTCGTATTAATTCGTCTGTTACCCTTAGTAATTGCGTGGTGAATGCTGGTGTTGTAATGATTGAATAGACGAAAAAAAAAATAGATCGAGCACATTCAAATCGGGACTATTGGCAAATTTTTCAATTGCCAAAATCACCGCTTCCTTTTTCAGCCGTCCATTTTTCTGATGTTTCAGTAAAAACTGAACAATAGCTATTCGTTTTTGGTTGATTAAATTTGGTCTTCTCATCGATTGAAACTTCCGGCGTCAGAACACTTTCGCTTAAAGATTCGAATTTTAATTGTTGCTTTTCACAAATTAAAACGTCAAATATTTTTACGTCCTTATCACATATGATTAAGAATTTGGCGTATATTAAGAATATCAAAATAGAAATTAAAAAAATAACTAAGTGTCAATAAGTTTGAAAGAAAACTCAAATGGCTCACTTATTATGGAAAAGAGGTAGTATTAAGATTGTAGTTATTAACGACCCAAGAACTTATCTGCTTATCTCCTCAGGACCCAAATTTTGTATACATACTTATCCCTTCTTAACGTATTATAAGTGCGTGCATTCCGCCCTAGAGATTTCAACAACACCCCACATGTGCAAATATATTCATTTAGGTTTCTTTACATTCGGGTGCGTAGTTAATTTGAAAATTCTATTCAATTATCGTTGTGCTTTCTTCGTGTGTTTCTACTTTGTTTATTGTGCGTTTTGGTTGTGTGAGTGTTTTATAAACTTCTGTCTCCCCCGTGACTATTGTCTACTTTCACCCCGTGACAACTATTGTGTCTGTATTTTGTGTATGACTAATTCCTCCCTATGACAATTACTATTGCATATTTTATATTTTTAATATTTAGTTAGACTATTAAATCTTCCTGTGACAATTTACTTGTGCACTGTGTAGTTCTTTTGCGTAGTGCGAGATTTGTGTGTATGGGAAGGATATCACAAAAATTGAATGTGTTAACTATACCATAAAAAATTATGGGAAGAGATTATACTCTTTAAAAAATGACAAAAAAAATGTTTCCTTGGCTGCTAGAAAAATATTAAATAACAAACTAATTTCCTTATTACAGAAAATAGCACAAAAAACCCATTTACGATAATGCCCATGGTGATGGGACAACAATTATTGATGATTTAATTAATGGGTCTTATCACTGTTTTAATCATCATTCGCGTTGTAAAGATTTAGAATGTCCTGCATTAAAAATGATAAAGAGTTACGATATTTCCCGGTTTAAATGCGAAGTCAGCAAAATAAAGTCGGCGTTCGTTCAAACGGCAAAGCCCCGTGAGAGCTGAAAAAACGGCGGTAAGAAATGACCTTGATGGCAATTATGTCATTGCTCTATCTCGTAGCGAACACATGAACTGCTTGGAGCTAATTTATAACTATTTTCACCGCGGGAAATTCAATTTAGGAACATTTAAAACAATTAATAAAACCATAGAAACATCTGTTAATTAATAAGTACTATATCTTATTAGATACAGTTTTTTACAATGTTTCAGGATATATTTTTGGAATGGATAAATTTAATTTCTCTGAATCAAATTATTTAAATAATATGATAAACAATTGGTAATTTTAATTATAAACTATATAGTGTCACGTAGAATCAGGTCTATATTCATGTAAAGCTTTAAAATTGTGCAAATATTTGCAAACACAATCCATGAAGATGAAAAAAGACAAAAATCGAAGATTTAATGAAATTTAATAGAAAAACGTAAATAATCGAAAAACTAACTATATAGAGACACGTAGTATTTATTTTGATAATTTATGGTACAGAAAATATAACGTAAAAGTGATTATTAACAGCGTTTAAGTTGAAAAACCGTTTCACGGCCGAAAAACCGCGCTCTTAATTAGTGCCGATTTGTGCCGTTAATTTTAGAATTGTGCGTAATTAATAAAAGAGTTATTCATGTCTAACCAAACCACTTCAGCCCCCCCCCCCCCACACTATGAATTTCCCAATTTTTTTATTCAAATATTTAGTGTTTAATTTGTGCTAATTTGTGCCGTTAATTTCAGAATTTGTGCGTAATTTATAAAACAGTTATTCGTGTCTAACCAAACCCCTAAAAACCTTATTAGCCCTTATCAGATGTACCGAGTGATTTCTATTTACCTAGAAAATCTCGTCTTTTAAAATAATTAAAATCGAAATAGTGGTCATTATTGGAAATCAGGCGAAATTTAAATGAGATTTGTTTATTGCGTGTTGGTTTTAAATTACTGAATCGTTTGAAGGTCATAATGTTTTTTGTTGTCTGTAACTTTTGCAACAATTGAAATTTAGTTTTGGTAAGTGAAATCTTAAACATTTTAACGATACATTTTAAATCCAATTTTTGCGAAAAAAAAACAAAATCAAACTTATGGACTTCAAATGATTCAGTAATCTAAAACTAACACGCAATAAAAAAATCTCATTGACATCTCACGTGTTTTCCGTAAATTAGCACATTTCGGATTTCATCATTTTGAAAAACGACATTTTCTTGGTAAGTAAAAATCAGTCGGTACATCGATACGGGCTAATAAGGTTTTTAGATAAACACAAATAAATGTCGTAAAAAACCTCTTTGAAATATCAATAATAAAAAAGTTCTCCATGTGATGCCGACTTTTGGCGGTCCCTGTATATTTTTCAATGAATCACGGATTACGTCGAAAATTCATATTTTAGAAACAAAATATCAGTTGTTTGATTTATTTAATCACAAATATCAGTTGAAAAACAGAAATTGCAGATTCTCGAACAATCTCGCATAGTTTTCCTCGGGTTCGATTTATTTTTTCTCGGAAAATCGAAAATTTTAATAGGTGATTTTTCATCGAAATTCAATTCTAAATAACATTTGTTTGACCATTTTTTTTAAATGCATTCCTTTTGAGATATATGAGGTTTTTGGCTGAAAAACGCGAAAAATAATATACTCGATTGCACGTACACCTGTAATTATCAAAATGAACCAAATGGCACTGCAAATGGAAAGCCAGAGTACAGTTTATAACATTATTTGGCACTATACAGGGTGTACTATTTTTGCAGAGCAGCCTATAACCTAGTTTTTTTAATGGCGCCCCTGTATAACTTTACATATTTTAATGTGTCCTTTCTTAGGCTGTATACATCCGTTTAGTGTTTAAACCTCTTTAACCCGTCAGAAGTTTTCTTTTCTTCTAAATATTAATGTGTTCGCAGGCAATAAAAATCGCAGGGCACCTGGTTTTGGGATGTTAGGATGGAACTTTGCCTGTGTTTAAACAACTGACCGTCTACTTGACGGTCAGTTTATGGCATCACATTGCTGTTACGCATAAATTTTGCTAAAATTTGAAGTGCCATCCATACCTTGATTTTTTTACATGGTACACCTTATATTTTATTACTTAGTCATATTCAGCGTCTCATTTCACATATTTTTCGCCCCTTATATTTTTCTCAAAATTTGATTGTTTGAGAGATAATTCGGATTTTCAGAAAAATGAACACATATCTCATTGAAATAAACACAGCGTGCCATAAAAATCAATTCACTGTGACATGCCAACGTCAAAGTAACATTTATTGAACGTCACGTTTTTAATTTTCTCCTGAAAATGAATGTTTCGCATATTACATATTGAAAAGGTGGATATGGTATATGGTTTATATACTGGGTGAAATGTTATCGCTCCTAATTTATTATACCTCGTTAGATTCTGGTCGCCAGCGAAAGGTTCCGCTCACTTTCACCCAGTATATAAACCATATCCACCATTTCATATACATTTCATATACAGGGGTATATAAATAGGCGAAATTCTGAGTCGAAACTCCTTAATTCAAGAATGTTTTAAACTGAATAAAATTGAATTAAAAATATAATCAGCAATTAAGAAGTGTTAAAAAGCATGTTTGAAGTAGAAAGACAGCTTATACAGAAAAATAATCATCAACATATTTCTACCACCTAAATTGCAGGGTTTTTTGCAGGGTTTGGGGCGGTTTGATTAGACATGAATTACTGAAATTAACGGCGCAAATTAGCACTAATTAAGCACTAAACATTAGAACACAAATTTCAATGTGGGGGTGGGGGGAAGCGTGGAGTTAGCCCCGCCCGAACATACATCAAACGGATAAACGGCACAAATTAGCACTAATTAATGTTGGCATACAATTAAACGAATGATGCTGGCCAGTGGTGTTTATTTCTGCTGAGATTAATTCTAGAAAATACTCTGTTTTCATATTAAGTATTTTCGTATTGAACAAGAAGTCTGTTTATTCAAGTTTTTACATGTTTGTGTCTGCTAATTGCAATAGAGTGACTAATTTTGTTCTACTACTCTACTGTTCGCGAATTGCATACCTGACGCGGTCATACGGGGGGTGGGGGATAGGGGCCATTGGGGGGCATATGCACAAATGCATAGGGGCCATGCCCCCTCCCATGAAAAAATATCACCGATAAAACCGATTATATCATGCTGTAAAGACGAAATAATGAAAAATATTTTAGAAAGTATTAAATGTGCGAACTGCTACAGTGTTATATTTGATGAAACTACAGATTTTTCCAGCATTTCCCAAATGTCAATCATATTACGCTATATTGAGAAAGATTCCAGCATCAGGGAGGATTTTATTGGTTTTGTGGATTGTCAGGAAGATAACTATAAAGTCGACTCAGGCAGTTTATAGCCAATCTTGAGTCGAACGGTTATTGGGGACACAGTCACTAATTATTTAAATCATATCAATTTATCACAAATACATTGTATTGGAGTTTGCACCGATAGATGTTCTGTAATGACTTCTGAGCAAAGAGGTGCTGTGAAACAATTTCAGATTTTTTTTAAATCTGCTACAAGAACTACATGTTATAACCACTCTCTAAATTTGAGCATATCTAAAGCTTCTAATGTGATGCATGTTCGTAATGCCATGGCTATAATGAAACAAACTATAGCATTTTTTTCCAAAAGAAGTTTTGTATTGAAGACAAAATTAGAAGGAAAGTTGACTCATTTATGTGAAACTAGATGGATTGAGAGGCATAATGCTGTATTACAGTTTAGAGAACCTTTAAACCATATTATTTCTGCTCTTCAATGTATAAATAAGCTATTGGAAAGAATCAGAATCTTCAAGCAAAGCTAAAACTCAATATTTTCTATAACAAGTTGTGAATTTATTGTAACCTTGTATTGTCAAAATAGTATATTAGGTGTGAATTTACCACTAAGTGCAATGCTTCAGACTAAAAATATCGATATAAAGCACGCCAATGATATCGTTTTAAATATTATTACTTAGAGAAAAGAGAATCAATGTCGATATAGAGTTCAAACATCAAATAAGTTCGATTTTAACCTGTCTTGAAAAACTGAACGTTGAATTTGAAACAACAACGATTGTCAAACATATGCGAAACGATCGAACCCGATCGTACATTCTCCTTCCGACTACTATAAATTTTCAATTTATATTCCAATTTTAGATCACATTATATCTGATTTACACGAAAGATTTTCATCAGATACTCTGAATATATTCTATCTTAAGAGCGCGGTTTTTCGGGCGTAAAAGTGTTTTTCAACCTAAACGCTGTTAATAATCACTTTCACGTTATATTTTCTGTACCATAAATTAACAAAATAAATACTACGTGTCGCTGTATAGTAAGTTTTTTGATTATTTACGTTTTTCTATGAAATATCATGAAATCGTCGCTTTTTGCCGTTTTTCATCTTCATGGATTGTATTTGCAAATATTTGCGCAATTTTAAAGCTTTACATGAATATAGACCTGATTCTACGTGTCAGTGTATAGTTTATAATTAAAATTACCAATTATTTACCATATTATTTAAATAATTTGATTCAGAGAAATTATGTTTATTCATTCCAAAAATATATCCTGAAACCTTGTAAAATACTGTATCTAATAAGATATAGTACTTATTAATTAACAGATGTTTTATGGTTTTATTAATTATTTAAAATGTACCTAAATTGAATATCCCGCCGTGAAAATAGTTAAAAATTTGCTCCTAGCAGTTCATATGTTCGCTACGAGATGGATCAATGACATAATTGCTAAGCCATGTTGCCAACACTTGTAACAGAAGTTTGAAATATGCGAATCAAGTGTAAAGGTCATTTTTTACCGCTGTTTTTCAGCTCTGTCGGGGCTCAGCCGTTTGAACGAACGCCGACATTATTTTGCGGACTTCGCATTTAAACCGCGAAATATCGTAATTCTTATAATTTTTAATGCAGGACATTCTAAATCTTTGCAACGCGAATGATGATTGCCCCATCACCATGGGCATTATCGTAAATGGGTTTTTTGTGCTATTTTCTGTAATAAGGAAATTAGTTTTTTATTTACTATTTTTCTAGCAGCCAAGGAAACATTTTTTTTTTGTCATTTTTTAAAGAGTTTAATCTCTTCTCATAATTTTTTATGATATGGTTAACACATTCAATTTTTGTGATATCCTTCCAATACACACAAATCTCGAAATACGCAAAAGAACTACACAATGCACAAGTAAATTGTCACAGGAAGATTTAATAGTCTAACTAAATATAAAAAATATAAAATATGCAATAATAATTGTCATAGGGAGGAATTAGTCATACACAAAATACAGACACAATAGTTGTCACAGGGTGAAAGTAGAAAATAGTCACGGGGGAGACAGAAGTTTATAAAACATACACACAACCAAAACGCACAATAACCAAAGCAGAAACAGACGAAGGAAGCACAACCATAATTGAATAGGATTTTCAAATTAACTACGCACCCGAATGTAAAGAAACCTAAATGAATCTATTTGCATGTGGGGTGTTGTTGAAATCTCTAGGGCGAAATGCACGCACTTATAATACTTTAAGAAGGGATAAGTATGTACACAAAATTTGGGTCCTGAGGAGATAAGGATGGGGTTGGGAAGTTCTTGGGTCGTTTATAACTGCCATCTTAATACTACCTCTGTTCCATAATAAGTGAGCCATTTGAGTTTTCTTTCAAACTTATTGACACTTAGTTATTTTTTTAATTTATATTTTGATATTCTTAATATACGCAAAACTTATTTTGTGAAAAATAAACATCGGTCATGGCTCACTTATTATGGAAAAAAAAATAAAAATCGGTAATGGCTCACTTATTATGGAAAAACTAAAAATCGGTAATGGCTCACTTATTATGGAACAGAGGTATTAGTTTTTTGGACAGTTGAAGAGGTCACCAAGAGCTTGCTTATATTGACACCAAACATTTGATTTGAAGTAAAAAATAAAAGTATTTAAAATAAATATGGTCTCAGTTTACTTATAGTTTTATTAGGGTGAAATTGAAGGAAACTCGTTTTCCAATGTTATTTCGCGATCAAATAATCCCTCGTCACGACAACGAAAATGGAATTGGCTGTGTCAGGCATCTATTTATTTTAAAATAAAAGTGATCTTAAAGTGTACGAAATGTTTCATATACCTTTTTTGGCTAATAAGCTTACAGTAATCTTAATAAGACTCAAATTTGGTCACATAAATTACAAAACTTGTAAAAGGATTTAGTAAATTTAATTAAATAAATATAACATTTTAAAGAAATTATTCCCTGATATCGAGAGGCCTCTTTACCCCAGCTAGTATACGGCATTATTAATAAGGGACTGCCAAATAATTTATGAACGGGTTAACATAATTACAATCGGAGAACTAATATAGAAAGTTTAGACATTTATCTACAATTAGACAAAGTTTTATGAAATAAATTAAAAGTGACTTATTTCTGATCACCTAATCGGATTTATGTGCAGGCAAGAATACTCCATTATAATTCAAGATATTGGAACAAAAAAAAGAAGGTGGTTCACAACAATATTATCTCCAAAGAAACCGAGGGAATTTCCATTTTATGTACCCTGTCTTAATTAAATAAATACAGAAGAAAATTTCACAAATCTGCTAAACAGCCATTCTTTTAATAAACATAATAAATCACCGTTTTATTATTTCCTAAAACTACTCGGCTCACTTGTAGATAAATATCTGAAGTTTCTAAATCAGGTCTCCGATTGCAATTATGTTGACCTGTTCATAAATTATCTTGGCTGTCGTGTACATGCAATTCCACATACCGCCTTTGGGTAAATACGGCTCTTAAAATATATAATATAATATAATATAATATAATAATAATAATAATAATATTAATCCCTACTACTCCTCCACCTATGGCGTAATTGGTTACTGTCTTTGTTTGAAAGAGAATTGTTACCCAATTATATAATATAATGTATCGGAAATACAGTGTTTATGCTCATAAATTAGCACGCGTCGAAAAAAAATCTCGCGCTGCTTCATCGTAAAATTATTTGTGGTCCGCCGCAAAAAAGCTGGCTATACAAATTAAACACATGGCAACATGTTCAATTTTTTGCACGCAAATTTCGTTAGTAAGGAATGCAAAACATATTACAGAGCGCTTTTAAATCAAATCCTGGTGGATTTATCAACAACTAGAGGCCAGTTTTCGCGCCAAAACCCCGCTCTTAATAATATTATTCTATCTGAAATTATTAGATTGAATAAAAAAGATATAAATTCTTCTGCTGATATTTTAATTGATAAATATTTTGCATCATAGGCCAAATTAATGAAAATATAAGCAAGCAATAATTTGTGACAGAACTAGAAATTTGGAAGAAGAAGTGGGAAAATGAGGATAGCGGGGAAATTCCATCGACTGCACTAATTGCTCTTGAACATTGTCCATGCTATATATATATATATATATATATATATATATATATATATATATATACAGGGTCCGTCATTTCACCTCCCGTCTTCTGTAGCTCAGTAACTAATTGAGTTAGGATTTTGATATTTTGCAGACTTTACTTGCATTCAGGGGCGTATTTTAGGAAAATATTTGTGATTATACAGGGTGTCCCAAAAAAGTGTGACGTCATGATGATGTGTATGTTTAGATTGCATGGTATTTTTTTTGTTGCTTATTTGGGTGCCCTTTATGGATGCCTACATATCCATGAAATTTTATTAAAATCGGTTATCTGATTTTAGCACAAAAAAATAAAAACTGAAAAAAATCAGTTTTGCACCATTGGTTAAGAAAATTAATAAGAGATAAAAGTATGTCTTGTTAATTAAACCATACAGGATACTCATTAAATAAGCTCTAATAGTTGCGTTAACCAAGTTTTATTGATATGCATTATACAGAGTGTTCATAATTTAGTGTCAAACTTTTCAAAAGTGTCAAACTTTTCACTTTAAAGCACTTTATTTTTCTTATTTTAAATTGGAGCCCCTACATATTTTTATGTCATTTCATGTGGAATTAAAAGACAAACATTTTTCCTAATTAGAACTCTATCGCAATTCTTAACACATTAAAAGTTATGTGCAGAAAACTCGATTTATCAACAATTCCAATAGCCATTTTAATGAATAAAACTCGAAGGTGACTTTGAAAAACAATTTATTGACATAACATGTTTTGTAGTTACAATTAATATCTCGAAAGTATTAAAGGTTTCACAGATCTTCGTCTAAACCTATTACACATCGTAAAAGTATTAAGTTTTGTATAAAAAATAGTTTTAGTAATAAAATTGCATAAAGACATAACAAAACTGGGCATTTCTAAAATTAATTAATTGCTGGAACTTATGTTCTATATGTCTTCCGCAATCTTGAAGGCACAAACGAAGACGAGTATGAAATGACATTGCCACTCTTCGTAACAGGTTGAATCTAATATTTTGAAATGCGAATATGAAAGTCATATGCACATTTGTCAATATAGGTCATAATATTTGTCATATTATGAAAATCATATTTTCCATGACAAAAAGTAATTTTGGTATCTTGGGTATAAAGACCTTAGCTAAAAAAGTTTTAAACTTTTATATTACTACAGTCAACAATGGCTCTCGTCACTTTGTTAAACTTTAATGTCAATAAATTGTTTTTCAAACCCACCTTCGATTTTGATTTATTAAAATGGCCATTGGAATTGTTCATAAAACGAGTTTTCTGCAAATATCTTTGAATGTGTTAGGAATTCAGATAGGGTTGTAATTAAGAAAAATATTTGTCTTTTAATTCCGCATGTAATTACATAAAAATATACTGGGGTTCCAATTTAAAATAAGAAAAATAAAGTGCTTTAAAGTTTGAAAAGTTTGACACTAAATGTTGGACAATCTGTATAATGCATATCAATAAAACTTGTCAAAAACGCAATCGTCAGACCTTATTTAATGAGTACCTTGTATGGTTTTATTAACGAGGCACTATTTTTATCCCTTATTAATTTTCTTTACGAATGGTGCAAAACTGATTCTTTTCAGTTTTTATTTTTTTGTGCTAATGTCACTAAACCGATTTCAATTAAATCTTATGGGTATGTAGGCATCTATAAGAGGCACCCAAATAAGTAACAAAAAATATACTATGCAATCTAAAAATATACACCATGATGACGTCACACTTTTTTGAGACACCCTGTATAATCAAAAATATTTTCCTGAAATACACCCTAGAAAGCAACTGAAGTCTGCAAAATATCAAAATCCTAACTCAATTAGTAACTGAGCTATTGAAGACGGGAGGTGAAATGACGGACCCTGTATATATATATATATATATATATATATATACACAATTTTGCTCCCGACGCGTTCGCTTCTAGACCGCAAGGTCCCGGGTTCGATTCCCGGGTGGGTCTGCATTTCTGGGGTGGTTTTTCTGCAGTTTTCCCATTTCCTTGCAACAAATGATGGTAATGTGCCATCTATAAGTCGCGTGCAGGCGCAGATGAGCAATAATAATAATGCCTCTCTCCTCTTAACGCCCGCATAACTAGTAATAGTTCAGGGGCCTATGGTCAAATAAAATGTAATTGTGTCATAATCCTCTATCAAATAATGACAGTAACCAATTATGCCAAAGGTGGAGGAGTAGTAGGGATTATTATTAGATTGGACCTTATTATTGTGCAACCATGTTAACTGATTTTCTAAACTTTCTACTGCAAACACAATAAATATTGAAATTGTTAATGAAGAGTTTTAATTTCAATTTTTGAATTTCTAATTTCTTCAAAGCCCCCGCCAAATATCGTTGTGTGATCAGCACCATTGGCGAATAGGGGCGATGACTAAGAACTAAGTGGCGGATTTTTTGCAAGTGAGTAATGGATAATTTGACTTCCGGCCTCTATTCCGCGCGAACTGTAGCTTTTGTGACAAACCGTGTAACATACATTTTGTTTAAAATTTTGTTCCCATCAAGTTTAACCGATATAAACATTTCCAGGCGGTGCACCGTTTACTAGATAATTGCGAAAAATAACACAAGTTCACAGTTTGGGGGGTGCTTTTTCAATATTTATGGATGAAGCCCCCACCCGGGGAAGCGGGGAAGGAACTCAACGGATATTTGATTTTACAGTACTCAAGAGTATGTGTACCAAATTTCAAAACTATATAATTTCCGCCAAAACGGCTTTTTGAGGCTAATATGACTGAACTGTAGGACTTTTCTAGGTATTCAAGGTTTGTGGCCGAATTATCTGTGGTTGGCCATGTACCCTGTTAAAATGCATACATGCAATTTGAGTGGCCTCCTCTCAAAAGAAAACATTGTAAATCGTGTTATTTGTAGGTATATACAAAAATATTTCTTGGTAATTGCGTGGTAAGGTAATGTATTGTAATATTAATACAAATCATTTGGGATGCTACAGTGTATTTAATACCTTTATGCTAATTCAGTAAACAAAACTATTTGTAAATGTATAAAATAAATTAATAGTCCCCAATCTTCTTTAAAAAATATATTTAAGCTTCTTAAATCAGTCGCGAATAGTATGAAGACATGAGACATGCTTAAATAAGTTATTCTTATACGCTAAAGTTACGTTAAAATAATATTATCACATCAGATCTTGTAAGGGTTCGTGTCCAAATTCTGCTTTGCCATTTCCTGGTCGACCCAGTTTCTAAACTTTGAGACGTCGGTGTATACCCCAGGAATGTCCTTGTCACCGCAACCGATTCCCCAGGATACGATGCCAGCCTGCAGGTACCTTCCTGGATTATTTGGATCTGGGCATACTAGAGGACTACCGCCATCACCCTAAAATAGAACACGTTGGTAAACACCACAAATATATGCTTATCAATTGAAAGGAATTACCCACCCCCGTCTGAAATTGTTATGTTAAATTCCAAGACTTGGTAATTAGCGATGTCGTATTCTACAGAGAAATCAAACCAAAAAGGTTTGTTTTTTGTACTTTTTTTTTCTGTAGGTAGATAATATGGAAAAGTTTTAAACTATAGTATTATACATTACATACCGAGCGGAGATACGGATCATTACAGTCAAGTGCTTCATTAGATGCCCGAGGCGTGAAGCGCCGAGAGTAGCTATAAGAACGAGGCTAGAATGATCTTTCCCGCGAGTTATACATACTATTATAACTCACAATCTAGCATGGTTTATAAAAAAATAATAAATTATTTTATCAATAAGATCTGTGAAATGGTTGGCAAACGAAAATAACAAATGTGTCATTTTGACAGATGCAAATATTTTGTCAATCAAAAATTCTTTCGACATTTTTCAAATATGTCGGACAGTGAAATCGAATGTACTCTACCTGATCTGCGGGAAGTTGAAGCAAAAGCAACAGACAGTTTAATTCCCGAAAACAGCAGGACGAGGTATGAAAAAACTACGCGTAATTACGCAATTATTTTTGTGATATATCAAAGTGACAGTGACACTTGCTAGCTGGGAAAATGTATGCCCGGAATTAGCTGGGAAAATGTAGTGGAGAAATACAATTATACATTGAGTCGCTTCCCGACCGCTTTAAAAGGTATAAATGCACATATTTTCAACTTGTGATTGTGAATCAAAAACTTTGTACATCCAGTTTACTTCTATAAACTTCTTTTACTTCGTTTACTCGTTTACTTCTATGAAATAAAAAAAAGTTGCATTATTTGACCATATTATTATATTGGGAGAAAATTTAAATTAGCTTCTCTTGCGTTTTGCAATATATCATCTGGAATGTTACTCATTTCCAAACGTATGGATAAAGTTACTTTGACATCCTAACAAAATGGCAACTCAAAACTTAACTAAAAAAAAAAATCCTGAACCCTGAGAATATATTATTGCTAAATATTCCTCGGCCGAGAATTTGCCATTTTTGCGGCCTTGCTACTATTATACATGAATTAATTTTCTGATAAATTACGGTTTACAACCAGTACTTATGAAAATTCCCCATAAAATTTACATTAGCATTAAAAAACGCCAACGTTCATAGTAGGTATGGGTGATTACGTGGATGCTTGTTTAAAAATAACAGACTACATAGGATGGAACTACTAGATGCCATTCGCCTCACTGTTCATAATGACGAGATAATTTTAGATTTTTTAGCTTTCCAGATTTCTCTGGAATGGTGGCAACACTTGTTTAAAAATTGTCATATTCATGCGACTATATAAGGTGTTATTAAAAATCAAGTTGCCGTGAATCATAATATTTTTACTTAAAAGTCAAAATGACATAATATTTCTTGCATTCAGTATATAATAAGCGGTCAATATGAATCGATTTGGATCTGATGAGATTAATAAAATCGAAGAATCCGTCACATCTACAAAACCCATTAATACAGTGCGAACAGAATGATATATTATAAGATAATTTGATCACTTCTGTTCAGAAAGAAATTATGATATAAAAGAAGAAAAGCCGGATGAAGAATTATGTAAAATTTTGGAAGACTGGGCTTACATCATGCGAAATGGTGAAGATTATAAGGAAAGAGTATTGAAAACACTCTGGAATCTCACAGCTAAGCATATTCAACTTACTTATTATAATAAATTCAAAAAAGTTACAGATCCTTTAAAAAGCGTTATATTTTAAAAAGCAAGAGATGCTCGCTATTCAAAGAGGAAAATTTTACAACGCAATTTGGAAAAAAGAAAACGCAGTACGTCGGCTTTAACCCATGAAGAACAAACAAGAATTATAAATTCGTTTAATGGAAATACACCCGATGGTCTACAGCGAAAGTTTTGCCATATGGCATATTGCATCTGTTGAACTTGCGTGGAGAAAAGAAGAAGCAAGTGCTTGCTTGACAGAATATTTCAAAGAAGAAATAAACAATTACGGTTTGCCAACCGGTCGGATGGAATGCAACACAATTTTCACCAAAACAGCACAAAGAGGTGATAAGAAAATTACAGATAGTAAATGGATTACCCCAAGTTCAAACAATATAGACATGTGCCCCGTTCGACTTCTAAAGAAAATGTTTTCTAAACGGACACCTAACATCGCACACACATTAAAACTAATCGCCTGTTTCTTACGGTAAATAAAGATTGGGAAAAACATGAAAATAGCTATTGGTATAAAAACATGCCCTTAGGATATAATCAGATTAGTAAATGGACAAAAAGTGCTGCTAAAAGCATCGGAATAAATACCAAACTTGTAAAAATAACAAATCATTCTAACATATCGTCTACAGTTAGTCAGTTATCAAGTACGGGTAGTAATACTGAAGAAATTATAAAAATAACTGGACACAACAATACTGCTTGAATTCAACCTTACTTGAATCTTAGTGAAAATTATCATATAAATCTTATTTCAAATTTAAGAAGGGAATCAATGGAATCGGAAATTGAAATTCTTCGATCAATAATTCTTCGTCAGTTTCTGTTGATTCATCTAATAATCATAATAATAATTCCAATGGCTCAGAAATTTATAATAATTGTACTTTTAATATTACATACCATAAATAAGTTCTTATAAGTCATAATTATGAATTTAATTTTATTTAGGGTGTTAATAAAAATCAACTTGCCGTGAATCATAATATGTATACACGAAAGTCAAATTGATTTTTTTTCTTGCATTTACATTTATTATTCCGTATATAGTCCTCCGAATATAACTCGAGCATCAAAAATAATCTGAATATAGCGACTACTGCTTAATGTGTTCCTTACAATACGTCTCGTCCTACGGACTCAGAACACATTTCGCATACGTCAGCTATATTCGATTATTTTTGACGCTCTTGTTATATTACTTCTAATAATATATCGCCCTTGTAGTATCGTAACTCGGTAACAAATGTTTAAAATAATTTCTCATCAGAAAAATTAAAGACACAGGATGGCTCACCTATCCTCGCTCGGACCATTGCTACTAGACTAAAGAAATTTGAGGGAAAAGTCTGATTGGAAGTTATTGGACTACTTTTTGAAATTATTTTCGAGTGTACAGAGTGTACCATAAATCCGGTACACAATATTTAATCTCATTTTTAAATTGAACACCCTGTATATTCTTTCATTTTTGGAATCTGCTTCATGTGGGCTTCACAAATCAGTTTTATTTTTAGGGATCAGATGCAACGTTGGCAAGTTATTCACATTTTAATCAAATTTAACGAAAAATCATGGACCTGGAAAAAAATTCAACGAAGCCAATAAGAGATCAATGAACAAATCTGAGTATGCAAGTACTCAAGAAATGTGTCAAAACAGACACATTAGTTGGAAATGAGTTTTAACCATTTGAAAATATCAAAATTGTATCGTTGTTTCAGAAATACGTGACTCGAAATATTGTGTATGTTTTGGCACATTGCTTGAGTACTTGCATACGTAGATTCTTTCATTGATCTCGTATAATAAGGTTCTGTTGAATTTTTTTCCACGTCCAAGATTTTTCGTTAAATTTGATTAAATTGTGAGTAACTAGGCAACGTTGTATCTGATTCCAAAAACTAAAAATGATTTGTGAAGCTTACATAAATCAGATTCTAGAAACGAAAGAATACACGGGGTGATCCATTTAAAAATAGAACAAATTTTGTGTCCCGGATTTATGGTGCACTCTGTAGACTCGAAATAGTATATTGTAATAAGAGTGCGGAAAGGGCACTCGCTGGCGCTCGTGCTCCAACTTTCATACTCGTTTTGCAATGGCCATTTCCGCACGAGTGTTACATACTATTTTTTCTACGAAAGTGTAGAAAACTAAAGATTAATGTAAATTTAATCATTAATTTAAAATAAATGTCATTGTCATTAATTTAAACGTCAGAAAATTTATAAATCGCTTGTCACCAAATCGAGACTCGAAATTTATACATTAATACTGGAAGTAGAAGAATATCAATAATGGATTCCGATAGTGACGATATAACAAACACTCCGCCGGAACTTGCGGCCATTGCATCCACAGTTTCGTCCGATTTATTGCCTCAAAAATCAAAAGAGAGGTATTGGAGTGCGGAAAGTGAGTGCGGAAAGTACTTTCCGCACTCATATAAGTGCGGAAAGTACTTTCTGCACTCCTTGTAACAAATACCAACTTTCAAGGTTAAATTTTATGACAGAAAACGTGTCTTTCAACACTTTCGTAGAAAAATAATTTTAAAAGGTAGAACATCAAGTGTCAAATAACTTCCAATCAGATTTTTTCTCAATTTTCATTATTGTAGCAGCAATGGTCCGAGCGAGGATAGGTGGGCCACCCCGTATAAATATACTTTATTTTTTAAAAATATTTTTATTTAATTTTTTATTTAAAGATGCATTAACGTCACAATTACTCTAGAAAACATTTGTGGCAACTCTGTTATTGTCATTAGTGTTTCTCGAAAGCGAGGTTACCGTTAAATATACAGGGTGTCCTAAATAGAGTAGGATTGCATGGGTATCTTTCTTATTGTGAAAGCTAGAGATCTGAGTAAATGGGCATTGTCATGCAGTTTGGTATAGGTACTGGTTAAGATTATGTTCAAAAATTTTCAAAAATCCGAACTGTTTAGAAATTATTCTAAAAAAACTAAAAATTGCAATTTTCTAAAAACTGTAAGTAAGTTTGAAATAAAAGTTACTTGGTTCGATCGCGCAAACTTAAAAGTCAAGTGAAAACAAAAGTCAAGACTGCGGTTTCCGAGATATTAATAGTAACTTTCTTATTTTAAATGACCGCCATATATGATTTTTACACAGCTAAATCGACATTTTTTTTCTCTTTTCAACGATGTATAGCAACCTATGCCAAAATAAAAAATATGGGATATATCAATTTTTCATATTTTTATTTTTATTCTATAAATTATTTTTAAAACAAATGTAAAACAAATAAAAAAAAAACGTAATACAACTAAGTAGTAAAATAACAATAAATTATAAAAACTGCTCAAAATGCTGACTGTTATTGGCTAAATGGCCAAAAATAAGCTAAACACAATTGACAGCGTTTTAGAATATTGCCAGTTACTTATCGCAATGTGCTGCGAATAACGCGTTTTATTGCCTCTGTCATTGCTTCACTAAGTTCATCTACATTATTATAATTGAAGTTACTTCCATATGTTTTGTTTTTTAAAGTACCCTACAAAATAAAAGTCAAGAGGCGTCAAGTATGCAGATCTGACTAACCACGGAAAAGTTGCATTATTCGCTATTACTTTGTTGTTAAAAGGGCTATTTACATAAGTAATAACATCTCTAGGATTGAGTGGAGGATTAGTGCCATCTTACAGGTACTATATTTGTTTTGAAGAATTTCCAAATGACGTTGTGCACTTAGAAATATTATTACACCATGTAAATTATTTCCCAATATGCCACAAAATACATTAAAGAATTTGCCATGGAATCACTATGTGAGAATTGTCCTGAGCCCAATAGTGTTCGTTATGATGATTAAATAATCCACAATTAGAAAAGTAGAATGTATAAAATTGTATTTATAAAATCTCCATTTTACGTAATTTTGTTGATTAACCTTCCGCAAAATCTTAGTTAATCTACGGATGTTATCATTTGCATGTAAATTATGAGAAATATTCAATTTATAAAGGTAAAACTTGTGCTTTTTTTAAATTGTTGATCCTCACGATTTAAATACGTTAACGTGCTTTTCTATTTGTCGAGATGAAATGTTCGGATTAGCGAACATTTGACGTTGTCAATTGTTTTTTGGCCAATAACTGTCAGAATCATGAGCATTTTTTATAGTTTATTGTTATTTTACTACTTAGTTGTATTACGATTTTTTAGTTTTTTTACATTTGTTTGAAAAATAATTAAAAAAATAAAAATAAAAATTGGAATAACTAATATTTCCCATATTTTTTATTTTGACATAGGTTGTTATACATCGTTGAAAATAGGAAAAGTAAATCTATTTAGAGGTATAAAAATCAAATATGGCGGCTATTTAAAATAAGAAAGTTGGTATTAATATCTCGGAAACCGCCATCTTAACTTTTGTTTTGACTTGATTCTCAAGTTTGTGCGATCGAACCAAGTAACTTTCATATTATTTTTTTCCGCTTCTTTAATAATTATGAATATATCGGAGTTTTTAGAAAATCGCGATTTTTAGTTTTTTTAGAATAACTTCTAAACTGCTCCGACTTTTGAAAATGTTTCATCATAATCTGAACCAGCATAATAAACTGCACAATATTGCCCATTTAACCATATCTCTAGCTTTAAGAATAAGAAAGATACCCATGCAATCCCACTCTATTTAGGACATCCTGTATAGTGATATTTATAGTAATTGTTATTTTGGCCAACATAAAGCAACAGGTGGCTGATTTAAAAAAAACTGACCTTAGCAAAAAAGGTGCTTATACAAATAAACCTTTAGGTTTAAATTTTATCAACGAGTGACAAGTAGAAGCCTCGTTCTAGGTAAATTTGCAGGATACCTGTTGCAGTTACGATACATATTTTATAATATTTTTTATGAATCTAATTTTGTATGCTCCATTTTATTATCAAACCAAAATCGGTCTGATTTTTTTTCGGTATATTTAAAATACAATGATTTGGGTGTGACAGTATTACCAACATAAGCAATGCGTACTTACCGTGCAAGTATCTTTGCCGCTTTCACCACCAGCGCAAGTAAACGATTCGTGAAGGTTAAAAAACTTTCCTAACCGTGTCGATCTTAATGCTTCCTGGCACTTCGAGAAGGGTATAATCGGCAATTCAATTTTCTTCAGAATAACTTGATATTGACCCTTCTGCCCTAAAAAGTAAATAGAGTAATGATAAATTATCAGCATAATGTATATCAATGTACTAGTTATTTGAGATATTAGTATCGTAACGTATCATATTGCGATACGATATAGCAAAAATCGGCCTCGTTTGATAAGATATCAAGTACCGTAATATGGTGTTACCTTACGAATTTCGTACAATGTTTTATTTGCTATCAATTATTACATTTTCTTATATAATTTTTTTTTTCGCAATTTCAATTGCTTTTCAAAGCGGATTAATACATTATTTACATTAATTTTTAAATTTCTGCAGGTTTTTTGGAAACCAGAGGTTATGTTAGTTATAATTTTGAAAAGCTATTGTTTTGGTCTATCTACAGGTGTGAAAATCCAATATGGCTGCCATAAGAAATAATAGAGTTGACTATCGTAACTCGAAATCTAGAGAGCCTAGAATATTTCTGTCATTTGATTCACAAGGTTCTAAAATATAAAATTTTCTAGTGACGAAAGTAGAATCAATGGCAGGGAAGATACTAATATTTTTCTGAAATCACTATTTTCAGTTTTTTCGCGATAAATCAGGTATCTATCAAAATAATCAGATTTTGTTTTCAGATTCTTAATCGCCATTACAATGTGCGATTTTTCTCTAATTTAATATATAATATAAGAGATATAAGACCTCTTATATCTTATCGCTTCCGAGATACCAATGGTGAGCATCGAAAAATTCACCACCCTGTATATGTGAAATTAGCAATTTTTCCACGGCTTACTATACATGAAAATGATCCATTTTCACTCTAGACATGAAAATATTTTCACATCTGAGATGAAAATAAAATCTTCCAATTAAATGGAAGCATGCATTCATTTCTATGGAAACGACTTACAAGCATTAATTGCAGTAATTTTGATTGTGATAGGGGCAGTTCATTTTGAATTAAATTGAACTTGAAAGTTTTTAACTTGAAAGTTCTCTAATATCCAATATTTTATAAACTGCAATATCATGGGGAAAATGCATTTCCTACTCAAGATGAAATACGTTTTTTCGTTCGTTTTCTTGCTTCACTCGCAATATATCCTCGAAAATTGCGCAATTTATTGGTCAGTAATATTCTGTTTGAGAAAATCAGAAAATTCCGCTTACTTCCGGAGATATTCGACCAAGTCACCAAATTTTGCGATATCGTTTTTATGTGTTGCTGAAGTTATTTCAAAATGAATAAAAAAAACAAAAGGCACTTTCTCATTGTCACTTTTTTAGCTCTACAAGACAGAGTTTATAAAGTTTCAGTACAAAGTTTCATTTCGAAGAAATCATCATCAACTTTATATTTTTATACGGCCCGTATATAAAGTTCACCCTGTATTAAAAAGCATTTCCTATTAAAAATTCAACGATTTATATCACAGTACGATGTTTTTATTCAGAAAGAAAACGTTGTTAATATATTTCGAATATTTTTGTGTAGTAGGCATTTAAATGAGCGACGAAGACAAATTATATCGCCTAATTTTATGACTTTAAGTTAAAAAAAAGTATTGTTCTGAATAACTATAATGTTTCAATGTTTAACTACTATTCGAGCTAAATTGTTTTTAGTTACTATTTTGGTACCTATTCTGGGTTAAAATTAAGTATTAATTATTGTCTTCGTCGTCATTAATTGAACAAAACAATTCACATATCACACTAAAAAAATACTAAGTGTAGTTCTAAATAGCTATAATATTTCAATGTGTAACAACTATTCTAGGTCAATTATTTTTAGTTACAATTGTGGTACCTATTTTGAGTTAAAATTAGATAATATATTTTCTTCGTCGTCATCATTTCAACGCACACACCTACTACAAGAAAATGTTCGAAATGGATTAACAAGCCTTTTTCAGAATAAAAACATTAGAAACCATACTGTGGTATAAATAGTGGAATTCATAATAGGAAATGGTATCTAATACAGGTGCACCCTGTATTAGATAATACTTTTGAACAAATTTTTTTTTTCTTCATCGTCATCATTTCAACGCCTACTACAAGATGTTCTAAAAGTATTAACAACAGCCTTTTTCTGAATAAAAACATTAGAAACCATACTGTTATCTAAATAGTTGAATTCGTAATAGGAAATTCTATCTAATACACGGTGTACATTTTTTTACGGGCCATATAAAAAAATAAAGTTTATGATGGTTTTTGCGCAACGAAATGTTGTACTGAAAATTTATAAACGCTGTCTTGTAGAGCTAAAAATGTGGCAATGAGAAAGTGCGTTTGGTTTTCTTACAACTTTTCAAATAATTTCAGAAAAAAATAAAAACGCAATCGCAAGATTTCGGACTTATAAATACCTCCGGAAGTAAGCTTAAATTTCTGGTTTTCTCAAAAGAATATTACTGACCATTAAATTGCGCTTTTTTGTAATTTAACCGCCTTTGTAACATTTACAGTGTCCGAGATCCCCGTGCTGTTGATCCTTATCTTGAACACCCTGTATAAATGTTCACAAAACACTTTCTTTAAAAATGGTTAATTTCAATGTATCTGTTGTTCAATTAACATAAAATCAACTATAACAAAATCTAATGTCTCCTGTGAAGAGGCGAATCAAAATTTGTCAATTTTAGAACAATCAATTAAAACAAGTGATAGATAGAAATAGAAGAGCAGAGTGTAATGTTCATGTGGGAGTTTGTATATCTCTGTTACCAAACTGTTTAATGAAAGAAAAAACTAAACAAATTAAATTTCAAGGCACATTTTGAACGCAAAGAAAGAGTGCTATGAAATTTGTTTCTTGCAAAAGATATGCAATGCTTTCTGAAAATGAACTAATCTGAATTACACTTGACGCTATTTGAATTGCAAATCTGAATTATATTTGATCCTTTCTGAATTATAATTGATGGTTTCTGAATTACATTCGATGCTTTCCGAATTATATTTGACTAATCTGAATTACAAGTGATATTTTCTGAACTACATTTGATTAATCTGAATTACATGTGATGCTTTCTGAATTACAATTGACTAATCTGAATTATATTTGATGCTGTATTTGACTAATCTCAATTACAAGTGATATTTTCTGAATTTTATTTGAGTAATCTGAATTACATGTGATGCTTTCTGAATTACAATTGACTAATCTGAATTAAATTTGATACTGTCAGGAGTTACAATTGACTAATCTGAATTTTAATTGGATAAGGTGTAGTCTGAACAGATATTGCGTAAAATTGCGTACATAAAGTCCTTTAATATTCTAATATGCTATCAAAATAGTTATTTCTTGGATATATTGCGCAACTGATCAATATAACAAATTATCTTTACCTTTCGTTATCATTAATATCATTATCATTATATCATCGTTATCATTATCATTAGTTAGTTATTATTTAGTTACTATCAATTAAAACAAATGATATATAGAAATAGAAGAATAGAGTGTAATGTTCGTGTGGGAGTTTGTATATCTGTGTTAACAAACTGTTTAATGAAAGAAAAAAATAAACAAATAAAATTTCAACGCACGTTTTGAACGCAAAGAAAGAGTGCTATGAAATTTGTTTCTTACAAAAGATATGCAATGCTTTCTGAAAATTGACTAATTTGAATTACATTTGACGTTATTTGAATTACAATTGACAAATCTGAATTATATTTTATCCTTTCTGAATTATATTTGATGGTTTCTGAATTACATTCGATGCTTTCCAAATTATGTTTGACTAATCTGAATTACAAGTGATATTTTCTTAATTACATTTGATTAATCTGAATTACATGTGATGCTTTCTGAATTACAATTGACTAATCTGAATTACATTTGATGCTGTCTAAGTTAACAATTGACTAATCTGAATTATACTTGAAAAAGGTGTTATATACAACTCATCAATATAACAAATTATCTTTACCTTTAGTTAATCATTTTAATATGTTTTTATAACGACCATCGGGTATAGAAATCGATGTTTCTGTTTTCAAAATCATGATAGAAATACAACATTTCCCGAGGTAATCCCGAGGTAAATATTTTGTTGAAACCTAACGAACATTCATAATGTAGTTAACTACATGTTTTTGTTTGTACATATAACATATGTACATATAACATAATTGTTAATGTCCGCGGGAGGAAATGATTCACTTTGCTCCCTTGTAATACAATGAGCTATTCCTAGGAATATAATGCATCGTCGTCGAGTTCCGTCGTCAAGGATTAATAAATAAGCAAATGTTATTGCAACCTTACGGTACTTGTAACCATGAATACAATGTCATCTTACCAGACTGGTAGTGGAAAAAAGTATATTTTCTCCCATCGTCCTACAATCAGTCGCTTCCTAGCCTACACGCACGCCAGAAAATGGATGATTCTTTTAATGCCGTTTGAATGCTTTTTAATGTCCCAGCATAATTCTTCTCAGATTTTCCATATTTTAACGTACACCTCCAAAACAAATACATCAGTGCCAGGCCAGAAATAAAAATGTTGAAATACAGTTATTTCTCTCTTACATAGCAACCGTCGTCACTATTGGAATCGTCCATTTTGTGGAGTGCATGTAGAGTAGGAAACGACCATTTTTTGGTTTAGTAGCAAGATAAGTGGAAACTATCCTTAGAAGTTTCGCGCACGTGATTGATGATTGAGGGATTTTATTGGATTTGATAATTTGATTTATTTTTTCTCGCAAACACGTTTTGAGGTTTATGCACAGCATGTACAATTATAACATGAGAGTACGAAGAATTATTACAGGCCAACTTGTATACTTGCTTACTTAATAAATATAATCATATTTACCAAATGTGTCTTTTCCCCATCCAGTGGCGAAGCAGTTCTTTGAATTGAATTTAAGTCCTTGTGGTGGAAGGCAAATGGTCCCCAAATTGTCAGCTTTCGTTAAAGGTTGTCTCAAAATGAGTAAAGCCATATTATTGTGGAGGGTTTGTGCATGGAAACCATTATGAATTATAATATCCTCCACATCCCTTTCTTGGTAAGGTACTCTTTCTCTGGTCGTTTGCGTGTCCCATTCCCCAGCTCTGATTATTATATCAGATGTTTTGAATCTGCAATCGACGTAATTAGATAATTTGTAATTTCATTAGAGCCAGTATGCACAACACCAATTTGGTTGGTAATATATTCTAATATATTTTTCAAGTAACGTACTAAATATTTAATTACAAAAAGTTAACAATTAAATTGTGAAAAGTTCGGTCTATGATATGTAAGCGTTGATACAAATGATTATTTGAAAGTTCTTGATGGTATTTCACTTCGTTGACTACAACATTCGTTTAAATATTAATAATACATTGTAGAGTGAGCAGCCAGGAAATTAATACGTGCTCATAGAACCAGAACTAATAATACGTTTTCATGTGAATTTTTTTAATGGAAAAAAGATAAATCATACTTTTGCACGCAATGTGCTCCTGTTAGAACAACAGCCGGTGTTATGAGAGCGCCTCCACAAATTGCCAGAGCCTCGTCTACGGCAGGATTGTAATTTTTTTTCAGAATAGCTACCATCCATGAGAATTCTGCGTATTCTGCCTCGTTGTCATTATTGCCAGTGATTTTGAAATCGATTCCATTGGGATTCCTGATGCCGCAGAAGTTGCCCCGACCTGGAGTGATAGGCGGTATGGTTGACGTCACAATTGGCTCTTTCGGGTTAACGATTGGTTTTTGAGTGGTGACGTTGGCGGGAATTCCAGTCTCAGGAATCTTGCAGCAGAGATCCAAGAAATGGTCACATGCGCTTTGACCGTTTCTAAAATAATATTGAGTAACTTATGTGCAAATGCCTCAAGGTTTGCTTAAATTCTTGCAAGTTAATTGCAGTTAGTGTTTAATCACATCGTTAATTACTACGCTTAAGTATGCTGGGCTATTAAATCTAACGTGAAAACAATTTTAATTGATTATTAGCATTCGCAGTGCGATTTGCGGATGGCATAAAAATTAAAACTCGCTTGCAACTCATATCGGTTGATCGCAATAACGTAATGTAATTCCAGTTACCGTATATCTATGACACCAAATCCGTCGGTTTGTCCGTCTTGGATTATCGTCCTTGTTTGACCGTCGCAATTGTAGTACGGCACACATGCGTGCACTCCTTGATCCGAACCTTCGCCACACTTTTCAATCGCTCCTATGCTCACCAACGGCTTCTCTGAAACCACTTCCCCGAGCGAGCCTAAGAAATCATCACTTCTTGGTTGCTGGAAGACTTCCTTGATCGCACTACTTATTGCGTCGTCTTGGCCCCAGGCACCCACCACGAGAAAGAGAGCCACAAATAATCTCATCCTAAAAAATACGAAACAATAACAATCACGTTGAAATACAAAAACCAAAAAGGAAAACTTAAATGTTATTATTATTGTTATTTATTCTGAATTTAAATGTTATTGCTTTTATTATTAGTTATACAATAAATAATACTAATAATAGTAAACTACAATTACATTTAATTCTGATTAATGTTAATAGGCAACTGGTTAATGTTAATTGGTTAATTGGCGCATATAATACTAACTTATCAAAACTGACTCGACAAAAAACAAATAATGTCTTAACAATTGAATCAAGCGCGAGGTGCACTCACCTGCCTATACTGTAAATAAATACTAAACTGGCTTGTAAAGCGAGCAACCAATTATACTGACTGATCCCACTACAGTTCAATATGTTTAAAGGTCACGGTGTCTTTTCAGATACCGATCTTGGCATTGCTGCTCTATGAACTCCGATACAACAATAAGTTTATCGACCGATTATTTTTTCATGTTTGACATAGTGCCATTGTATATTATGTTATTGAAATATTCCCCATTGTTCCATTACCCCAAAGACATTAATTGAAATACTAATGCCAAACGTGATGTTTTTGGCGATTCAATTTTTGACAACGAAGCACATTCAGTGACAAATTTAGACCTGTCGTACATAAATGTTAATGGTGACCATGAATATGACCAAGATAGCCGGCCGGCGCACCAAAACTGTGCAGTACGTACAAGTGTTCAATCACAACCTAGAGAAGGGTTAAAAAACGCATGAAAAGAAAACGCATAGAATTTTGGAATTTGATATACAGGGTGTCTCTAAATTACGTGGACATGGCTAAACCACAGATTACTGGGGTCAAAAAAAGACGATTTAACAAAACTTATCTACAGGGTGAATCTTTTCGGATGTTTAGTATGGGGATCTCAGAAACTAGCGGAGATAGAGAGACGATTAAATAGGGAAAGAATTGCAGTTTTACGAGTTCAATTTCATGAGCTTTTTGTTTTTTGGAAAAATTGCATGGCTAACTAGATATCTCGAAAAAATATATTTTTTGTTATTTGGTTCGGAGCATATTGCTCTGTTATTATTGACTTTAGAAAAAATGTGTAAAGGAAACAGTTATAGGAAATTATGTGCTTAATAATACAGTCTAACCGATTATTTTATTTAAGCTATAATTTTTGAGTTATGACACAAACTTGTGTTTTTTATAATGGGAACCATAGTCGGCCATGACTTTATAAAAAAGGCCGATTTTCAACGATTCTAATGATATATCATATTACATAGGTATTTTTATAAATAATTAAATTATGGGATTTTTTTTTTTTTCAGTTCAACTATTCAAAGTAGTACGCTATAGAAACAATTAATAGATACAAACGACAATTATAGAGGTGGCCGATCTCCCGATCTCTCTGTATTAGATTTGTTTTATGAGGAATGGTAAAAGATAGAGTGTATCAAACATCGTACGTCACAGTACATGACCTTAGAGAAGCTGAACTTACATGTTACAAGTTTTTGCTAATATTGATGGACGCTCCGTTAGAAAAGCAACAAATTCTGTTTTAAAAAGGTATGCATTAATCATAAAGGTGAACCTTTTGAACATATTTAGTCTTAAATACTTTCCTAACTTTAATTACGTTGTTTTGGTACTACGTTAGTTAAGTTCCAATATATGCTTGTATTGTTTCTCAATTTATCGTATGTCATTCCCTGTTTAGTAGTTTTGTACTTATGTAATTTTGTTTTATCAGAAATAATTTTTATATAAAATTGTAAACATTTTACACCAAAATAATAATGTTTATAATTTCGAAATAAAAAGAAAAATTTTAATGACTAACTTGAATTTTATTATTTAACGCGTTGCGCATCTATCAATTGTTTCTATAGCCTACTTCTTGAATAGTTCGAAAATGAAAAGTAAAAGATTACGATAATTTATTTATTTATAAAAATAACTATATCAAGTACATCATTAGAATAGTTGAAAAAGCGCCTGTTTTATAAAGTGATGGCCAACTATGTTTCCATTAGAAAAAACTCAACTTTGTCTCATAACTCAAAAATTATAGTTTTAATAAAATAATCGGTTAGATTGTATTATTAAGCACATAATTACGTACAACTTTTTCCCTTACACATATTTTATAAAGTCAATAATAACAGAACCATAGTTACCGAACCAAATAACATAGAATTTATTTTTTCGAGATATCTAGTTAGTCATGGAATTTTTCGAAAAAACAAAAAACTCATGAAATTGAACTGGTAAAACTGCAATTCTTTCCCCATTTAATCGTTCTTTTATCTCCGATAGTTTCCGAGATCCCCATACTAAACATCCAAAAAAACTCACCCTGTATATACAAATGCGTTTGGTTTAGCCAGTATTCAGCTTCAAAGTTAATTTTTAAAAAACCAAATTTGCTTATAACAAGAGAACGTTTACATTGATTTGGATGTTGTTTGGTATGACACTCTAACGAGTATATACTCTGATTTTTCTAAACTGGCGTGCACGTCATCAAACAGCTGTGCGATGAGGTTTTTTCGTACCAACGTGATTGTTTTCGAGAATATGCATAACAATAGTTTAAGAATCGAAATTAATCTGAAGATCATTTGGTACATAACACTGATCACCGGTGGTTATAAATAGGTAATCGGTGTATTAACCGCGGACACAATTTTCGCCTGCCAATCATGTAATAAATCATGTTATGTTGGCATCGGCGATATTATTTCGGCGACGATGCCACATCTATTTCACTAATGCTTCAAACTTCTTTGACGTCTAACTTGTTACATTTGATCGATTATTACAATGCATATTTTGCCATTGTAGATGGTAAACCATAACCACAAGATTGATATCTGTACGATAAACGGTAGAGAAGTCGATGAATTTGATACGAACTGCGCACTGTCGCACAAGATTGCACGGGCGCAACAGCTGATTGCAGCCATTTTTAAATACCCAGGACAACTGGCAACCTTGTAAAATTGTGCCATCATTATTATGATTATTATTTTGATGACGTGCACGCCAGTTTAGAAAAATCAGAGTATAACTCATATTTTGACATAATATTGTTATTATCAGTAGACCGGTTGTGTACAAAACAAGGGTGGCCCAACATTAATATATTCATATTTTTTAATGACAAAGCAAATAACTAAAAAAAAAATCAAATCGGGCGCAGGCATTTATTATTAAGTTTTTTTGTATCTTTATAGTTTTTGATATCTTTATAGTTTCGGCACAAAAAAATAAAATATGAGTGACTGCCCTACACTTGTTCGGAAACAAATGTAATCTAGTTACCGGGTTGATGATGGTTTATTCACAATAATGAATATAAAGTACACTTACGCCGATAAAACAGATATGTTGCTGGTTTTAGGATTTTAGGAGCCCTAATGACGAGGAAGAAATTTTGGATATTATAGCAATTGCTTCATCCATACCATATCCAAATAGTGCAAGAGCTTTTACCAGCTGATTATGACCTACGTTTTGCGTTTTGACGATTTATTCGGGAAAAAAGAGTTGAACATATACTTTTTAACCAGAAAATTCTGTTCACTAATGATTTGTTTCCAAACGAGTGTAGCGCAGTCACTCTTATTTTATTTTTTTGTGTCGAAACTGTAACAGATATCAAAAACTATAAAGATACAAAAAAACTTAATAATGAATGCCTGCGTCCGATCTGTTTTTTTTTTCAAATGTATTAGCTTGTCATTAAAAAATATGAATGTATTAATGTTGGGCCTCACTTGTTTTATACACCACCGGTCTACTGATAATAACAATATTATGTCAAAATATGAGTTATACCCGTATACAGTGTCATACCAAACAACACCCACATCAATGTTAACGTTCACTTTTTATACGCAAATTTTGTTTTTTTTTAAATTAACTTTGAAACTGAATTCTGGCTAAACCAAACGCATTTGTATATAGATATGTTTTGTTAAGAGGCCTCTTTACCCAAGCCAGTATACGGCATTATAAATAAGCGCTAGCCAAATAATTCATGAACGGGTTAACATAATTACAATCGGAGAACTGATATAGAAAGTTCAGACATTTATCTAAAATTAGACAAAGTAGTTTTAAGAAATAAATCGAAGGTGACTAATTTCTGATCACCTAATAGGATTTATGTGCAGACAAGAATACTCCATTATAATTCATGATATTGAAACAAAAAAAAAAGGAAGGTGGTTCACAACAACATTAGCTACAAATACCCTGTGGGAATTTCCATTACATGTACCCTGTCTTAATTAAATAAATACCGAAGAAAATATCACAAATCGGATAAACATGCCATTCTTTTAATCGACATAATAAATCACCATTTTATTATTTCTTAAAAACTAAACAGCACAAATGTATATAAATGTCTAAACTTTCTAAATCAGGTCTCCGATTGTAATTATGTTGACCCGTTCATGAATTATATTGGCGGTGGTTTACATGCAATTCCCTATAACGCGTTTGGGTAAAGAGGCCTCTTAAACAGTCTTCTTTTGATCAAAGTAATCTGTGGTTAAGCCATGTCAACATAATTAAGAGACACCCTGTATTATTTTGAGTGGCAGCTTTTGGGCCTTGGGAAATGATATCTACATTAGTTGCATCACTTATATCCAATATTATCCCAATAATCATCCGATATAACTGCAAATCGTGCAAGCTGCACTTTTTCTGGCTACTTTGTAGGTCAAATATTTACTGATTATTTCACATATCACTGCCGAATATTCGCAGCTGGAAGTATGAAAATAATTGTTTACGTACCTAGTTTAAAAATTACTATGGCCTGAATGTGGTGGCACTTTATATTTATAACGTATTTGAAATTGATTACAATTCATGTGCTAGCTTTAGAATTGTTCTACAGGCTCTTTTTTACGGTGAATTGAACGAGTTTCGCAGAATTTTGATATCTTCCTTAATAACCAAGATACAATACAAAGTTTTGTTTTTTTAAATATCAGTCGTAGTTGGCTTTGGTCTTAATAAATACGCTTTTTTTTTTTCTTTTCGATGATGTATCACATGTGGATGTTATAGTTGCATTTTTGTTGAAATCTATTAAAATTATATAAAAACATCATATGTTCTCTTATTGGGCGTAGTAGGCTTGTTTTGTTTAAATTGTTTGATTGTCAAGCTAACATATTTGACGTAATCTTTATATTTCGAAGTGTTTAACAATGCCGTACGAAAATGAGATATTTGATATGTTAGATGCTTTATTCAAAGGAATAACAAATCACTAATTGACTTAGAAACATATTTGAATAGCTATCCGGAAAGAAAACAACCGGATCAATCAATATTTCAAAGACTAAAAGAAAATCTTATCAACCAGGTATCTTTCAAGTAGCCAAGATCAGAGCCTTACAATATTGTAGATGCCGAAAAAACTGCCACTAATGTAATTTCAGCTGTAATAGTGAATCCAGCAATTTACAGCCGGCATATTGTGGATGAATCCGTAATTTCGAAGAATCGAGCACTTAGAATTTTGAAGAAACACAAATTTAGACCATACCATATTCGAAAACGACACCATTTGAACGACCAATATACAGGGTGAGTCAATTGGACGGGCAGGCTCGATTATACCTACACCGTTAATGATATCGAAATGAACCAAAATACACTGCAAACGGGATGCCAAAGTGCAGTTTGTGAAATTATGTTGTCATATACAGGGTGTTCCATTTTTGCAGGGCAGCCTTCGACCTAGTTTTTTTAAATGGCACCCCCTGTGTAAATTTACATATTTAAATTTGCCCTTTTTTGGGCTTTATAAATTCGTTTAGTTTTTGCAATTCGCTTTAACCGTTCAGAAGTTGTTTTTCTAAAACTTAATGCGTTTGCAGGCACTTATTACAAAAATCGCAGGGCACTTAGTTTCTGGGATATCAATTTTGGAGTTTGCCTGAGCCTAAATAACTGACTGAGGTATCTTGGTATCTTCTGGCGGCAAGACCGCCTATCTGCATCGTGGCATCACCTTGCTGTGACCCATTCATTTTGGTAAACTTTGAAGTGCCATAACTTGATTTTTTTAAATGGCATATCCTATATTTCAGTACTTAGTCATATTCAGGCTCCCAGTTTACATCTTTTTTGCCCCTTATATTTTTTCTTAAAAGTTGATAGTTGAGAGATAATTCTGATTTTCTTAAAAAATTGAACAGATCTCATCGATATAAACTTAGCGGGCCATGAAAATCACTTAATTCTGTCATGCCAACGTTAAAGTGACATTTATTGTACGATACGTTTTATTTTTCTTAGCGCATTTTCTTAATAATATTTTCTCATAATGAAATAGTTGATATGGTTTATGTACACGCTGACAGCGCAAACCATTGCTGGTGACCAGATCTATTGAGGCATAACAAATCAATAGCAAAAACATTTGAATCAAACTTTTTCATCATGCGAAAATAATTTGAATGTTTTTGAAAATTTTTGATCGCGACAGAAATTACAACGTGTCGTACAATAACTGTCACATTGACGTTGACATGACAGAAACAATTGATATTCAATGCACTCATGTTATGAGAACTCATCGTTCATTTTTCAGAAAATCCAAATTATTTCTCAAACTATGAACTTACAAGAAAAAATATTAGGGGCAAAACAGATGTAAAAGAAGATGCTCTATACGACTAAGTAATGAAATATAGGGTGTGCCATTTGAAAAAATCAAGTTATGGCCCTTCAAAGTTTACCAAAATTAATGTCCCACAGCAAGTTGATGCCACAATGCAAATCAACGATCTTGCCGCCATAAGATTTCCAAGACAGATGTTTAGAATCTGACAAAGTCTTAACCCGATATCCTAGAAAACAAGCGCCCTGCGATTTTTTTAATAAGTGCCTGTAATGCATTAAATTTTAGAAAAACATAAACAACTTCTGAACGGTTAAAGCGAATTGCAAAAACTAAACGGGTTTATAATGCCCAAAAAAATGGCAGATTCAGATATGTCAGTTTATACAGGGGGTGCCATTTATAAAAATTAGGTCCAAGGCTGCCCTGCAAAAATGGAACACGCTGTATATGGCAAAATAATTTTACAAACTGCATTTTGGCCTCTATTTTGCACTGCCGTTTGGTTCATTTCGATATCATTAACGGTGTAGGTATAATGGAGCCTGTCCGTCCTATTGACTCACCCTGTATGGAACGACAAATTATACAAAATGAGGAATGATAATATTAATAATTTACGACAACATTTTATTGACTGTATAAATTCAATTTCAAATGTTCACATTCATAATGCTCACGAAAGTGTTATTAAAAGATGCAAATTTGAATAATGGACATCAATTGGAACATTTATTGTAATTTAAATATTGTGTCTATGCTTTTCAATACTTCATTGAAGGGCTTTTCTCTTAATCTTGGTAATATCAATTTGTTGTGTTATCTACCTTTTAAATGATAGAGCCTGTAATGTTCCCAATGCAATAAGATAATTGTTATTTATTTAATAAACCTTTCTAACATATATAATATTGTATTCACATGGTATTTTGTAATTTACAGATGGCATATGTATGCATTTTCAATAAATAATTTTACTCTAAACAATACCTCCCTACTACCAGTCTACAACGCCTAATAGGAGAACACAGACGTGTTGACACAATTTTAATAGATTTCAACAAACATGCAATTATAACATTCACATGTGATCATCGTTGAAAGGAGAAAAAAATAACCTATTTATTAAGGCTAAAGCCAAGTACGACTTGTATTTAAAAAAAACACAACTTTGTATTGTATCTTGTTTATTAACGAATATATTGAAATTGTAAAACTGTAAAACTTATTCAATTCACCGTAAAAAAGTGCCTAATATGTCCCAAAATTCAGTATCACCTTGACCAAAATGAAAATCCAGTATTCTATTAAAAATAATAACAATTTTTCCAAAAAGAGTTAGTCAAAATTGATTATTGGATAGACCGACAAATTAGATGCATATTAGCAAATTGAAAACAAAAACAGGAGTTTTTATTGTTTTTCAGATACAAGACTTTTATATGTTTTATGAATAATTGCCACTTTTTTAATATTTTCTCATCTAATCCTGTAAACTGCTCAATCATGCTTTCGAGCTAGTACTGGAACCATAATATTTAGAAGTACCCAACTCGTCAAGAAAACAAAATGACCAACTTATATTATTATTAACATTAGTTAAAATTGAAAATTAATAAGTCAAAATTGACGAAAAAATAGTATATCAATATTTACCAAATAACGAAAAAAAATCAATGTTGTCAAATTTATACCGGCTGATCGATATGTCGTGGAACATAGGGAAATGAAATTGGAAAATGGATTTCCTTAGTGTGCTGCTCCCCATTCAAAATATATTAAAATTTACAATACCATTAAATAGATAATTTTTTTCGTGCTTCTTATGGTATAAATCAATAATCACCAAACATTGCCTTAACATGTGTAAGAAGATTTTAAACTAATTATCATCATTCAAAATAAAAGTATTGCCTTTGATATTTTCGGCGCTTTTCGGTAATACATATAACAGTATCACAATTATATTATTAGTATAATTATCAATTTTTCATGAAAACGATAGATTATCTATATTGTAAAAAAGTATTTTAAATAAAAATCCTAGCATTTTACAATTAGAGTAACAGAAATCAAAAGAAACCCGTTTTTTTAAATGTTATTTCTCTATTTTACGCGATCAAAATATCGCTCATCACGTCAAAAATATTAAAGGAAAATTATTTTGAATAATTTTAATTACTTCAAGATATTTCTACACACATGTTAAGATTTTGTTCAGCGAATATTAGTTTGTACCAAGAGAAGTATAAGAAATATATATATTTAACTATTCATTTGCTATTAAGAATGCTATCGCTAATACTATTAATTTTATTATAGTTTGA
Organism: Othius punctulatus; assembly: GCA_951805005.1. Classification (NCBI taxonomy): domain Eukaryota; kingdom Metazoa; phylum Arthropoda; class Insecta; order Coleoptera; family Staphylinidae; genus Othius; species Othius punctulatus. Next base: position 60,220,863 of record OX638143.1, read on the forward strand.
ATAAGGGAGCAGCACACTGAGGATAAATCCACTTTTTCATGTTATTTCCCTATATTCCGCGGCAAATCGATCACCCGGTATATGAATATACGTCAATATTTGTGGTTAATTTTTATAGTTATAGAAGTGTTAATATTAAGATTAATCTGTATGCCCTGTGAATCATGTTTGGCAAACTTGATTACTAAATTACTATGAATTGTGAATTTGTAAAACGACATCACCTAAATAAATATTACTTGAAAATTACTTAGTAGAAATAGTACATTACTATTTCGTACTGAATATTTCGTATCAACTTCGGAAAAATTGAATATCAATATAAGTCAAAACTGAATAAGAATATACCTAGTTAAATTCCTTTAAAAATTGTTCTATTTTTTTCCGAATCTAGGATATATTAAAATATACAAAAAAGTTGAATTTTACATTTTTTTTAACCAAATGCAATTAACTTTTATTAATCCATTAACTTCAACAAAAAATACACTGCAAAAAATAACCATTGCCGATTTTTGAAAAAAAAAACTGAACGTACTAAAAACTGTCTTCCCACGTTTCCAATATTTTGATAAATTGGTGCAATCTAAGCCATCTCAAAATATCAAGTCATATAATTTCGCAATAATAAATGTGACGTGACAATTTTTTCTCCAGTGATCAAACTCATTATTGTGTATAATTTATTAAAACTGTATTAGGTGTTAAATAAAATTGGATTCATTTGACATTTTAGATAAAATGATCTGATGATGCATGATATTGTGGCCGCAAGATTTATCATACAATGTTTTACTTCAGGCTTCATTGTTAAATTATTACAAAAATGGCAATATAATGCCCAAGTAAAAAGTTAAAGATAATGAACTGGTAAAATCAATAAAATAATAATAATAAAAACCTGAAACACCAATTACACTATGTTTTAAATGTAAGTGCATGCCAAATGCAGATATCTTCATTAAGAATGAAATTCCATTTTTTAAATTTCTATGATAACGTCAAATAATATATTTTTAAAATTAATATATCTGTAAATTGCAGGAAGTTTGTAGCGTAAAATTATGTTTGATTTTTATCAATTGTATTATATTTATATGAAATATTATAAAAGTAAACAAACACTTGTCATTTTTTCGACAGCTCCTTCAAATCTTGTTTTTTTAAACACATATTAATCAAAATTTGATTACCCCGATTAGTTTATGACATATACAAAATATCAATTTTGAAATTAAGAAGTTAAACTTCCCCTTCAACCACGGGCTCTATAAAAATGAACTTCTGGTTTATATTGTCATTAATTTTTGTTAAAATATTTTTATGAAATTTCTATTTATGAGTCGCCTAGATTCAAAACAGGTTATATGCACTTTTTACGAAAATGATATAATTGAGAAAAACCTTAGCGAAACTCACCGATTAGTTACAGGTTTCGTTTTTGTTTAAAAAATTCAAGTAATATATTAGATGTAATGCTGCTAGATGTGAAGAAATAAACCAAAGCTGTTTCTGAAAAAAAAAACGAAAAATAAAAATGAACATTAAGTTTACTTAGCATCAAAAATGGATATTGCCGGTTTTGAATCTAGGCGCTCATATTTATATTACACGGATGTAACAGAAATTATGCACGAAACTTTTTCTGAGGGAAGATATTGAACAAATTGGCAAATTTCAAATTTCGGAAATAAAATATTGAAGATCGCCTTTACCTTACTCCAAAATAGGGACCGATGTGACAGTGCTGGTTCATGATATCTGCCATAAACGTGTCAATTCATAAATTATCAACGACTAGTTTATGATCCTGTCCCTTTAAAATTTAAATAGAACTAGCAATAATCGCATTCTTAAAGTTTTTAAAGGGACTAGAAAATACAGATTTAAATGTTTTATGAACTTAATGTTAATACATAGATGGTTTCAATGTCAACTGATTTTAGGGAAGGTCATTAACTGCGCTCGGGCGTATGTCTACATAGTAGTTAAACGGGATATTCAATCTTTTTTTTTCCGAAAAGTGAAATTTCAAATTTGCCAATTTGTTTAATTATTGCCCAGCAGCTATCAGAAAAATGTTACGTGCATGATTTTTGTTACACCCTATATACAAGGTATATTACTAAGTACGCAGAGTCCAGATATAATTTGATTAAATTTAAATAATAGATTGATATTGAATTGTTTCCGGCACATTGTTTAATCTAACGGACTGTAGAAATAACGATATATGATTTTTCAATTTACTACTTCTCTAATTGTATATTTATCGTCAAAGTCATTTAACGATTTGGGTAATTCAGAAAAATATACCATTAAAAACATATCAACGAGAAGTGATCCAAAATGCTGCACCGATGAGATCTGGTTAGGTATTGAAAATTTCTATAATATTATTATAGATAACGCATGCAATTATGCATAATGCATAATTAATTGGGCCTCAAACAAAGACAAATCTATTGGTTAATAGCTAAAAATTCCAAACTCTCCTTTGCTAATAACTTCTAATATACAAAGCCATTCTTAAGCCAATATGGACATATGGCATACAGCTCTGGGGCTCAGCAAGCATCAGTAATATTGAAATATAGGAAAGATTCCAATCAAAAATACTAAGATTAATTATAAATGCCCCGAGATTTGTAGCGAATTGGATAATCCTGAAAGACCTCCAGATGACCTCCGTCAAAGAGGAAGCCACAAAATATTCTGTGAAATATAAACATATACTAAGCGTGCATCACAACTCACTGGCCGAAGAACTGCTGCAAGACGTAACTACTAGAAGACTGAAAAGATTGAACCCTTTGGATATACCACATAGATTTATGAATTTTTGAACCCAGAACCTAGGTCGAATATGGTCCCAGCCCAGAACTAACAACTTTTATTTACTTGTTATATAATGAAAATAGAGATATTGATTGCAGTACCTCTATACCTGTCAATTATACATATCAAATAATTTACCTAATGTCTATATTAGATAGATTGTAAATATTCTTTTTTGAAATAAAAAATAAATAAAAAAAAGATAATGCATAGTTTGTTATATAATTTTGAAATATTAATTATTGCTGTAAGATCAACAAAACACTAGTACAATTGATATGTAAGCAATATTATTTTATCAACCATTGATAAAGTTCTATATATCTCTATGAACTAGAAATCTGACTAGAACGTGCACACAAACACGTTTTCTAATATAAAGGTGTTATTTGCTAAGAAGTCAACGGTCTATTAAAAATAATTTTAAAATGCTCTTGATTAAGAGTTACTAAGAGTTACTTAAGAGTTTTGCATGTGAAAGTAAATTGGTTCATATTAATTCTAACAATTGGTGAAGATATTCAATCAAGTATATACTTTGATTAGTAAAGGCTGATTGTAGGTTAAACGCCTCAGTCATTTTTATATGCATCAATAAACAGGTAGTAAGGAACTATGTTTCTTAATGTATCCTAACTTTTAAGCCGTATTTGCTTTTGCCTATGTTACCAACTACAACAGTTCTATAAACATATTCATATTTACGTCTTTTTGTACTACTACTTTGCTTACTATATTGCAATATTTGTCATATTTGCCTTTTTTTGTTTACTTTCTACCACCGTCTCTGACCACCGTACAATAAGATTCATCAATCCATTGGAATACTGGAATATAGTAAATTTAGGACAACTGTTAAGTACATATTAATTGATAAAGCATATTTTAGCATCGATGAATATTATGGTGATTCTACTAGGGTTTAGTGCGGTGTAATTTTATTATATTTTTCTTTTATGCTTCTGTGAAGTTTGGCCGTTTTCTGTAAGCGATTTTTAATATGTTAATACTATTATGTAATGATAATTCTAAAGCTGCAAACCTATATAACATGCATAAATTGATTGGTTGATTGATTTTGCCACATATTTGCCAATTTTTGTCATAACTGCTTTTTTTAGCCATATTTGTGTATTTTCAATATAAAATATCGCCATTATTGAGAAAATAATTTTCCACCAACGCAACGGTGTGGAAAAGAAAATATCTCAGTCAGTTCTATATGCTAGAATCCTCTCTTTTACTTTTGTTGTGACAAAATGTCTACGTAATTAAAAAAAAATGAAACTAATCCGAAAAATGCGTATTTGGTAGTGTTTCAAATAATCGCGGATAAATTCGACATTACTACATCATGCGGTGTTGAGCATATTTCTATTTATAAGTACGTAATTGGTATGAATATTTGTTCACTTTTCTTTCATATTTCTCATTTTAGCGAAAAAACAAAATTTAACAGTAGAATATAATGAAACGATATTAGTTTGCCATTGAGGAAATAAATAGCTATTACTATCGCTCTGTGTTCTTACAGTTTGTGCAATAAACTTTTTTTTATACAGGGTACGACAGTGAAACCTGACGGTTTTTAAAATGGAATAATTCAATGAATATTCAAAGTATGTTGTGATATTTTTTTTATTTAAAAAGAAAGAATGGAGGTTTAAGATGTATACAAAAAAAAAATCGAAAAGCATTATGATGCCCAAATAGTATCACTCATATGATGACCTCCATTTTCTCTGCACTGCTCAAGTGTGTTAAGCTAAGTTATTCATCACTCTTTCCAAGATTTGGCGTGGGATACTATGCATTTCCCGCTGACATTAGCTCGCAGTTCTGCCAAATTTCTAGACTTATCAAAGTACACTTTTCCCTTGAGGTAACCCCACAGATAACAAAAATGCAGCAGTGCTGAGAAAATGTAGGTCATCATTGAGTGATGTTATTTTTGCTCCATAATGCCTTTTCGATTTTTTTAGATTTTAGATTATATATATATATATATATATATATATATATATATAGCTACATTTTGTTAAGTAATCTATATATATATATATATATATATATATATATATATATATATATAGATTACTTAACAAAATGTAGCTCCAAAAAGATTCGACCCCATATGGAGCCTTTCCGCCATTAATGATTTCATAATATTAGAATTAGAATTATTTATACATGTTAAACATTATGTTACGTGTCAATCAATGGAAGAACAGTTTAGTTATTTAGTTTAGTATAAGGTTCTGTAGTTCATATGGAGTCTTTACGCCGTTACTATTTTCATAAATAATATTAGAATTAGAATTATTTATACATGTTAAACATTTTGTTAGGTGTCAATCAATGGAAGAATAGTTTAGTTATTTAGTTTAGTATAATGTTCTGTAGTTTATATAATTTATTATTAGGAATAATTAATTTTGGAAATTTTGGAAATTTATTCATTACAACCAAGTACTGAAGTAGTTTTTTTAATTTTCATTGCACCAGTCAAAACATTGTTAATTTCTGGCACTTGAAAGTCAACCTACCATATACCTATTGTTTGCCGTGGTAAATTGCACATTCAATGACCTCGTAACATCTCTTTTTTTTTAATTAATCAGGTACGACTACGTCGTTATGCAAATTTAACAGAGGTGACCAATTGAAAACTCTGCTTTATCATCAGTCGGAGTCGGAAATTACCTTTCGACAGGGTCAGATGTGACGGTCAAATGGAGTTATACAGTTCAAGAGCAAATAATACGTTTGCAATATATAAACAACGAACACTAATAATACTCAAGTGTCGCAATTTGTTAAATCTAATAAAAACTTTGTATAACTTACAACTTAATTATCTATAATTAATTTAAAACTTGATGTTTATAGCAATTTGCAGTAAATAGCATGTCACTATATTTCATAAGTTAGATACATTTATTATATTCTAATGCTGAAAAAATACCAATTGTGTGAAATCATTTTATCGGGGTATATACAGTGCGGAAATTAAGTAGCAGATAAATTCTTTACTCTTTAACATCAAGGCCGTTTTTCTTTAATTTTTTCTTATGTAACCTACTCAAAATGTTATATGGTTGAAAACAGATTAAAAAACTCTACCGAAATAAAAAATAAAAGATATAGGTTATCATTTAAAAATAACATTACGTACATGTCACAACTTGACGTCATTTTGTTTTTTTAAGTCTGAAAAAAATATTTTCATAAGCGCAGTAATTTATATCCCTATCTCATTTTTATATTTTTTCTCTCTCATACACATTAACAAAGTTACCGAATGTATCCGCTACTTAATTTTCTCACTGTAGATAGGAAGAAGTCTATCTTTTATCGACTTACAACTTTCTTATACGAAACTTTGATAACTTGACAATCAAACGACAAGAACGCGAGAATAGTTCCACTACTTTTTCATATATCGTTGAAACGAAGGCCATTAGAAGTAGTAACCAAAATTGAGTACAACCAATTTAGCTGGAGCACATAGTAGATCTACTTCGACATTATTTTAGGTAGATTAATAAACACTAATAAAATATTGATCAGCGACTACCGAATTTTAGATCACAATATCATTAGTAACATATTTATCGTTAGTTGGTAATGTTAAAGAGGAATATTTTTCTAATTAGAGTAGTACAAAAGTACAGGATCGCATTAAGTTTGGAACGTGATTGTTGCAATTTAAATGTAAATTTTTAAGAAAATAGCTCAGATAGGTAAATTTCATATTTTGAAATCCCATCTTTTAACGAAATTACTATTTAGTATCACAATTATTTTTTTATAATCTTAATGATAACCCCAACTTCTTTCAACCATTTTTGATAGACCTTCATACTAATAGTAATATAATCGAAACTGTACCTTACATTATATTTTTTGAGCAAAATGACACCTTGATGTTCATTAGAAATACTTTATTATAAAAAATCTGTTTATCATGAAAAATGTATTTTTGTCATACCTGCATCACAATCTTTGGTTATTGAACTAATAAGCATTCCAGAATGCTCTCTTTCTAGCACGGCGTATCTAAAGATTGCCTAGTACCAACACATTTGTTGATTAACCTTGATCGACAATAAATGTCAGGCAGTACTAATTTGTATTGAATAAATATTAAATGTACAATTACTATTGCTGGAAATCTGAAATCCGGAATCCAGAAGCTTCACACTCAGTTCAGGATTTACGTATAAGCTACACAAGCTATAGCTTAAAAAAATTATCCAAAAATCCAAAAAAATGTCCCAGTGAGCAATTGTCGTATATACTTAAATATACTGCAGCATTATTTGTCCCTATGCCTCACGTCCGGACCTTACAAATGAGTGCAAAATAGATTTTAGTAAGTGTCGAGGCCAGTCATATGATAATACTGCCAATATGTCTGCCAAATACAAGGGTATGCAAGAAATAATATTGAAGATTAACAAGTATGCTAGGTATATTCCATGTGCTGGTCTTTCCCTGAATCTTGTTGGTAGAGCAGCAGTTGACTGTCGCTTAGATGCAGTAAGCTGTTTTGAAATTGTTCAACAAATATATAATTTATTTTCTTCATCCACAGTACTGTTGTCATTATTCAAAGATGATTCATAAGTGCCTAAGTATTTGTCAAAGACTAGATGGGAAACATATTCAATGGCCACAAGTGCAATACTTTATAGCTATGACGGAATAATGTCTGCATTGCATCAGCTGTATTTTTATACTACAGAGAAAGGCGAAACAAGAAATGAAGCCATAAACATTTTGAATAAAATGGAGGAGTTTGAATTTATGGTAATGTTATATTTGTGGAGTTACTTACTGGATGAATTTCACAAGACTAGTAAATCACTGCAAGACCCCCAAATTAGTCTAGATATGTATAGGAAATTGTATGGATTTTCGGAATGTGTTAAAGGTTCCAGGAATATGTTCGATCATTTTGAAGAAAAAGCCAAGGCAAAATTGCCTGATATTAATTACTATAAAAGCATATATAGAAGAATGCATATCAATGATGATGAAAATGATGCTTTAGACAACTTGAGTCAAGACACAAGTTCAGAATCAAAACATTTATACCTGTGATGTGTACATTACAGTTAAGTCTGGCACAGATGGCCTCCGTATATAATGATGCTGCAAAAAAGTTTTCATTCTTAACAAAATTAGAACCTACAGAAGAAGAGATTCGTGAAGGACTTAGTTCTTTATGACAAACATATCCTGAAGATGTAGACATGAATCTTGTATGAGAAGTCAAGCATTTTCATCAATATGTTAGATATAGCCAAGCCTATGGTTTAGCGGAACACGATAGTCTGACACATCAGGATCTGTATAGGGTAATATTTAACGATCATGTCCAATCAGCATTCCCTAATGCAGAAGCAATTTTGAGATTATTTCTTAGTACGATGGTTGCAAATTGCTCTAGAGAAAGTTCTTTTTCTCAGCTGAAGAGGATAAAAATTTGAATTTGAAATGAATTTAGAACAACAATGACTCAAGATGAAGTATGTTCCCTCAGTCTCATGTGCATAGAAAGTCACAAACTAAGCACTTTGCTCTGGCAAAGGTAGAAAGAAAATATTTTAGTTTAATATAATTCATTAATCCTTATAACATGTTTAAAGAGATTAGATAATAAGCCTTTGTAAATTGTGCCTTTTAAAAGTACTTTTGTTTCTTTTTACCAGAGTTTGCATTTTTAAGTTAAAGAATTATTATTTCACTATCTATTGTATCCTAACTATCCTAATTGTATTTCAGTTTAACCCTCTATTTGGCACTGACATATAATATCTGTACTTATAAAGGGCTCCATATCTCAAATAGATTAGGGCCTTATCAAGTCTAAATCCGGCCCTGTTCATACTCTTTATTATCAGTTATTTGGAAACTAACAGTTTCAACCTTCAGAATTTCGTTGATGACACTGACGTCTATAGCAGATTCCAACAAATGCCAACCCTCCACGATTAAAAATTATATCCACGCGTAGCTACTTTGCAAAATGAATCTAAATGTTACTTATTTTCTCTTTATTTTCACAGTATGGTGCAGGCATTATAAAAAACAAAGTATGATACATGTGCATAAGGATATTTTAAGTACTGCGCCGTTAAAAAGCACTCAACTTCGCGTGGTTCTTTTAAACCCAACAAGCGTGCTTGAAAGGCTCTCTTAAAGAGTTTAACATAACATACTATTTTTACAAAAACCATTAAAATAGTAATTGAGTTATTTTTTATATCTAACAAAATTATAACAAAATATAATCATTTAAACAATCTCCCATATGCAGAAAATAATACTGAAAATTAATAAAAACGCCTACGAGAGGCATTTGCATCCATAAATATTGAAGAAATACAAAACAGTTTTCAGGAGTTCCACACCAGGCTTGAACTGCGTGAAGAAAATCTTGGGGGATTGTTTAAATGATGTTATTATTCTACAGTGTCAAAATTGGATTTAGTTTTTTTTTATTTAGCCAACACCCTGTATAAAAAAAAACATGTTTTAATTAATGAAATGGCAGTTTCAGACCAAGCAGGAATTTTAATTCCTATAACATTTTTACTTAAAAGTAAAAATTAAGAAATATTCCCTCTTGTAAACTCAATCCGGGGACACACTGTATAATACAAAACGTTGTACCGCGAAAATATTAGATAACAAAGGAGAGGCACAAAAAAGCGCCACTTTCAAGGTTGATGGTTATGTTAAATATAAATAATTACAATATAAGAATTTTAGACAAAAATGGTGTTATATAATTATTAATTCTTTAATTAATTAAATAAGTACCCAATTACTATTTTTTGTTTTAATTAAAATATCAACTAATTAAGACGCGGAAATCACGGAACGCTTACTACTAGGAATTGTAGTTATATTGCTGGTACTTGGAAATAATATCAATATTTCATATAGGAGTCCGTGAACCAGACATCAAACGGATATCATACCCCGTATCAAATCAAGCCCCATATGCTAATTAGCTGTGTTTTTCCAAATTCACTGGTTTATATAAACTTAATTGCTGCATTGACAATGAAAAACCTGTTCAGATATATTTTTATTGAGAGCGCGAAGCTACTTTAGCATATTACAATGTTTTATTTTTATCGTATCTTAAGTCTGCCTTTTATTTATCTAAAATGGATGTAAACAAAGTCATTATAAACTCAGTAAATAAGCATTAATAGAACTCGATATTTGATTATTTATCACGCCTCATTATTTTTAATGCATTAAGAGGATATAAAAATATTTTAGTTTGGAAATTATTGTGGTGTCTGATAATACATATTAGATAAGAAATTAATGGTACAAGGCAAGAAACTGTCAATGTGGCACTACTAAGATAGTTTATTCCATTGAAGAACTTTTTGATATTTTCAAGAGGATTATGTTGATTGATATGTAAGTGTATTGATATGGTAAGAGCTAAATAAACGTTATTATTATTATTATTATTATTATTTTCATTAAAACAAGAGCTGCCTATTGGGGCAATCATAACTAAATAAGAAAACAACAAATAAAAAAAATTGGTCAATTTGTCATAAAAAAATAAAAATTCTTATAACAGAAAAATAAGGAAAACAACCACCAATATTTTGGTTTTCAATTTTATTCTATTATGCATCTATTTTTTTAATATATCCAATAATCAATTTTGACTAACCCATTTCTTTTTTGACGAGTTGATATACAAATTAGGCCAAGAATACATTCAACTTCGATCTATACCTTTTCAAGTTCAAATTGAGACCAATCAAGTTCAAATTGAGACCAATCAATTTCAAATTGAGGCCAATCAAGTTCAAATCGATACCAATCAATTTCAAATTGAGACTAAACAAAATCAAGTTGACAATAAACAATATCAAGTTGAGAGTAAAGTTCAACAATTTTTTAATTCTCGTCCTATTTTTCAATGTCCATTTGCGTGATTTACAGTTCAATATCATTACTGATTACTTTTCACAAACTCTTCAATACCTTCTTCGAATGCTGAAGAGTCTATTGTTGACAAAAAACCTTTGCATCGTCTGGAATAAGCTACTGAACTTTTTAAAGTCTTTTAATTTGTTCCGCGGATAGCACTTTTCCATTTGTGCAATATACAATTTAGAAGTTCCTAATACTTCTTCTTTTTTTTGTCGTCTGCTCAAAAAGAAATTTACTTCTGAAATCCATTCTGAAAAGTACAGACTTTTTAAATGGACCTAATTTTTATTTCTTTAGACACATTTTCTAAAAAGTCTAACATACTTGACTTGTTTAGACTATCTGACAATCGTAACAAAATTTCACTAGTTTTATCTACGTATAAGCAAATGTGGCTTAAACAATTGTTCCTAAATGGGGAGACTCGGATATACTGAATGTGGGTTAATATTTTATATGCTGGACGGCAGCACAAATGAGTAATTACTTAAATCAACGTTGCTCCTTGTAAAACAGCATCTTCGCCAAAACACTACACGCTTAACTCATTTTTTTTAATGTAGCTGAACCCCATTGTTCCATGACACCATCCAATTATTCTTTAGAATAATAAAAATTAATTGTACAGTTGTGGTAAGTAGCACTTTTTGGTGCTACTTGTTTGGTGGTGAATTATTTTTATAAACATGAATAAGAAATTAATTTCAATGATAATATTTAAAGAACTAGTGAGCTAGTAGATAGTGCTATGGAATTTTATTTCAACATTAATTCTTGCCAAAGTTGGCTGTGTCAGTTTGACATTTTTGTTGGTACACTTGAAAAATAGGTGAAAACTAAAGAAGGTTTTGTTATTTTCAGTTAATTGTTATAATTATTTTCGCACAATCGTGTTGTTATAGCGATTTACAGTCTCTGTTGATACACTTTGTAAGTTGAACATAACAATACTCTGGCTAGTCTCCATGGAAACACAGTTCTGTTCGAGTTTATAACAGCTCAAATGCGGTAAGTAATAGTAATATTTTTTTACCAACAAATGTCTAATTTATTTGGAAAAATGAAATTTCATACCTTTCTTTTGATATTTTAGGAACCAAAGATGCACAAACCCCTTTGATACGATTCTTCAATGTCTCTTTTTATTTGAACATCTTCTTCATTAGCCATTGTGAAAAATTAATACTAAAACTCGGTTTTTAACCGAATATTTTACAGAGTATTTCAAAATACTCTGGATATACTGGATAATTAAATGGGAAACAACTCAAATTTTTGTTATCTTATTTGGTTCATGCGATTGTGCGAAAAACGTTATACTCTATACGGTTGTTAAGTGCCTAACAGAATCTCGAGAATTGATTTTCAAACTTTTTCTCGATTCTGTTATAACGCACTTAATCAAATAATAGCGTAATATACTATACTTGAGTACTTTTCCCCCACATGCCTAAAACTTAAAACATAAATAATATCAGTACTACCAAGTTTTATTGATATGCATTATACAGAGTGTCCAAAATTTAGTGTCAAACTTTTCAAACTTTGAAGCACTTTATTTTTCTTATTTTAAATTGGAACCCCAGCATATTATTATGTAATTCCATGCGGATTTAAAATACAAACATTTTTCAAAATTACAACTGTATCTCAATTTCTAACACATTAAAAGATGTTTGCAGAAAACTCGTTTGAGAATGTTTTACTGGCATATTTCTCAAATTTGTTTTAACAAATGAAATCTTCGACTGTATGGTCTCACTATTCTATGGTATGAGCCATGTTATGACATAAATTAATCAATTATTGACTTTTTTATTTTTGCTGCCGAAAAATATTTTTCTGCTTAGGACGAAAAAACCGTTACCTAGCAACTATGGTCTTTAACAACATAATGGCGTTTTCGTCCAGATTTTCATACCGAAAAATACTACCTTATGATGCAATCGAATAAAAAATAATTTTGGTATCTTGGGTATAAAGACCTTATCTAAAAAAGTTTTAAACTTTTATATTACTACAGCCAACATTGGCTCTTGTCACTGTGTTAGACTTTAATGTCAATAAATTGTTTTTCAAACCCTCCTTCGATTTTGATTAATTAAAATGGCCATTGGAATTGTTGATAAATCGAGTTTTCTGCACATAACTTTTAATATGTTAAGAACTGCTATAGAGTTGTAATTATGAAAAATGTTTGTCTTTTAATTCCACATGGAATGTCATAAAAATATACAGGGCCTCCAATTTAAAATAAGAAATATAAAGTGCTTTAAAGTTTGAAAAGTTTGACACTAAATTTTGGACACTTTGTATAATGCATATCAATAAAACTTGGTTAACGTATGTACCTTGTATGGTTTTATTATTAAGGCATATTTTTATCGCTTATTAATTTTCGTAACCAAACTGATTTTTTTTAGTTTTTATTTTTTGTGCAAAAAACACTGAACTGATTTTAATAAAATTTTATGGGTGTGTAGGCATCCATAAAGGGCACCCAAATAAGCAACAAAAAATATACCATGCAATATAAAAATATACATCATGACGTCACACTTTTTTGGGACACCCTGTATGATCAAAAATATTTTCCTAAAATACGCCCCAGAATGCAAGCAAAGCCTGCAAAATATACAAATCCTAACTGAATTGGTAACTGAGCTATAGAAGACGGGAGGTGAAATGTCGGACCCTGTATATACAGGGTGAGTTTTTTCGGATGTTTAGCATGGGGATCTCGGAAACTAGCGGAGATAGAGGGATGATTAAATGGGGAAAGAATTGCAGTTTTGCGAGCTCAATTTCAAGAGCTTTTTGTTTTTTGGAAAAATTGCATGGCTAACTAGATATCTCGAAAAAATATATTTTTTGTTATTTCGTTCGGAGCATATTGCTCTGTTATTATTGACTTTAGAAAAAATGTGTAAAGGAAAAAGTTATAGAAAATTATATGCTTAATCATACAGTCTAACCGATTATTTTATTTAAGCTATAGTTTTTGAGTTATGACACAAACTTGTGTTTTTTCTAATGGAAACCATAGTCGGCCATGACTTTATAAAAAATGCCTCTTTTCAACGATTCTAATGATATATCATATTATATAGGTATTTTTATAAATTATTAAATCATGGGAATTTTTTTCTTTTCAGTTTCGAACTATTCGAAGTAGTACGCTATAGAAACAATTATTAGATACAAACGACAATTATAGAGGTGGCCGATCTCCCGATCTCTTTGTTTTAGATTTTTATTTATGGGGAATGGTAAAAGATAGAGTGTATCAAACATCGTACGTCACAGTAGATGACCTTAGAGAAGCTGTACTTACAAGTTACAAGTTTTTGCTAATATTGATGGACGCTCCGTTAGAAAAGCAACAAATTCTGTTTTAAAGAGGTGTGCATTAATCACAATGGTGAAACATATTTAGTCTTAAATACTTTCCTAACTTTACTTACGTTGCTTTGGTACTACTTAAGTTACGTTCTGATATGTTTGTATTGTTTCTCAATTTATCGCCTGTCATTCCCTGTTTAGTAGTTTTGTTCTTATGTAATTTTGTTTTATCAGAAATATTTTTTATATAAAATTGTTACTCCTACGAAATAAACATTTTACACCAAAATAATAATGTTTATAATTTCGAAATGAAAAGAAAAATGTTAATTACTAACTTGAATTTTATTATTTAACACGTTGCGCATCTATCAATTGTTTCCATAGCCTACTTCTTCAATAGTTCGAATATAAAAAGTAAAAAACAACGATAATTTAATTATTTATGAAATAACTATATCAAGTGGTATATCATTAGAATAGTTGAAAAAGCGCCTGTTTTATAAAGTCATGGCCAACTATGGCTCCATTAGAAAAAACTCAACTTTGTATCATAACTTAAAAAATTAGAGCTTTAATAAAATAATCGGTTAGATTGTGTTATTAAGCACATAAATACGTACAACTTTTTTCTTTACACATTTTTTCTAAAGTTAATAATAACAGATCCAAAGGCACCGAACCAAATAATAAAAAATTAATGCATTTTTTTCAATACACAAAAAGCTCATGAAATTGACCTTTTAAAACTGCAATTCTTTTCCCATGTAATCGTTCTTCTATCTCCGCTAGTTTCCGAGATCCCCATACTAAACATCCGAAAAAACTCACCCTGTATAAAACATATTTATTCAAGTAATGATTTATTAAAAGTGAATAGCATGTACAATATTGTAATCAATAGATGGTGGGTGGTGGTGCTCCTTACTTCAATTAGCCATCAGCCATAGCATTTCAGCTTTGCATGTCCGTTGTCTGGTTGTAGTTCTCTGTGCCAGTGTTAGGTCATGACAGGTAGTTGGTTATACAGTGGAAGGGATGGGAATTTCTTCTTTGGTATAAGTGGGATCTGGTTATTCGTGGGAGGAGATTCTGAAATGGGGACTTGGGCATGAATTTTGCTATAATATGATTGAGGCGTTGGGTTATCGGGATTATGTTGGTTTGTTGATAGAGGAGATTGTTCGGTAGATGGTGAAGAGGATTTCTGGGATGACGTAGTTTCGTGATGGTTCGGAGTGTTGTTCTTTCAATTATTTCGAGCCTTTTCTTGGTGCTGTCCTTGTCATTGTTTAATATGATGGAGGCGTATTCGATGAGAGGGCGGCATATCATTTTATATACGTGGACCGAAGTTTTTAAGCTGATGCCCCTTTGTCCACATGTTAGTGAACGAAAATGCTTTGATCTGCACACAGCTTTGGCCTTTAGAGTTTTGAGGTGCGGTTGGAATTCGAGTTGTTGGTCTCATTTTTACACCAAGATATTTGGCTGTGGGTTTTGCGGGGATTACATTATTCTGAAGGGTAATATGGGGAGTGGGATTCTTTAAGCGGTGATTGAAAAGAATTAGTTGGGATTGGTTGGGGTTGAGCTTGAGTCGCCATTTGTTGTACTACAGTTGAAGGTTGTTCGTACATGCCTGTAGTGTTTCCAAGGCTTTCTGTGATGTTTTAGCATGAACGACTACCGCAGTAGCATCTGCATATTGGAGGACGTATGCGTTTAGGCCAAGAGCAAGATTTACAGAGTAAGAGAGATAAATATCGAATCAATAGGCATTGAATAGTTGAGGAGGAGAGGGAATTCCTCTTATGGAACTCCTCGGATAGGATGAAAAGGATGTTACAATTCAGTGCACACTTTAACTTGTAAAGTGCGTAGTTTGAGAAAATAATCAATAACAAGTAACAATTCTCCTGGGCAGTCTAATAAGTGCAGTTTATATATTTGTCCTCTGTGCCAGACAGAGTCGAAGGCTTTGGTCGTATCGACAGGAGCAGTGCTGCTGATTAGGATCCATTGAGACTATGAATCTGGACGTTAGAGGTCAATATTGCCAGCGGGCAGAGGGTAGACATGTTTTGCCGAAACCCGAATTGAAAGTTTGGGATCTTATTTCCTATGGCGGCTTCTGAACGTTTCTTGATATTTTTTTCGAATTTTTCCAGCACAGACAATAGAATTATCGGTTTGAATCCCGACGTTTCAGAATGATTTTCACCTATCTTAGGAATATTCACAATCACGCCTCTTTTCCAAGTAGGAGGTAACTATTTTTTAGGCAAAGTTGTAGATCTTCCTGATATTAATATGGATGTGGTTTGTAAGATTAACTACAATATATCATGCCCCATGGTTGTCCATGCCCAGAGTCGTATTTTTGCCCAAAAATAGGGTTTCGCCGTATTCGTCCTCGAGTATTTCATCATGTGTCAGGTTTATGAAATTGCCTTGGAAATCATTGTCATACCACTGGTATTTTCACCAAAACTCACAAATTTTAAGTCTCATGCGCAAACTCAAAATGTAGAGCGCGATTAAAAAAAATATTTTTAATATCAGACAACTAAACTGTAATTTTTGCCCGCTATTAGACGCCGAAAAGTGATATCTATAAAATTTGAGCGTTGAGACAGTATTTATGACTTTTTTCAAACTTTAGGGCATATGCATGAACTGAAAATTAACCATAGGATTTTTGCAAATACGCTAACTTTTCTGCACTATTAGAATTCGATACATGAAAATTCGTTTTATTTGACCCACCCTAGTGTACAGTGAATCGAATTTGTTTTGACAGTGCTCGTGTGAGAAGGATCTTTCTTCTCCAATGTGCTTCCTTCTCTGGGCGGGAGTACTGTTCAAAACGTATGTCCGTTCTGCAATCGGTCGGCATCGGTTTACGTTTCTGACCGTGGTACAGCCACTATTAGCGAAGGCAGGTATAACGCGGTAATTTTGCGGGAGAAAGACCTAAAGTCGGCCTTCACCTTGTACGGTCCTTATTTAATTGTAATTAGTAATTGATTACCCAATAAATATTTTAAATCGTTCTTTAAAAACATTGTAATTTAATAAGAATAAAGAACTTATATATTTAGTTGACCTAGTAGTCTTAAATTGTCGTCATATTTATGAATATAGAAAATTAAACCTGTATATGGGTTTGATAGTTAATTCCTCTCAACTAAAATTATTGTAAGAAAATATTTGAAGTTACGAAGTTTATAATCTTCTTTTCATTAGAATATAATAATATAACGTCAATTAGAACGTAAATCCTCTTTCTACGATTTTGTGTTAATATTGACAAAAAGTATTGCGTAAGTAAATGAAAACTATTTCGAATTGAAGTAATTATAAATGTTTTAACATCAATATCATATTTCAATATTGCAAAGATTTAATAATGTGAAATATATGTAAGCTGGATACTTAATTTCCTCTCATGTAATAATAAATAATTTCAAATTTTCAGAGAATAACGTATGGTCCTAAAGTTTTTGGAAAAATGTTAAATGATTCGTTCTTATACGCAATGCCGTTTAATCAAGTTGCTATGGAAACTAAAACGTCACAAGTAATCAAATTTCATTATGACAGTTTAGATTTGCGAATCGATCGTAGCAAAATGTCTTACAAATTAGGTATCCGTAAAGGTATTTACAATCTAGTTGGACGAATACCTAAGCGTGCAATCTACCGAAAGAAAGTGGAATAAGAGAAAGAAGACTGAAGGAAGCAGCGAATGACTAAGTTGGAGTTTCTCAGAGAAAATTAGCCCAGAGATTTGGTATTTCGAAGGCCACTGTGTTAAGAACAATTGATCGCACAAACTTAGTGTTTAGAAAGAAAAGAAAGGCACCAAAATACACCGCAACACTGTTAGAAAGAATTCCGCGTTGTTGTCGCGCATTAAGGCCATACACTTTGATAATAAATTCATTGTAATGGATGATGAAAAATATTTTACCTTATCCCATTCAGAGATTAACGGAAACGAAGTGTTTTACACCGACAACTTGGAAAATACACCATACACTGTTAAATTTAAAGGTAAATCGAAATTTGAGGATAAAATTTTAGTGTGGTGTGCCATTTCAGAAACAGGATTTATCTCACAGCCGTATGTTGGTCGTGATCAGGGAGAAGCCTTTAAACGCAGACCGTTATATTCAAAGATGTCTCACTAAATTCCGTATTTTTTTAAATACACATCATGCCAACGATAATATAATGTTTTGGCCTGATCTAGCTTCATGCCATTATGCTGGAGTTACCAGACAGTGGTTAAATTAAAATAACATAGACTTTATACCTAAATTAGACAATCCTCCTAATGTACCACAGGCTAGACCAATAGAAGAATGCTGGTCAATACTATCCAGGAAAGTATACGATAAAGGATATGAAGCTACAAATGAAGATCAATTGCGGGGTCGCATCTTCCAAAATATTAGAGAAATAGAACCTGAACTTGTCCAAAGGAAGATGGGACGAGTCCGAAGAAAATTACGACTTATTAAGGATAATGGGCCACTATCCATAATGTACTTAATAATTATTTTTTGTTATTAGTGTCGTTAATTGTTGTAACATTTGTTTTTTTAAATTAAATGCGTATGGAAAAATTTATTAACATTTAAAAAAAATCCAAAAACTTACCATACTCGACCAAACTAAAACTATATTGAACACATGAAATTTAAAAAAAAAGAACGTTCAACAATTCTTTAATTCTCTCCCTATTTTTCAATGTCCTTTTGTGGGATTTACAGTTCAAGGTCATTACTCATTAGTTTCCACAAACTCTTCAATACCTGCTTCGAATGCTGAAGAGTCTGTTGTTGACAAAAAACTTTCGCATCGTCTGAAATAAGCTACCGAGCTTTTTAAGGTCTTTTAATTTTTGTGCGAATAGCACTTTTCCATTTGGGCAATATACATTTTAAAAGTTCTTAATACTTGTCGTCTGCTCAAAATGAAATTTACTCGCAAATGTGGCTTAAACCATTGTTGCTAAATGGGGAGACTCGGATATACTGAATGTAGGTTAATATTTTACATGCTGGACGTCAGCATAAATAAGTAATTACTTAAATCAACGTTGCTCCTTGTAAAACAGCATCATCCCCAAAACACTACACGCTTAACTCATTTTTTTTAATGTAGTTGAACCCCATTGTTCCATGACACAATCGAATTATTCTTTAGAATAATAAAAATTAATCATACAGTTGTGGTAAGTAGCAATTTTTGGTGCTACTTGTTTGGTGGTGAATTATTTTTATAAACATGAATAAGAAATTAATTTCAATGTAACTTTCTCCAAGAACTAGTAAGCTAGTAGAGAGTGCTATGGGATTTTATTTCAACATTAATTCTTGCCAAAGTTGGCTGTGTCAGTTTGACATTTTTGTTGGTACACTAGAAAAATAGGTGAAAACTAAAGAAGGTTATGTTATTTTCAATTAGTTGTTATAATTATTTTTGCACAATCGTGTTGTTATAGCGATTTACAGTGTCTGTTGATACACTTTGTAAGTTGAACATAACAATACTCTGGCTAGTCTCCATGGAAACACAGTTCTGTTCGAGTTTATAACAGCTCTAATGCGGTAAGTAATATAATTTTTTTCACCAACAAATGGCTACTTTATTTGGAAAAATGAAATTTCATACTTTTCTTGTGATATTTTAGGAACCAATGCACAACCCCTTTGATACGATTGTTCAATGACTGTATTTATTTGAACATCTTCTTCATTAGCCATTGTGAAACATTAATACTGAAACTTCACATTGTTTTTCGGTTTCTAACCGAAATACATTCAAAACACTCTGGATATACGTATGTACACCATTTTGTCATAAAAGTCAAGATAATTAAATTAGAAACAAATTTTTGTTATCTTATTTGGTTTCTTTTGGTTTGTGCGAAAAACGTTATAGTCTACACGGTTGATAAGTGCCTGACAAAATCATGACGTACCGTACAAACTAAGAAAGTAGCGATGAAATTATTATTATTTATAGTTGTTTTTATTAATTATAATTATTATAATTATTAATAAATCTAATCTTAGAACTGCAGATCACTGCATATATGAAAACTATTTTATAAACAAACATTTCCATTCCCGACTCATGTAATAAAAGACGAAGACTGGACGGCCTACTTGGAAATTTTTGTGGTTAGAAAAGCAACGGGGAAGTTTGTAAACGAAAACATTTGGTTTGGAAATACCCCGGTGTTTAAACGGATAAAATAGAAAGTGACTAAGGTTAACTAGTCTTGGAACGGGTTCCAAACAAACAAACTAAGAAAATAGCGAAAATAGCGAAATAGGGACATTCGGGAATGGGATAATAATTATGCACCTGAATTTATATTATATTTAACGCTTTTCTTGAATTTGTATAACTTAATCAGGTATTTTATTTGTATTATTTTTTTACAGAATTACCAATATCTGTATATCTGATAGATAATTATGAATAGATAAATAAATAATCTTTAACTGATATTTATTTTGAAAATTAAATATTAGTTCCATATAAGTACTAGATATAACGTAGGGTCCTAAAGTTTTTGGAAAATTTTTAAATGCTAATAAATTTTTCCATACTCATTTAATTTAAAAAACAAATGTTACAACAATTAACGACACTAATAACAACAAATAATTATTAAGTACATTATGGATAGTGGCCCATTATCCTTAATAAGTCGTAATTTTCTTCGGACTCGTCCCATCTTCCTTTGGACAAGTTCAGGTTCTATTTCTCTAATATTTTGGAAGATGCGACGCCGCAATTGATCTTCATTTGTAGCTTCCTATCCTGTGGCACACCACACTAAAATTTTATCCTCAAATTTCGATTTACCTTTAAATTTAACATTGTATGGTGTATTTTCCAAGTTGTTGGTGTAAAACGCTTCGTTTCCGTTAATCTCTGAATGGGATAAGGTAAAATATTTTTCATCATCCATTACAATGAATTTATTATCAAAGTGTATGGCCTTAATGCGCGACAACAACGCGGAATTCTTTCTAACAGTGTTGCGGTGTATTTTGGTGCCTTTCTTCTCTTTCTAAACACTAAGTTTGTGCGATCAATTGTTCTTAACACAGTGGCCTTCGAAATACCAAATCTCTGGGCTAATTTTCTCTGAGAAACTCCAACTTAGTCATTCGCTGCTTCCTTCAGTCTTCTTTCTCTTATTCCACTCAAAATTCTTGGTCTACAGCTTTTGGGTAAATTAATGCATGGTATACCCTCTTCACAATTCCTTATAGTGTTGTAAATGGTTGACTTCCCTACTTGCTTTCGGTAGATTGCACGCTTAGGTATTCGTCCAACTAGATTGTAAATACCTTTACGGATACCTAATTTGTAAGACATTTTGCTACGATCGATTCGCAAATCTAAACTGTCATAATGAAACTTGATTACTTGTGACGTTTTAGTTTCCATAGCAACTTGATTAAACGGCATTGCGTATAAGAACTAATCATATAACATTTTTCCAAAAACTTTAGGACCATACGTTATTCTCTGAAAATTTGAAATTATTTATTATTACATGAGAGGAAATTAAGTATCCAGCTTACATATATTTCACATTTTTAAATCTCTGCAATATTGAAATATGATATTGATGTTAAAACATTTATAATTACTTCAATTCGAAATAGTTTTCATTTACTTACGCAATACTTTTTGTCAATATTAACACAAAATCGTAGAAAGAGAATTTATGTTCTAATTGACGTTATATTATTATAATCTAATTAAAAGAAGATTATAAACTTCGTAAGTTCAACTTTTCTGTGAAATTAATTTTTTTACGTATGTCAGTTCACAGTTCAACGTCAACCGTCAACGCTACCACTACCAACATCGATGCAGTAAATTTTACTAGTCTATTCTAGCACACCAACCGCTAATTCTAACACTCAAATGACATCATTTGGGTGCTAGAATCGACTTATTCTACACGCAAAATAGAAAAAGTTATTACGTCATTAATGTTTTTTTTAAATGACAACGTACAATTTTTATTTTTTCATTTCGGTAGAGTTTTTTAATCTGTTTTCAACCATACAACATTTTGAATAGGTTACATTAGAAACATTTTTAAAAAAGGCCTTAAAGTTAAAAAAGTAAAGATGGACAGGTAGAAGGGGTCCAGTGGAATGGCCGGCTAGGTACCCTGATCTAATGCAACTAAACTTATTTCTATGGGGGCACTCGAAAAACATGGTATAGAGGACCTCAAAGAGAGGGTTCGGCATGAGTGTAGGTTAATAACTAATGCTTCAAAACGTGGTGAATGCATTTCATTACCGTTTGGGTGATACCAGATGGTGCAGGGTTATCAGTCTGGACATTTGCAGTAATTGTCGAAGCCTTAATGTTTGTTTGTTTTAAACAAGGATAACTAGGATTAGTCTGTTAATTTCTTTTTTTTTTAACTTTAAGTCTATTTTTCTTGATTTTTTTCTTATGTAACCTATTCAAAATTTTGTATGGTTGAAAACTGATTAAAAAGTTCTACCGAAATAAGGAATAAAAAAATTAGGTTGTCATTTAAAAAAAATCATTTTCATATGCGCAGTAATTTATATCGCCACCTCCCTTTTAGATTTTTTCTCTCTCATACACATTAACAGAGTTGCCGAATTTATCCGCTACTTAATGTCCACACTGTATAATATACAGTAATATGCAATATAATACGCAATATACTATAATATATGGGCGCGGTGAGTATGTTGGGAAAAAAGTTGCAGCAAAATTTCAATGGATTGTAATCATAAAAAAAATATTTATTAAATTACAAAAGTTGGTAAAAATAGTGCACAATAAATACAACTTTGCCTGAAATATTTAAAATATCCATCGAGAATATTATTACTTAAATGCGTTAATTTAGAAAATTCGCACTGGGTACCAAGTACCACTTCTTGTTGAATAATTGTTACGTATTGTGAATTAATTTATCATTTGGTAATTCCCCGTAAACATTTAAAAATTATAATTCCTGCATATCCATGCTGAATTTCATTAACACAGATTTATATATTTCATAGAATATGTTCCTGGTCATGTGTTATTAATTTATGTATACCACAAATAATATAATTAAATATAAATTATGTACATAATACTTATTGTTAAAACAATCCCACAATCAAAACAATAAATATAGGATTAATGAGATGTTAAAAAACAAGCTGTCAAATGATGACCATATTATGAGATATAATATATGCAACATCGCTTGCTCATCTGAGCGTGTAACTTTGTAATTTTACGTGTATTTTATAATCGTCCTTGACTCACCTGCAAGGTCTCGGGCAAGTGAAGTGTTGAATTTACCTTGATGATCCTCCAAACACTGCCACAAACAGAATGTTGTCTGCAAAAATACTTAATGTCTTGATAGGCTGCCGAACAACTCCCACCAGAACTTAGACTAAGTCGGTGCCTCTTATCATGGGAAACCCTATTTACATAATGACCACAGAAGCGAGGAGATGACCTTAGCTTATACCCCGGGGTCATCGTTAAGTAAATATCATTAAGTCGGGACGATTTATCGCCAACGCGATGCAAATGTGGATTTAATAAAAACAACGTAATTACAAAATTAGTAGAATTTATTTATTAAAAAGAACAGAGATTATGGATGCGTTAAGCTGCGACTAATAAGAGTAGATGGAGATGTCGAAATTGTTGTAGGTCATTTGCTCGTTGATCCAATCTCTGAAGAGCGGGATGTTGACGTAAACGCCAGGAACCTGGTTTTCCCCGCAGCCAATGCCCCATGCAACAATTCCTGCCTGCATGTACCGGTCCTTCTGGCCAGGAACAGGACAGACAAGTGGGCTGCCACCGTCTCCTTTGCACGTGTCCTTGCCGACCTCACCACCTGCACAGATGAAGCTGCGGTGGAGTTCGAAGAACTTGCCCAAGCGGGTGCCGCGCAGTTGGTTTTGGCAAGTGTTTCTGTCCACAATTGGCAGTTCTATCTTCTTGAGAATGACTTGGTATTTACCCTCCTTTCCGAATACGTCTTTGCCCCAGCCGCTGGCGAAACATCTAGAGTTTTCGAGGACGAAATCTTGAGGTGGCAAGCAAACCACATCAACGTTTTCGGCAATAACCACAGGCTCTGCCAACAAAAGCAACGCGACGTCGTTGAAGAGCGCTCCAGCATAATATTGCGGGTGGATGGTCACAGACTTCACATCACGATCTTGATGTCCGTACAGTTCATTCTTAGTTTGGGTGTCCCATTCTCCGGCACGGATCTTGAACTTCTTGTCTTTGCCAGTAACGCAATGAGCAGCGGTCAAGACCATCTGCGGATGGATCAAGGCGCCTCCGCATTGGTAGACGTTCAATTTGTTGGGGTTGCCTTCGACGGTTTCTTCACGCAGAACCGCCACCATCCATGTGAACTCGCCGAATTGGGCCTCATTATCATTATCACCTGTGATTCTGAAACCAACACCTTCGGGGTTGCGACGTCCGCAGCCAGTGGGTTTGTTGATTGGTGGTGCAGGAGTTATTTTCTCTGAGGTAATTTCTGGAGGATTGCAGCAGATTTCCAAGTAGTTCTGGCAAGCGCCGTCTTGGATCCTGCAAAAGGACAAACCAAATATAATATTAATAAACTCATTATTGCTCAGATAATACGTTACATAATTATTAGTTTTCGAGCTATTACAAAACTTGGATATAGATTTTTCGTAAGCAATATACTTATAAACAAGGCGCGGATTTCTAGGTATTATGCTATAAATCAGTTTTAATGCATATTTTCAGTTTTTAAGCTTATAATTGCTTTAATGCATTTTTTGTGCATATTTCCTTATTTTTTGTGCTTATTTGATCATTTCTCAATTTTATAGCATATTATTTATATTAGCTAGGAATGTATTTTGTTGCACATTATTGTAATGAGAATTCAGTATTAATATTACTCCGTTACGTCTAGAGTGCTTGGTTATCACAAAATCATCAACAAAGCGAGCATGCGTACGTGATATTTGGTAAACAAAGCTTGATTATTTCGGGGATTACCCTATTTTCACGTGCACAGAACGCATCTGGGGCAAGTGTGCTATCAATTCAGTCCAATTTATCTCAATGTTCAGTGCGTTGTGCTTGTACCTTGTGTGTATTACGTGTTTATAAGTTTTCTTGTATAAAATGCCGAAAGTAAAACCTTCCGTCGATGAATGGATACGTGGACATTCTGAATTAAATTATGAGAACGGCAAATTAATTTGCAGGGCTTGTATCAAACCGGTAAGTTTTATTTTGTGTTGCTATTGGCCTAGGTACAAGCATGTATTATGTTGTAGATTAACTGCGAGAAAAAAATTAACATAACACAACATATCAAAACAACAGTTCACCTGAAAAATTTAAAAACACACAAATCTGCAAGCAGTACCCTGAGTACCCAGCAAACTATTTCCGAGTCTTTTGCGTATTCTTTTACACAGAATGAACATGAATTTTACTTTGATTTATTCAATACGATGGTATCTTCTAACATTCCGTTAAAAAAAATTAGATAATCGTATGTTTAAATCTTTTTTACAAAAATACACCGGTAGACATATTCCTGCCCAATCAACCATTCGCAAAAACTATGTTGAGCAAGTATATAAGCACACTATTGAGGAAATAAGAAAGATAATTGGCAACAATTACATATGGTACTGTGTTGATGAAACTACTGATTCATGTAGTCGGTGTAATTGGAATATTAAACGAAGACTCCACCAATGCATTTTTAATTAGTTCCAAGCAGTTAAAAAAAAACAAATGGCAATACCGTTGCCAAATTCGTTCACGATGGACTAACACATTTTTTTTTGCCAAACCCCGTACCAAATGATAATTATTATTGATGCTTTCTAATGCCGCTGCATATATGTTGAAGGCATATTCTAATTTAAAAGTATTTTATGAGCAATTAATGCAGTGCACTTGTTTGGCACATGGTTTCAATCGAGTTGCTGAAACGATTAGACTGCAATTTCGATTGATCAATGATTTGATAAAAACCGGGAAGAAATTTTTCCTAAAAGCTCCACTGAGGGTTGAAATGTTTAGGGAAAGAATGCCAAATGTACCTCTTCCTCCGGCACCGGTTATAACTAGATGTGGTACGTGGCTAGATGCTGCCTGCTATTATGCTGACCATTTAGATTCATTTAAGGAGCTTGTGTTAGAGTTTCCCGAAAATGTATCAGAGGCAATAAAAATGCCACAAAGTTCTTAAAGATAGGAGGGTTGTACAAAATTTAACATTCCTAAAAACTACAGTTTCGTAAGCAAAGTGATTGATAAACTCCAAGCAAAGGACACAACTTTGGTAGATGCGGTTCAAATAGTTGAAGATTTTAGGAACGACGTCTCAAACGTACGGGGATCTATAGGAGATATTATTAAAAAAAATGTGATGCAGTTTTGTCAAAAAATGAAGGGTTTGACGAGTTACAGAAAATATCAACAGTTTTAAAAGGAGATTTCGTGGAAGATTTGCTTATAAGTATTACAATTGTTCCCAATTTTAAATAAGCACCGATTACAAGTGTGGATGTGGAGAGAAGCTTTTCACACTTAAAAAATGTGCCCAGTGATAGGAGAATGGGATTTTCCGTTGAAAATTTAGAAAAACATTTAATTATTAGTTCATTTAAAAATGAGCTGTAATCATTATTTGTTATTAATTATTAATGTTATTAATATTAATCACCAAAACCTATGTTATTAAAATATTACTTTTATCTACCTATAGTGCGTTCTTGTTAATAAAATTATGTTTTGTTTTGTTTTTCTGTATTTTCATAAAAAATAAAATATGCCTTTTCATACTTTTTCTGCGTTTTTGTGCTTATTCTAATCTTTATGCTATTTTATATGCTTATTTTCTAAGATTTTTATGCATTTTTAAGCGCTTATTTTGTAATTTTTTATGCTTATAAAGCCGCGCTTTGCTTATAAACATTGTTTTTTTTTATTTTGTTCAACTTGCCGAGAGCGCGATTTCAAACATGAAATACTTCTTGAAGAAAAATGATGACACGATTAATGAATTCAAGCAAATGAGAATAGAACAAAGGGAAATCTGCAATCAATGAGGCAAAAAAACACGATAATCAACATATGAAAATAGAAGTCATATAAACGAAATAATTGAGCATTTGACGAAAATGGAAAAAAGGAATACATTAATAAACACGGAAGATCGCAGGATGATTAAAAACAAAAAAAAACCTCATCTCCCAAGCGATCTGAAAATAAGCGTCAAACTAAGATGCATGCGATAGATAGGAAATAAAGTTTGTATACTGGAAATAGAGAAAATGTCCGATAAAATAAATATATAACAATCCGTGTTTGGAATAAAAACAAGGCACTAGAGAGCATAATAGGGACACACGGAGAAACGAAGATCAACAACAAAGGAAGAAGACTTATTGATTTCTGCATATTGAATGATCTAAAAAATATTGAACATCAAATTTGCACACAAAGAAATACACAAATACACAATAGATGAAAGAAACAGAAACGACCAGTCCATAATAGACTTTTAACAAACAAAGCACAAGTGAAGGAAGTAATGGATATTAAAGTCAAAAGAGGTAGCGAAATTGACAGTGACCACTAGCTTCTAACAGCACGAATAAAAACAACAAGAAGGGAACCGAAACAAACACAGAAAACACAGTCGATATGGATGTAAGAATAGAGATATTTAGAACATACAAGCTAAGTGACAAACAAGTAAAGGAAAACTACCAGAAATCAATACAAGAACTAATAAGAACCACTCAAAAAAGCGGAAAAACAAAAGTAGAAGATTTATGGGTCAATTTCAAACATATAGTAAGAGAGGCAACAAAATACGCCTGTGGATAAACTAAAAGTACACCAAACAAAAAACAAACAAGCTGGTGAAACAAAGAAGTGAAGGAAGAAGTTAGGAAAAAGAAACAAAAATGAAAAAAATACCTAAGCACAAAAAACGAAGAAAACTACGAAATATACAAGCAGCAAAGAAAGATAGTAATAGCAATAATGAGGAAGGAAAATTACGGAAAATGGGAGGATTTCGGAACCAAATTAGAGGAACATTTTAAAGGAAATCAAAAACAATTCTGCAGAACACTGAAAAGCTGCAGAAATGAAAAAGAAACAAACCTAAAGCTACTCAAAAATAAACATGGTGAAAGAGGATAAAGAAAACATGAACAGATGGAAAGAGCACTTCCAAGAGCTTCTGTCTGGAAAAGAGACAACCAATGAAGGAAATGAAAACGAAGAGGAACAAGAAAATAGTAACGAAAGAGAAGAAGAAGAGGGATCTATAACATAAGAAGAGTTAGAAAACGCACTAAAGAAGTTAAAGAACGAAAATGCCCCAGGTCACGACAAAAACAAATCTGAACAGCTGAAATACATAGGAAAGGATGGGAAACAACTACTACTACAGATAACAAATAGAATATGGGAAACTGGAAAAATACCAGCAGACTGGCAAAAAGCAGTGATCTTCCCAATACATAAAAAAAGAGAGTAGAAATTGCAACAACTTTAGGGGAATATCCCTGCTGTGCACAGCGGCAAAACTGTATGAATCAATACTAGAGAACAAACTAAGAAAGTAAATTGAAAAAAACAATGGAAAAGTAACAAAGTGAATTCATGAAGGGACATTCACCACAAGATCATATCTTCACAATTAAAAAGATGATGATAAAAATATTAAGACAAAACAACAGACTATACATGATATTCGTGGACTAAGAAAAGGCATTTGATAGAGTCCGAAGGGCCAAAGTGTGGGAAATACTTGAAGAATGGAAGATAAAAGTGCATTAATAAAAGCAATCAAGAGTATGTACGAAACCACAGAAAACTACGCAAGGACAAATAATTCAACATCTTAGAATTTCACAACCACACAAGGCCTTCGACAAGGGGGCGTTTTAAGCCCTCGGCTCTTTATTATATTCCTCGACAACATAATGAAAAAAATTAAGGATAACACCAAGGAGGTACAAATAGGATACTATAAAATGAAAAGAATAGTGATAGCAGAATGTGCTTTTGCTGATGACTTAGTCATGCTAGCCAAAAGCGAAGACGACTTGCAACACAATATAAGCATATGGGATTAGGAACTGAAAAACAAAACATGATAATTAATATAAACAAAACAAAAGTAATGGTAGTAGCAAAAAAGGAAACAAAAGCAAAAATACTAATAAATTTGAAAAGGATAGTTATAGATAAGGATAGTGATTAGAAAAGTTGAAACCTTCAAATATATAGGAACAATAATACATAATAGAGGAACTATGGAAAACGAAATAAATAACAGAATCATAGCCGCAAATAAAACCTACTATGCAATGAACAAGTACATTCTAAACAATAGAAGAATCTCCAAAAACACGGAAATTACACTCTTCAAGACAATTTATAGACTAACACTCTTATACGGAAGCGAAACCTGGACAACAAATGAAAAGACAATAAACAAATACAAGCAACCGAAATTAGATACTTAAGAAAAGTTGAAGGAGTTACGAGATTAGACAGAGTAAGGAACGAACATATCAGGGAAAACCTGCAAATACAAAGTGTGCAAAAAATAATACAGAAACGACAACTAGGATGGTTCGGGCACCTGATGAGAATGCCAGAAGACAGACAAACAAAAATAGTATGGACCTCAAAAGACGAAAATAAAAAGAAGGAAAGAGAAAGGCCAAGGAGAAGATGGGAAAACAACATAGAAGAGATCCTAAGAAGAAACGACCAACAAGAAGCAATGAAAAAGGCTAGGTAGACTTGGTAGACAACATAATTTAGTGGTGGCATGAATCTCGACACCCGAAAGGGTATAGGAGATGTAAATTGATTATATATATATATATATATATATATATATTTAACTTATATTAAAATGTTTCAAATATCCGTAATATTTTCGAAACTATTAATAGAAACAAAATACGATACTAGTTAACACCTACAGCAGGATTTTGTTTTAATCGCCTTGATTTTGGATTCGTGATTACGAATCACGATTTAAGCGCGTTGTTGATATATTACTACGTTTCGCTACTTGAATTCGTTGCACGTTATTGCAACACAATGCTGTTAGAAACACATAATTGCAATTTATTTTCGCATTTGTCGGGAATTGAATTAATACTTAACACACCTTAGTAATGTAAAAAAACCTCCACCCATTAATCACCAATTTATTTTTCTTTGGATGTAATGTCTGAGTTAACTATTCATATGTGCTATAACTTATATTTGAATGATAGTATGAAAACCGCAAATGCATTTCACATTAAAAACTATTTTCTCAATAACGACTGTATACATTATATTAAATAAGTATATTTTTATCATACCTGTATCATAATCTTTGATTATCGAACTAATAAGCGTGCGAAAATCCGTATTCTTGCACGGCGTGTTTTAATGTTGCCTAGTAACAACAAATTTATTGACCAACTTAACCGTCAATAAACGTCAGGCAGTACTAATTTTATTGAAACAAATATTAAATGTACACTTCATTACTGGAAATCTGAAAACCAGATACCAGAAGCTTCAAACTCTTTATTATTGGTTATTTGGAAACTAGCAGTTTCAACCTTCAGAATTTCTTTTATGACGTTGACGACTATAGTAGGTGACATTGTTGCAACAAATCGTCAGCTTAATATTACAAGGTTGTATTTGTAAATTTGGGAATAAGGATTTTAAATATGTTTGCTGTGCAAAGCTATAAAACTAAAAATATAAAAATTGTTACATGCAACCTTATAACTCCAAGCCGACGAAATGCTAACCATATTCATGTTAATCATTGAAAATGACATTCACGCCTTGTAAAATTAAACTAAATGTATCTAATTTTCTCTTCACTTCCCCATTGTGGTGCAGGTATGATAAAACACAACGAATGATACAAGTAATACCCTTGTGTCATAATATACTATTTATATATTTATTATACCTATATTTTTACTTGTATTGATACTTCTGGATTCTTGCTTTATATTGGTTTCTTTGAACGTGAATGCGCAGTTTTTTTTTGTGTACGTAAACTAATAATCACATCATCGAGCAAGTGTATGAAATATTTAAAATTACACATTAATTTAAAATTACTTTCTGGGAACACATAGAATTATGTTGAAAAGAAATGTCTAATAATGATTCAAACCTTCACACTATTTAAACGATGATATAAAAATGGTACACATAACTTTTTTTATGGGAAATTACTTCAATTCACTTACTTCAAATCAAAACAAAATTATTTTCGTTGCAAAAGTTTTACTACAAAAAAAACACTTACGAAAATTACATGAATACATATTTCTTAGAGAAAAATTGCTAGTAAATATCAGCGATTTGTGATATTTTTTTGTTGCAGTTTTTAATCAAAATTATGAATATTCTAGATGAAGATAATTTAAAAATTAGGTGTTGTAGATATTTGATAAACAATTTCTTGATTAAAAAATATTATCGTGTATGTAAATGCTTCGAATATTTTTTTTACGCCTCTACTGCTACTATTAATTATAAATTTGTGAACTATAATATGATATTTCATCAAAATTTAATACAACTGAATATGAAGACAAGTTTTATAATATCAGTTGTAGCAAGGATTTGTTGCTGACAAGTTCTTTACTAAGGTAGGCAGCAATGGCAAATTGTACCGAATTAAATTTTCTACCGTCGCCACAAATAATCACTACTATTTACTATTTTGGTACTCTGGGTAAAAAATAGATTTCTTCGTCATCATTTCAACGCCAACAAGAAAATGTTCGAAATGTATTAACAAGCCTTTTTTTCCGAATAAAAACATGAGAAACCATACTGTGCTATAAATCGTTGAATTCGTAATAGGAAATGCTATTTAATACCGGGTGTATTTTAGTTACGGGCCATATAAAAATATAATGATGGTTTCTTCGAAACAAAACGTTGTACTGAAAATTTATAAACGTTGTATTGTAGATCTAGTGCCTTTTGTTTTTTATACCTTTTTCAAATATTTTCAGAAAAACATAAAAACGATATAGCAAATATTTTGGATTTTGTCGAATATCTCCGAAAGTAAGCGGAATTTTCTGGTTTGCTCAGCAGAAAACTGACCTCAAAATTGACCAACTTTATGCAATTTAGCCGCCTTTGTATCTTTTACGGTTTCCGAGATCCCCATGCTGTTGAGCCTTATCTTGGACCTGCTGTATAAAAAAAACATTAAAAAATATTATAAAATTTCGTTAATCATAAAAATATGATACTTGAAAGTCAAAATATAGTATAAATAGTATAAATATATATATATATATATATATATATATATATATATATATATATATATATATATTGAGATACCAATAAATAAAAAGAATAAATAGGAAAAAAGAAAAGCGAAATCAAAAAACAACAAACAAAATGGAAAAGAAACATGCAAAAACATGTAATTACAACAGGAGAAATGAATAAAAATATGTGCACATAAAATTTAAGAACAATGCTCACTTCAGGAAAGAAACAGCAGATGCAACAGAATCGGAAAAATACACATTTTCCTTAAAATCAGATAATATTTACAAATTTCTGATTATTTGTAGCGGCCGACGTGGAAAATGTTATTCAATACAATTTTCCATTACTACAAAACAAGTACTACAAACTTATTACATCTGCAATTTTATAATGTATCTTCATATTCAGTTACTATAATTTTGACGAAATAGAGAGTACAGTTCATACAAGGATTTTCGTACTATTTTTTTTCTCAGAAAATAAATTGATTATTAAATAATAGACAACAGAACATTTAATTTCAAGCATTTTAGTACAATTTATTTTTTCTCAGAAAATAAATTGATTATTAAATAATACACTTCGATTTTTCCAATTAATCTTCATTTGAAATATTCAAAAAATTTTGTTTAAAATTGCAACTAATTATAAAACGCTGATTTTTAGTAGCAAAAATGTAATTTCGTGCAATTTTTCATTAAAGACAATTTATACAGGAATAATAAAACACTTGGTTGACGTTTCACAGTATATATATATATAGAAAAGAACAGTGCAATATATACACAAATATTTGAATATTTTAATTTAGTTTATACTCTTGAGAATGGCTGAGAGGCCAAAACAATTGTAGAGTTATTTTCCATATATATATATATATATATATATATATATATATATATATATATATATATATATATATATATATATATATATATATATATATATATATATATATATATATATACTGTGAAACATCAACCAAGTATTTTATTACTCCTATACTAATATGTTTCAACAAGTGGTAACCACTCACACATCCAATTTGACTATTTATACTATATTTTGACTTTCAAGTATCATATTTTTATGATTAACGAAATTTTATAATATTTTTTAATGTTTTTTTTATACAGCAGGTCCAAGATAAGGCTCAACAGCATGGGGATCTCGGAAACCGTAAAAGATACAAAGGCGGCTAAATTGCATAAAGTTGGTCAATTTTGAGGTCAGTTTTCTGCTGAGCAAACCAGAAAATTCCGCTTACTTTCGGAGATATTCGACAAAATCCAAAATATTTGCTATATCGTTTTTATGTTTTTCTGAAAATATTTGAAAAAGGTATAAAAAACAAAAGGCACTAGATCTACAATACAACGTTTATAAATTTTCAGTACAACGTTTTGTTTCGAAGAAACCATCATTATATTTTTATATGGCCCGTAACTAAAATACACCCGGTATTAAATAGCATTTCCTATTACGAATTCAACGATTTATAGCACAGTATGGTTTCTCATGTTTTTATTCGGAAAAAAAGGCTTGTTAATACATTTCGAACATTTTCTTGTTGGCGTTGAAATGATGACGAAGAAATCTATTTTTTACCCAGAGTACCAAAATAGTAAATAGTAGTGATTATTTGTGGCGACGGTAGAAAATTTAATTCGGTACAATTTGCCATTGCTGCCTACCTTAGTAAAGAACTTGTCAGCAACAAATCCTTGCTACAACTGATATTATAAAACTTGTCTTCATATTCAGTTGTATTAAATTTTGATGAAATATCATATTATAGTTCACAAATTTATAATTAATAGTAGCAGTAGAGGCGTAAAAAAAATATTCGAAGCATTTACATACACGATAATATTTTTTAATCAAGAAATTGTTTATCAAATATCTACAACACCTAATTTTTAAATTATCTTCATCTAGAATATTCATAATTTTGATTAAAAACTGCAACAAAAAAATATCACAAATCGCTGATATTTACTAGCAATTTTTCTCTAAGAAATATGTATTCATGTAATTTTCGTAAGTGTTTTTTTTGTAGTAAAACTTTTGCAACGAAAATAATTTTGTTTTGATTTGAAGTAAGTGAATTGAAGTAATTTCCCATAAAAAAAGTTATGTGTACCATTTTTATATCATCGTTTAAATAGTGTGAAGGTTTGAATCATTATTAGACATTTCTTTTCAACATAATTCTATGTGTTCCCAGAAAGTAATTTTAAATTAATGTGTAATTTTAAATATTTCATACACTTGCTCGATGATGTGATTATTAGTTTACGTACACAAAAAAAAACTGCGCATTCACGTTCAAAGAAACCAATATAAAGCAAGAATCCAGAAGTATCAATACAAGTAAAAATATAGGTATAATAAATATATAAATAGTATATTATGACACAAGGGTATTACTTGTATCATTCGTTGTGTTTTATCATACCTGCACCACAATGGGGAAGTGAAGAGAAAATTAGATACATTTAGTTTAATTTTACAAGGCGTGAATGTCATTTTCAATGATTAACATGAATATGGTTAGCATTTCGTCGGCTTGGAGTTATAAGGTTGCATGTAACAATTTTTATATTTTTAGTTTTATAGCTTTGCACAGCAAACATATTTAAAATCCTTATTCCCAAATTTACAAATACAACCTTGTAATATTAAGCTGACGATTTGTTGCAACAATGTCACCTACTATAGTCGTCAACGTCATAAAAGAAATTCTGAAGGTTGAAACTGCTAGTTTCCAAATAACCAATAATAAAGAGTTTGAAGCTTCTGGTATCTGGTTTTCAGATTTCCAGTAATGAAGTGTACATTTAATATTTGTTTCAATAAAATTAGTACTGCCTGACGTTTATTGACGGTTAAGTTGGTCAATAAATTTGTTGTTACTAGGCAACATTAAAACACGCCGTGCAAGAATACGGATTTTCGCACGCTTATTAGTTCGATAATCAAAGATTATGATACAGGTATGATAAAAATATACTTATTTAATATAATGTATACAGTCGTTATTGAGAAAATAGTTTTTAATGTGAAATGCATTTGCGGTTTTCATACTATCATTCAAATATAAGTTATAGCACATATGAATAGTTAACTCAGACATTACATCCAAAGAAAAATAAATTGGTGATTAATGGGTGGAGGTTTTTTTACATTACTAAGGTGTGTTAAGTATTAATTCAATTCCCGACAAATGCGAAAATAAATTGCAATTATGTGTTTCTAACAGCATTGTGTTGCAATAACGTGCAACGAATTCAAGTAGCGAAACGTAGTAATATATCAACAACGCGCTTAAATCGTGATTCGTAATCACGAATCCAAAATCAAGGCGATTAAAACAAAATCCTGCTGTAGGTGTTAACTAGTATCGTATTTTGTTTCTATTAATAGTTTCGAAAATATTACGGATATTTGAAACATTTTAATATAAGTTAAATAGTTAAGTTTAAATTTAAAAAAATAATAATAATACAAACTAGTTAAGAAAAGAAATCAGTTGGTGCAGATATTATCAATAACGTTGTCAGGGATATCATTTTGAAGCAGAGACAATTGGGGAAATTATCTAGCTCGCCATAAGTTAACCTAATACAACGAAGAGCGACACGTCTGCAGTTTAGCTTGTTTCTATAAAACACCCTGACACAAAGGCTAACAGTCCACAGTTTTATCCACAAAGCCAAAGCAAGAGAGCTAAAATTGTTCTAATTTCATATCAACATTATTGATGAAAACAAAATATGATATGAGCAAACACCCATTTTTGGTTGATGTGTTTTAAGAAAAAAACTTTCTTATATTTAGATATGAGTAACTGAGTACTAATTTTCTTTTTCCAAAACAAAAATATTTTTTGTTCGATAAATTCTGATTCATGGAATTATTTCATGTAAGAGCAATTTAAATAATGCTATTCTTACATAATAAAGTTGCACTGGCGTTCTTTCAAAAAAGTGTACATGATTTTATAGCCACCTATTACAATTTGACTCAAATTAGTAAACACGTTCAATTGTTTACGTAACGTACACTAATATATTATAATCACATAATTTAATATGATTTATATTTAACGAGAATGATTTACACGCTATAACGTTGCTGGTAAAATTAACATTTCAGGTATTTTTGTAAACATTTGAATTATTTTTTTACATATTATATTATCATCACTAGTTTTCGTGATAACCTAGAATATTTGACATAAGTAGATTATGCGATCGACCCAGTGAAGATACGAAAAATATGGGACCTTACGCTGCTCATTTGCGACGGTCTTTGGTTTGCCGATAAATTTGTAAAAACTTTATACGACTTAATACATACTTTTCATTTAAAAAAACGGGGGTTGGTTAGGGGTACTCTGCCTAACAAATATATTATTAAAAAAATATTTTATTAATAAAGTTGTTAAATATTTAATCGTTGGTGATCTATAAACGTATTACCCAAATAGTATATTATGCCTAATAATTATAATCACTAATAATGTTCTCGAATAATTATACTGCTTGTGATTTGATGAACGTATTTATGTTTACAAAAATTAACTATGCTATCTTCATCAATACAGATAATTCGCCAAAAATATATTTATCTTAATACTAGGAAGTGTCTAAATGATGCTTATGTGCTTTTCAAGAATTTCATTATCACGAAATCTAATTAATTGATTAAATGGGTTTGTCCAGTAAGACGCAGATGTTTATTGTAAACAATTTTTAGAGAATTCCTTTCCTTTTATATATTTAGAGAAATTTCTCTAAAAAAAATCAACTTACTTTTAGAAATCAACTATTTCAGTCAGTTCAATTTCTTCCTAAATTATTAAAAAATTGTCATTTTTTAAGTAAGTAGGTGGTAATGTAAGTATTGTATACAGTGTTTATTGTAACAATTTTTAGAGAATTTCTTTCCCTTGATATATTAGAGAAATTTCTCTACAAAAAATCACCGTTCTTTTAGAAGTCAACTATTTTAGTCAGTTCAGTTTCTTTCTAAATTATTTTAAAAAATGTCATTTTTTAAGTAAGTAGGTGGTAATGTAAGTATTGTATACAGTGTATGCAGTGTATACAGTGTGTACACACTTGGTAATCAATATTAAACCCATGTTATTTTATAAAATAATATATTTAAATATGTGGAACAAAATTATAGCAGAATTATATAAGAAAACTAAGGAGCTCAATGTAAGAAACATGACAGAACTGAGTAATCTACTATTAATATATAAAATTAAAAACAATCTAACAAAAACGAACGTGACACTATCAAATAATAAACAATTCCATCAACACAATACAAGAAGAAAGTCAGATCTGAGAACAGAAAAATTTACAACAACAAAACATACACAAAACTTAACAACGAAAACAATAAATAAATATAACAACCTGAACGAACACATAAGAAAACTAAAATACATACCTTTTAAACTAAAAATAAAAAACCTAATTTTAAATTACAAGATGTAAACAAGACGAATGAAGAAGACCGACAACATCCTTCAATACCATTAACCCAGAGGGGGAGAGAAATCCCACAACTCCCAAGGTGAAGACAGAAGGAAGAAAACACGCAATATTTTAAATAATTTACAATTTTCAAATATTTTAAAGTTTTGCGAATTCGCAAAATTTTGTTCAAATATTATGCTGTCATAATAATATAAATAGAAAAAGTGAAATTTTAGATTTATTGATTCTAAATACATGGTCATTAAATCAAATCCAATCTATAGTGTATGTCTTTGGGATACGGTGCTAAGTTGTAAAGTCCATTTGTTTCATTTCAGCACGTATAACTAAGAAAGATAGATAGACTAGAGGGTTAGAGGGTTGACTGTGGTGGAATTGAACGGAACATTAACATTTTACAACTTGGCACCGTATCCCAAGAAATACGCTATTATATGCTATACAGAGAGCGCATAAAGTATTAAGACCTGCTTTATTTTTTCCCCTGTATAAATTTTCGAAAAACGCTTCAACAGGTCAAAATGATTTTTTTTCAAACAAATATTTTGAGACCATTTTCAATTTTCCATCTCTTTCTCTTCACTTCTATTTTTTCTAAAATTCTACTGTTTTAAAAATGTAATGCTCACCTTTTATCAAATTTACATAAGCACTTCTTGTGAAACAGTTATGAATCAATTTTTCCAATGCCCTAACCGGAGACAAACAACTCGCATATATCTGTTAAAACTTGCATTCAAAAGGTTGAAGCCTCAAACAAATGAATATTTAATTTTTTTAACTTTTGGGAATATACGAAATCAAATTTTTAAGAATATTATATATTTTATATTATTTATATTATGAGAATATATTTCTGATAATAAGTAAAAAGACCGAAAATATTAATTATACCCCATATGGGGTCGATAGCCCAATAAAGATCGATTATATATATATATATATATATATATATATATATATATATATATATATATTAATTATAATTTATAATTTTTTTACTTCTAATATTTTAATAGTGTTATGGCCAGACAGCGGATTCTAGGCTGTATGCTTTTTGTAAATATCTAAAGCATTAACAAATGAATTAAATTTATATCCGATTTGGAAATAAACGGATCATTTAAGAATTTTTTTTTCTGTGTTTTTTTTGCTTTTTTTGCAATCTTGTGCTTATTTTACACTTTTGCGCTTATTTAGAGCTTTTATCAGCTGATTCTAGATTGAAACAAAATTTAATTGTCGTGGTGATTATAATTTATACATGTATCAACACTTATGCATACTGCACAGTTTTATATTTAGTGCGAGTTTTTTTTTAAAGTTGATGGTTTTCAAACGGTAAATAATTTGAAAATTGTGGGTGATTTTAAGAGCAGCATACCTATAGCTAATTGTAAATTTGCGATCATAACAAGTGTGGATGTTGAAAGCAGTTTCTCTGCCTATAAATATATTTTGGGCTATTGAAGACACAATTTAATCATGGAAAATTTGTAGCAATATTTAATTGTAAATTGTTTTCAAAGAAACTAGTATTTAAGAATGTGATTTTGTAAGTAATATGAATCTACCTATATTTAAGATATTTTTTGCAATTTTTTGTGTTTCTTTTTTGTAAATGTATGCTTTTTTGCATATTTTACTGCTTTTTTTCAAAAATATGTGCCTTTTTAAGTGCCCTTTTCATGTTTTTTAATGCTTTTTATCCGGTCTTTAGTTATGGCACATGTACTCTCCCATTTTTGTTATTTTACAGGAAAAGATAAAACAGTTTTGCGAATTGTGAATGTAGGTTAGCATGTATCGTTGCAGTTAGTTATAATATAAAGGTACAATAAAGATACTTGGTTCATTCACACTTAAAATATACTTTATTTGTGGCTATTTAATGCCAAAAAGTGTATTTTGAAAAAGGCAGATGGCATGTTTTGCCATATCGCTACTGATTTACGAAATTATTGAGAAAAATAAAACAAATACACCAAATTGTCATTTCTTTTGTGTTCTTATTTTAGATTTCGTTCTCCAAAACTATACGAAACATCTTAATTATCAAATCTTGAGCCACCCACATACATCTTTCAAAATTAGTCATAATCGACTCGCAGACCTCAAAACGGATAATTTCATTGAAATCTAGAATTCGGAAATTTTCACGAAATACAATTGTTGTAATTGATTTGTAAGAAAGTTGCTGTTAAAATGATTTTCAATAGCAATTCTTCGTATAAATATCGTAATAGAGAAAATTTATTTGTATTGTATTATACTTTTGTATTGTACCTTGTTGGCCCATAATGTGCTGCATTAGACATTTTATTTTAGCACAAACTAATGTGAATTTCAAAAAATATGTTTGTACTTAATGCATTCACTTTGGAAACGAAACTTGAATCGTTCTTAAAATATGGTGGCTGAATACGAATATTTAGACAGACAAATTCCTTAAACAGTGAACAATGAAATGTGTTTCCCAAAGAATCACAATTAGGTACATGAAATGCTCGTAATGCTCACTAATTGTTTTCCTGTCAGGAGCCAGTGCACCTTATATGCGATTTACATATCTTCATGATTACACCGCACCATTACGAAAATGAATCATCTACTAACAATGACCTGCTAATAGATACACGATACACCTTGAAACCTTGAAGTTCTTTAGATCAAGATCTAAAATCCAGGCAGCAGTTTATTGACTGGACCTGAAAAACCTGTATAACTAAATCGAATCTGCATTAGTCTGCAGAATTTTTATACCTTCTTCGTAGACATACATTATAAAAAAAAAATGATTGAAAGTTAAAAAAAGGTTCGTACTTGTAACTGTTTCGTTATGTCGTTAAATTTAAATAACATTGGAATCTTTAACTTCGTGATACATAAAATATATAAATTATCGTCTACTTTGTTGGTATCATAATTTATTATCATAGTGACTATAATTTGATAATAACCAACGCTATGGTCAAAACTCAAAACTATAGTCAATGTAATAAGAAAGTGTGATGCCAACAAAGTAAACATTATTTATATATTACTAAATTTATATTACTATTTACGTGATTATATTCCATAAATAAAACGAGTGGTAAATAAGAACTATAAAAAAAATATGATGAAAATGATAATAATAAGAAAGCATCAATCGATATAAAAGTTTAGTTATAGTTAGAGTATTAGACAATATAATCAATCAAAATATTGGAGCTTGTGAAAGTTTTTAAATAAAACAAGAATAATAACATTTTTCACAATTATTTTCACAATTATAATTGTACATTTATTTATACTAAATGTACATTACAACTGCAAGGCAGTCATCTTAAGTAGACTTACAAGTAATGAATAATTCATTACTTTCATTATTGTAAGTCTACTAAAGATGACTGCCTTGCAGTTGAAATGTACATTTAGTATAAATAAATGTGTATGGTGAAAAAGGTTATTCTCCTTGTTATATTTTTATTTATTAGACAATATAGTTGACAATATTAGAC
This sequence comes from Othius punctulatus, assembly GCA_951805005.1. Classification (NCBI taxonomy): domain Eukaryota; kingdom Metazoa; phylum Arthropoda; class Insecta; order Coleoptera; family Staphylinidae; genus Othius; species Othius punctulatus. The sequence goes on from OX638143.1 coordinate 60,262,462, forward strand.
AATATATTGTCAGGATTATTTGAATTTTCGTAAAAAAAATGTAAATTTTGAGTTTTAGAAGCAATTTTGTGTATTTACGATGTCATAATCTAAATGACCCAACCTAAATCATAATAATTTCTGTGTGGTGTGTACTGTGCAAACATACAGGGGAGACAGATTTTTTTTATTAGACTACGAGCGCTTATGAATTCATTTACCTACTAGAAAAGAAAATACATTTGATTGACAGCGAATACATTTACTTTACAACATAGTATGTAGAATGTGCATACACTGGCTAGTAGTGTGTACATTTACTGAATTGACACTTCTGCAGAGACATATATTAGAATATAAAAAAATAGTAGCTAGTCCTTCATTGATAACTTAATATTGTTTATTTTGCACATTAGGCAATGATGTTATTAAAATATAATGTTATTAAAATTGAACTTCCTTTTCCTGGAATACTTTATATATGCAGCTGGAATTATTGCCATGTTTTTTTTTTGTTGATTTTCAAATGTAGTTTCAATACACTTCGCCTAATAACAGGTAATGTACATTTATATGTGTTGCTACCATTTATAACATAATACCAGGTATATAATTTGCAGTTTATTCTGTGACATATCCGATCAATTATCTGCGTAATATAGAATTGTAAGTAATTTTATGATATGTCATGTTGTATTATATTATGCCAGTACAAAAGAAACAACCAGGACCAACCAAATATATTAGGTGTATTGCGGTCTATTTAATACTATGATTAAGTATAATCATTTTCACATGATATAGTATTTACTTACTGGAATACTGTTATTCAGACATATATTTCTAATTACAAAAAGTTTAAAGTGGTACAGTGAATTAATTATATAATAATATTTCAATTATAATATTTAGGATCGGTAGGTAGGTATATTACGTCTATGGAATGAATCACAAAATCATCGGTGTGTGTACTTGTGATTATTTTTTAGCTCACATCACGTAGCAGGCTAGGCATCAATTTAATGTATTAATGTATTATTGCATAATGTATAATTTAATGTATAATTCAGGTGATAAACAGATCGTCAGAGTCATTGGAAAAATCCAATGGTTTCAGAGATAAAGAGATAAACAATTTTGGTTATACAAAATGTATGTAACATATGATAATTTATCGAATCTGATCATTAATTAAATCAATTACTCTTATCGGTCGAATAGTGGAAAATTCCCACCAGTATGAAGCAATCAGAAGAATTTCCAACTAAACAGTTATATTGCATTAAGGGCAGCGGAGCGTTATGACTTTTCTGGGGCCATAGGAAAATTGGGGGCACCCAAGTACAGTGTTATTTTTTTATTGTATTGAATAATAAATAATATATGAGAAAAGTAATTTGGGGCCCTCCGGAGGCCCCCTGACGTTGCCCGCCCCTGGGCCATGCCAAATTTGTCCATAGGATAACCCGCCACTGATTAAGGGTAATTAATCTACCAACTTAAACATATAGTATTACTCCATCTATGTTTTTTGTCTGACTAACTACCTATGGATAGCGTGACTTAAAAGAAACTGTAGGTATACAGGGTGGTTTATAATATTTCTAAATAACGTTGCCATCTTGTTCGGGAAGTAATTATAAGGTAAAAATATCATATGAATTGGACATAGGTCATATTCCCATTAGATACAGAACTACAATAGATTTAAATTTATTCAGTAAATAGCATTGTTTGTTTCGGCAATTCACAGATCACAGATCACAGATTTCTGTATTACCTTTTTTTAATATTGACTTGTTCTGTTACTAATGGGAATATGACCAATGTGCATATGACGTTTTTATCTTAAAATTACTTCACGAAAAGATGCCAAAGTTTGTTTACACCTATTATAAATCAGCCTGCGTACGATGCAAGAAGTTAATGATCCACCGTTTACAAAAATAAAATTAGGAGTTACATTTATGTAGTACTAAAATGCGCAAAAAGTAGATTTTAATGTTGCAGAGTCTATATCTGGAATTTAATTAATTCCGTGTACAGGAAAGTCAATATTATCAAGTCGAAATTGAGATTTGAAAATGCTTCAAAATATTGAAAAGCGGAAATTGATATTTACTATATGTTTTAAATTATTCATCAGAATCATTATTGAAATAAATAAGTATGTTAGATGTTTGAAAATTTAAAAAATATTAAACTGCATTTGTATGTAGAAAACAAAATTTGAAATTACTCTTGATTTATATTTTGAAAAATATGTACCTAATATGTAAAAATAATAAAAACCTACAGGAAACATAATATTATGTCATTGATGACTTGTAGAGAAAATTGTGTTAACATTTATGTTGTTGTTATTTCTGCCTGTAAAAATATTAAATATATTGGTTATATGAATATTATACCACAAAGACTATTTTTGGATAATACCATAATAATGACTTCACTTAATAGACTTGTCAATATATACAATTTACTTCTTAGGATTTTTTTTTTAATTATTTTTTCCTGTAAATAAATAAATAACGGGAGACTGGAACGAAAGTTATGTGTTGAAAACACAATTTTTACTTTTATTTACGTATATTGTACTTATTCATGAAAATTTTCCAATTTGAGAATTTTGTGGAAATAAGTTTTCGAGTTTTTTATTTGGTCGTGGCGTATGTCTGTATTGCAGTGCATTTGTCTGTATTCCGTCTCTACAGCCTGGTTGATATTTAAGCTTTTGAGTAAAAATTGCATGGCCCCAGTGATTTTTAGCTGAAATTCGCCAACCGTAAGTTTACTTTGCAAATTTTGTAAAACTACCACGTTTGTGTGAAAAAGAGAAGACCATAAAATTGTTTTAAATGAAGGTTGCAACAAATTTAGTACTAGCTTTTTTTAATGAAACTTCTTTACAACTACTCACTACACTTTAAATCATAATTTAAATCATGATTTAAATCAATATTGACTTTTTTTTAACTTAATTTTAAATACTTATTCATGAAAAATTTCCAATTTGAGAATTTTGTGGAAATAAGTTTTCGAGTTTTTAATTTTGTCGTGGCGTATGTCTCTATTGCAGTGTGTTTGTCTGTATTCCCTCTCTACAGCCTGGTTGATATTTAATCTTTTGAGTAAAAATTGCATGGCCCCAGTGATTTTTAGCTGAAATTCGCCAACCGTAAGTTTACTTTGCAAATTTTGTAAAAACAACTACCAGGTTTGTGTAAAAAAGAGAAGACCATAAATTTATTTTAAATGAAGGTTGCAACAAATTTGGCACTCACTTTTTTTTAAATGTAACTTCTTTACAACTACTCACTACACTTTAAATCATAATTTAAATCATGATTTATATCAAAATTGACTTTGTTTTAAATTAATTTTAAATTCTTATTCATGAAAATTTGAGAATTTTGTGGAAATAAGTTTTCGACTTTTTTATTTTGTCGTGGCGTATGTCTGTATTGCAGTGTGTTTGTCTGTATACCCTCTCTACAACCTGGTTGATATTTAAGCTTTTGAGTAAAAATTGCATGGCCCCAGTGATTTGTAACTGAAATTCGCCAACCGTAAGTTTACTTTTCAAATTTTGTAAAAATAAAACTACCAGGTTTGTGTGAAAAAGAGATGACCATAAAATTGTTTTAAATGAAGTATGCAACAAATTTTGCACTAACTTTTTTCTAAATGCAACTTCTTTACAACTACACATTACACTTTAAATCATGATTTAAATCAAAATTGACTTTTTTTTAATTAATTATTATTTCTTCACTGTCTGCGCATTCCAATAGGTGAACAATTAAAGATGTAATGTAACTATAAAGTTAGCATGCTTTAAAATAGATTATTGTAAGCAAGTAAAATATTTTTATTTTCTTCCATTTTTTTGTCTAGATGCCCAGACATGGTACAGATACACAGAAATTTGTTTAAATAATCAATTCTGGTTCAAATCAAAGACTTTATTAAACAAAAATCATATGATGTGAATCCTGATGTGAATAGTGATGTAAATCTATTGATATAATTCACATTTACCTTGGCGAAAACTGATCAGATATACAAAAAAAACATCAAATAAATCAACTAAATCATGTTTTTTTTTAATAAAATCATGATTTATTCCAACCCTGCTAAGTAATATCGCTTGTGTTGCAATCAGGGTTGGTGTGATTTAAATCAATTGATTTAAATCAACTGATTTTTAAAATAAATCTTTGATTTAAATAAAAAATGATTTTTGTGTAAAATTAATCATTGTTTTTGCACTGTTTGTGCTTTTCACTGCTATTAAAATATTTTTCTTTTCTTCCATTTTTTGTGCATCAGATGGTACAAATACACTGAAATTTGTTTTAAATATCAATTCTTGTTTAAATTCAAAAATGTATTTAAAAAAAAATCATGATTTAAATCGTCAGAAATATAAAAAAAATCAAATAAATCATGATGTTTTGTTTTTTTTTTAATTATTACATATGATATCTTTTTAATCATGATTTACTCAAACACTCGTTGCAATGAATACAAGCTGCGGAGATATACTTGTCATCAGCTAATGATTCACGAAATATGTATATATTTCTGTCAAAAAATCACCGATATGTATGAAAGTGATTGTAAATGAATATATGTAGTACATTACATTTTTAAATAGTAATATATATAAACAAAATACATCAATAGCGTTTGTACATTATAACATTATCTTTAGTTTTATTTAAAGTGATGATCATGTGCTCACTGGTTTTATCATGGCCAATTCCAATATAGAAAATAGTTGATATTCTTTCTTTCTTTTTTTTGTATAAAAGTTTCTCATTGCTTGGTGAAAGTATCACTTAGTCAAAATATTTAAATGTTTGAAGATGTTTATGCAACATATATATAACAAGCAACAGTGAGTTTATGTTTTATTTATTTTTATATGTGTGTAATTTGTGTTTATGGTAATTTTAAAATTTTATTACTGTTATCGTCACTCTAAAGCAGTTTACTTATTAATTCGTAGGTTTCATTCAATTTAAATTCCCGAGCCTTATTAAAATTGGAAAGGAATCATTCGGGTTAATGCACACTTTTGAGACATTCGTTATTATAAAATATATACGAAATTGCTATTACAGAAATTTAAAAAAATGTAGTTAGATAACTTTTGTTTGCGAATTTATGTGGATATGTGTATATGATGACATTATTGTGAATACATTTAAGTCGGCTTCACAATAGCCTGGTAACGGGAACGGGAACGGGACGGAACACAATAATAGAAAACGCAACGTGTATTACCAGGGATATTTAGAACTAATATGGAAAAAAAATATCCCTAGTATACTGGTAACTTGAATTCGGAGTATCAAGAGGATGATACATTTTATTTAGTGGCTACTACTACTACACAATCACAAAAGGTGAAAACCCGGGCATGTAATTGACAAATTGGGCATTTTGCCGGGCCCCTAACGTCAGAGGTGCCCCCGGTGGGCCCCCAAATCAATATTATATGTTTTTAAATAACAAAAGTCCGGAATTAAATTTCTGTGCCATATCTGGAGACAAGATTAATATTATTTTTAGATTAATTAAATAAGCAACAATTAAATATATATATATATATATATATTTAAAAAAAAATTATATATTATTCCTTCAAGAATTGTTTTTATTTTTTATTTATAGAAACGTTGTTTTATTATATTAAATATATTTATTACTTTACATATACGTATACAAATGTATTTACTTATCACAGTACATAGGGGGCCCCAAATTGAAATTTGCTTAGGGCCCCATAAAGCCTTAACGCGCCGCTGGGCGTAGGCGTTGAAAATAATCGCCGTTCATTGGCTGATACAATCGCCCGAACGGGAACGGGAACGGGAAAGTTGAGTACGTTCCCGTTCATGGTCCATTCGCGTTCTCGTTCCCGGGTAGTTGTGCATGCCTACAAGGAATGATATATTTTAACTTTCCCGTTCCCGTTTCGTTCCCGTTCCCATTCCCGTTTCGTTCCCGTTCCCCTTTCGTTCCCGTTCCCGGCCGATTGTGAAACCGCCTTTAGCAAAAAACGATTCAGGGCCGGTTCCATAATATCACAGAAAAGTCTCCTTTATGTAAAGCTTACTTAATAGAAAAGTCGACTTTAAAGTCTGTTTCTGTTCCATATGATAAAAGACACTTTTTCGTAAAGTGACGTTTGCAAATCATTTATGGAACACGTTACAGTACTTAAGGGCGCTTTTTCGGTTTAAAGGAAACTTCAATACCATTATGGAATAATCGCCGTCAGAATAATTGAATACAATATTTGAATTAACATTTTTAGAACAAAATATAGATTTGAATTGAAAATAGGTGTCTCTTGTCATATTTTTGTTCTTGATTGATGTTTTGTAGTTAATGATGCTGGGAAATATAATTTTTGTCTGTGTATTTGAGTGGATGTGATAACTTTTTGTGGATACCATAACGATTAGATCAAAAACGGCTCAACAATAGAATAAAATTTTAAAATTTTAAATAATATCTAGATTTGAAAATATTTTTCAAAAACTGGGTGTTTAGTCTTGACATAAATATGTCATTAATTTCGAAAATATTAAAGATATTCAATTTGGTAGTTGGAATTTGGTAACGAAAATTAAGGATAAATACCTCACTTTTTCAGAGCGGTATTAATTAATTATGAATTATTGGATTGCTTTGTCAACAGTTATTACTTGTTACTACTAATTATTAGTATTTTGAATGGTGTAGTGATTTTATCGTAAGTTGATACCTATTAATTGAAACGCCTAGGCAACAAGTCGAGTATGTTCTACATAATCATTATTTTGTGATAATCAACTCAAACTATCTAACTAACCAAACCAGCCAAAGCCTGTACTGAAATTAACCTGCGAGTTGGCAGAAATCTACAAAAAAAAGATCAAATCTGCCAACTCTTTGGAGAACGATATTTATTGCCAGGTCCAGGTCCAGGACATTGCCAGGTCCACGTTAATGAAAGATTTTTATAGTAAACTTATCAAAGATTTGTATAGTACTCAGCGAACATGATTACTGGAAACATAAGAAATACTATTCCAGAGACATTTAACAACTATTCTAATCTAAATTAATAGTATTTATATCTTCAGGTCTACATCAATCGATCGGTCATAGTCGAATCCATTCGACCGTCATACATCAGTGAAGACCAAAATATCAGTTTTTGCCATTCTGCTTTTCGATATTCAATAAATGATTTTTTTCCTAATAAATATACAGCGGTAAATTTTCGAAATGTTTAAGGCTCCTTAGCAAAGGTTATAATAATTACTAACACCATATTGTAAAATGTGCTCCCCGAGACTAGATATTATAATCTTTGTTAAGCAAACTTCTTGTGTGAGAAATTGTTTCAGGTGTTTTTTTTTTTATAAAACGACCTCCGCAAATTGTCTAAGTGTATCATTTGATAATAAGTAAAAAGTATTTGGCAAAACCGTTGAAATTATTTCTATCAAAATTAGAGGTTATTGTCATTGCAAACATTATATTTAAAAAAGAAATAATAATAATAATAATTCCTACTACTCCTCCAACTATGGCCAAATTGGTTGGGGGCAGAGAATTCAGACACAATTACATTTATTTGACCATAGGCCCCTGAACTATTACTATACCTTTTCAAGTTCAAATTGAGACCAATCAAGTTCAAATTAAAACCAATCAATTTCAAATTGAGACCAATCAAGATCAAATTGATGTAAATCAATTTCAAGTTGATACCAATCAATTTTAAATTGATACCAATCAATTTCAAATTGAGACTAAACAAAATCAAGTTGACACTAAACAATATCAAGTTGTCATAATAAATTTTATTTGTTTACTCTCAACTTGATATTGTTTAGTGTCAACTTGATTTATTTAGTCTCAATTTGAAATTGATTGGTATCAATTTGAACTTGATTGGCCTCAATTTGAAATTGATTGGTCTCAATTTGAACTTGATTGGTCTCAATTTGAACTTGAAAAGGTATAGTTATGCGGGCGTTAAGAGGAGGGGGCATTATTATTATTGGCCATCAGCGCCTACATGCGATTTATAGGTATAAATGGGAAAACCGCAGAAAAACCACCCCTGAAATGCAGACGCGGGAATCGAACTAGGGACCTTGCGGTCTAGAAGCGAACGCGTTAACGCTCACTCAACCGCAGCCCAATAAGAACATTGAACGCAAATTGCACTGAATCCAATTTGATTTTTGGCAATTTCAATCAAAATCATGAAATTGTAGATGATAATTTAAAAATCAGTATTGAGTATAGATATTTGAAAACCAATTTCTCATTAAGACATATTTTCCTAAACATGCTCAAAAATTTTGTTTTTCGCGTCTGCTAATTATACATATATGAACTGTAATAACTGTTCAGAACAGCAGTGAACAAAGTCAGAATTGCCGTGTGAATTGCCAACATCCGGTAACGGATAGGCACGTAAAGAAGAGGAACTGTAATATGCTTTCACATCAAAAATTATGATAACCAAATAAGAAGATAAATTTTAAAATAGTAATTGTAGTATGGATTTTTTGCTAAATATGTCTTTACTTAGATAGCCAGTAATGAAAAATTAAAGTGAATAAAATTTTCCGATTCATATTTATTATTATTCTTGACATAAATATGTCATTAATAATATTTATTATCATATTAATCAGAAATTTGTAGATTTTATGTGATTCTAATGACATTCACGAAAACTGAAGGTTAATTAAAAAGTAGGAATTATTGATGCTATTGTTGTTGCCGATTTTCATGGAAAATTGCTAGAAAATGCCTCAATTAATGAGGAAACATTGACGAAAATGCCTCAACTACAGACTAGAGATTTGTATATGTTATAGCATTCAAATTTATGAATACTGTAATTAAAGATCAATTGAGGGGTCTAGAAGTAAAAGGGTTTAAGTGCATTTTTGGTAGTTCTGAGATAAATGGCTTTAAAGTTAACTTGAATTTCAAAATTCTAGGAATAAGTTTAGAAAACTGTGTTAATATTTTAGACTTAGGTTTAGACTAAAATATTAACACAGTTTTCTAAACTTATTCCTGGAATTTTGAAATTCAAGTTCACTTTAAATCCTTTTATCTCAGAGCTGTCAAATATGCACTGAAACCTTAAATTTCAAAATAACAATAGCGCAATGGATTCTTGACTCACAATTGCTCGACTAGATACTCTTTAATGGAATTATTTTATGAATAAAACTTTAGAAGTAGCTATTATAAATTTGCAATTTGCGATTTGTATAGGTTTATAATAGAGCATGAAAACTAAATGAAAATAAATTGAATATTAGGAATTGCTGTTTAGAATTTTAGTTAAACCTTAACTTAAATTTTAGTGGCGCGTTATAGCTTCGTGGGGTTCTGGGCAAATTTGAATTTGGGACCTCCCATGTACATTGTTTTTTTTATTGCATTAAATAATAAACATTATTAGAAAAATATATATTTGGGGCCCCTCCGGGGGGCCCTGACGTTCGGCCACTGGTTAAACAATTTCTTAACTGTGGTTAATTCTTATGGAAATTTCTTATAAATGTAACTTTTCGCGCAGTGATGCAGCATATGATGCTGCAATGAATTTTGTGATACTTAAAACAATGTGTGTTCAATAACATTTGGGGTAATTTGTTCCATTTCAGCGCAAATTCTCCTCTATACAATTTTACTCAAAAAATTAATATTCTATAAGATATTATTTTTATATCGCCATTAACTAACGAAGTTAATCAAAAAATAAAATAAGAACTGTTTCCTCTCTTAGTTTCCTGAACTAATGAGGAAACTTTGACAAAAAATGCCTCAACTATAGACTAGAGATTTGTGAATTACATGTTATATCATTCAAATTTATGAATTCTGAAATTGAAGATCAATTGCACAATAGCAACAGCAGAACGGATTCTTGACTCACAATTGCTCGACTAGATACTCTTTAAGGAATTATTTTATGGATAAAACTTTAGAAGTAGCTATTATAAATCTGCGATTTGGGGTTAGTATCGGCTTATACAAGAATTCATGAAAACTAAATGAAAATAAATTGAATATTAGGAATTGCTATTTAAAATTTTAGTTAAAATTGAACTTAAATTATAGTGGCGCGTTATAGCTTCATCAATTTAAATCCCCCCCCCCCCCCCCCTGTACTGTGCTATTTTTTATTGCATTAAATAATAAACAATATTAGAAAAAACATTATTTGGGGCATTATTTAAATTGACCTGTCCGAGCGATATTTGATAAAAGACAATCATGAATTTTGTTCCAAACTTTATCACCAACTGTGTGTGTCTTTCTACGCTATCTTTTATTCTGTTTGGATTATTTTTTCATGTTTGTGGCACTATTTGATATTTGTATCTACTAAATAAATTTGTCACATGAAATAAAGATATACAGGGTGTCCTAAATAGAGGATTGGATGGGTATCTTTGTTATTTTGAAAGCTAGAGATCTGGTTAAATGGGCAATGTCATGCAGTTTTGTATACTGGTTCAGATTATGTTGAAAAATTTTCAAAAGTCCGAGCAGTTTGGAAATTATTCTAAAAAAACTAAAAATTGCGATTTTCTAAAAACTACGATATTTCCATATTTTTAAAGATGCGGAAATAAGTTTAAAATAAAAGTTACTTGGTTCGATCGCACAAACTTAAGAATCAAGTCAACAAGAGTCAAGATGGCGGTTTCCGAGATATAAATAACAACTTTCTCGTTTTAAATGGCCGCCATATTTGATTTTTACACGTCTAAATCGACTTTTTTTTCTCCTTTCAACGATGTATAGCAACGTATGTCAAAATAAAAAATATGGGATATATCAATTGTTCCCATTTTTATTTTTATTCTATAAATTATTTTTAAAACAAATGAAAAACAAATAAAACAACGTAATACAACTAAGTAGTAAAATAACAATAAATTATTAAAAAACGTTCAAAATTATTGGCTAAATGGCCTAAAATAGGCTAATCACAATTGACAGCGTTTTAGAATATTGCCAGTTATTTATCGCAATGCGTTGCGAATAACACCTTTTATTGCCTCTGTCATTGCTTCATGAAGTTCATCTACATTATTATAATTGAAGTTACTTCCATAAATTTTGGTTTTTACAGTACCTTACAAAATAAAAGTCAAGAGGCGTCAAGTATGCAGATGTGGCTAACCACTGAACATTTGTATTAGTCGCTATTACTTTGTTATTAAAAGGGCTATTTCAATAAGTAATAACATCTCTAGCATTGAGTGGAGGGGCGCCATCTTAGTGGTACCAGATTTATTTTGAAGAATTTCCAAATGACGTTGTGCACTTAGAAATATTATGCATCATGTAAATTATTTCTCAATATGCCACAAAATACATTAAAGCAGAACCGCAATTGCATTTGCCATGGAATCACTATATGTGGATTGCCCAGAGCCCAATAGTGTTCGTTATGATGATTAAATAATCCACAATTAGAAAAGCAGGATGCATTTATCCATAAAATTGTATTTATAAAATCACCATTTTACGTAATTTTGTTGATTAACCTTCTGCAAAATGTTAAACTGCGGATGTTATCATTTGCTTGTAAAGTATGAGAAATATGCAATTTATAAGGGTAAAACTTGTGCTTCTTTAAATCGTTGATCCTCTAGATTTAGACACGTTAACTTGATTTTCTATTTGTCGAATTGAAATGTTCGAATTAGCGAACATTTAACGTTGTCAATTGTTTTTGGCCATAACTGTGAGAATTTTGAGCATACTTTATAATTTATTGTTATTTTACTACTTAGTTGTATTACGTTTTTTTAAATTTTTTATTACATTTGTTTTAAAAATAATTAAAAAAATAAAAATAGGAATAATTAATATTTCCCATATTTGTCATATTGACATAGGTTGTTATACATCGTTGAAAAGAGGAAAAGAAGGTCTATTTAGACGTATAAAAATGAAATATGGCCGCCATTTGAAATAAGAAAGTTAGTATTAATATCTAGGAAACCGAAATATCTCGGAAAAATTAATTTAAAAAATAAAAATAAAAATTGGAATAATTGCACATATTTTTCATTTTGACATAGGTTGTTATACATCGTTGAAGAGAGGAAAAGAAAGTCTATTTAGACATATAAAAATCAAATATGGCGGCCATATATAATAAGAAAGTTGGTATTAATATCTCGGAAACCGCCATCTTGTCTTTTGTTTTGACTTACCAAGTAACCAAGTAACTTTCATTTAAAACTTAATTCCAGATCTTTAATAATTATGAATATATCACAGTTTTTAGAAAATCGCGATTTTTAGTTTTTGTAGAATAACTATTAAACTGCTCCGACTTTTGAAAATTTTTCATCATAATCTGAACCAGCATATAAAACACAATAGCACAATATTGCCCATTTAACCATATCTCTAGCTTTGAGAATAAGAAAGATACCCATGCAATCCCACTCTATTTAGGACACCCTGTATATTATTATTATAATATTATGTGGTAGAAAAATATTTTATATGGCTAGTAATATATCAATACAATGAACATATTACCTGCGGAAATATCTGCGAAAATTAATTCTATAAATATATAAATATGCGATTTTATTATCAATATGCAATGACCATTTTATCCTACAGACATATTTATCGCTTGACCGTGCTGTATTTATATAAACTCATAAAACCGAGTACAGCATCACCGATTGAATATCAATATAGAAATTATGCAATCGATTACAAGTAAAAAAGTAACGACAAGGCTCTCTCGAAGAATTAACGGCGTAATTGTAGTTAATAGTCTTATGTAACAAACGCTTTAATCAGAAACTTTTAATTTTGATTGATATTTTATTAAAAAAATATTTTGTTGTTTATGGAAACAAGATTATAATTGCAAAATTTATTGATTTTAATTATCAAGTAAATAATAATTCTTGAAGTACACAAATGATTTATTTACTTTCACATTTCAGGGACTTCCCCGAAATACTCACTGTAAACGTTTTCTTTTTCTTGGCCTAGTTTCGTAATGTCCTCATGGGTTTATAGGAATTCCCTACTTTAATTGCGTGACTAAGCTCGCGTTTTGAAATGTGTTTATGGCGTTCGTTTCCTTGGCCTTACTCTTCTCATACAATGCAAAGCAGAATTGATACCATAGTAAATGTTAAGCTAATAGCTCTTGTTTGGACGACAGGTACATACCTTATATCGATCAAACCGGTGCCGTCTGTATTGATGGTGTTGTTATTGCATTGATAATAAGGAACGCAGGTACAAGATCCGATCCCTTCGATCCCTCCGGACGGTTGCAAATTCGCACCACCGGTACCACCGCCGGGTGTGGGTGCTGTGGTTTGTTTGAAAACATCGTCGATTAACTTGTCCAAACTTTGTCCGGAGATGCTGGCGAACAAGGACACCGCCAGAATTGCGCAGATTAATTTACCCATATTCAACAGTGCTCCTGGAAACAACAAATAATAAGTGCTGCTCTTTCCTTGAATTATAGCGTCCGTCGAAAGAACTGGTTCTTATGAATTCGTGTTTTGAACAATCCATGCAAATACACTGACGAGCTGGATTTTCCCATTAATAATGATTGCAGTGGAACGGCCACACACTTGTTAATTGCCAAATATTAGCGGCCAATGGCGAAATGCAAATATTTGCCATTGACGATGGTATGTTTATTTTTAAAATGACAGACGGAGCTTACCTGGAGAGTTGTATGAGCGATGAGCGCACTGCAATTTCAATCTGACTAAAGCTACACCAGTATACCTTGGTCAAAGTCAAATCAAGTGGTGACGTCACTTGAGCTGTCGTTCACAGAGCAGCAGATAGACCAATAGCATTCGAACTGGCGCCACTTATTTATTTAACATTTATTTGAAATAAGCGCGTCCCCTGGTGGGGACTTTTCGATAATTATTATGTTCGTTGAACTTCGGTGGTTTTCATAATCACATGTGAAAGGTCACACTACCGCCGATCCCTGGGATTTTTTCTGTACGGATAATCTAGAAAATTGCATGACCAAACTTTCCCGGTCTATGTAAACATGAAAATTATACGTTTTTCGTGCTTAAATTAGTTTATCAAATGCATTATTTATATTGAGCACAATATGCCCTGGACGGAAATAAAATTACCGTCACGTAGCTAATCAAAATCAAATTATTAATGCACTTGTGCCACATTACAAACGCAAACCCTCAATGTTTACTTGAGTACTTACCTTGCTAGGTAGGTTCTTGCAGCTCCACAAACAGATGCTCCACAGACATTAAAAATAAAACATGGATGGAACAAATGGATGAAGACAATAGACGAAGAACAGAAAGAGAAACATCAGCATCATAGCGAAATAAAATATCGTCAAGAATCAGTTTGAAGACTCGGTACTCAGGGCCAGGGCCAGGGCTGAGGGCAGCGCTTTTTGTAATTCCCTCTATCTTCCTTAGGAATCTCATTTCCATTGCGTTGATATTGCTTTTGTTTCTTTCCGTAATTGTCCTCGACTCACTTCAATACAGGGTGTCTCTAAATTATGTGGAAACGGCTTAACCACAGATTACTGGGATCAAAAGAAGACGATTTAACAAAACTTATCTATACAGGGTCCTGCAACAGTGCGCCGGGCTTTCCTAGCGCCCTTCCCGTGAGAGATAGGAAAAAAAATTCATACATAAAGTTATTAGCTTAAAAAATTTTATGCTGTAAAATTATTTTCAAACATACAGGGTGTCCCAATTTTGCGGAATACTTTATAACCAGAAAATTATGTTCACTGATGATTTGTTTCCAAACGACTGTAGTGCAGTCATTCATATTTTATTTTTTTGTGTCGAAACTGTAACAGATATCATAAACTATAAAGATACAAAAAAACTTAATAATGAATATCTGCGTCCGATTTGTTTTTTTTTAATTTATTTGCTTTTGTCATTAAAAAATATGAATGTATTAATGCTGGGCCTCACTTGTTTTATACACAACCGGTCTACTGATAATAACAGTATTATGTTAAAATATGAGTTATACTCGTATAAAGTGTCATACCAAATAACATCCAAATCAATGGGAAAGTTCTCTTTTTATAAGCAAATTTTGTTTTTTTTTCAATTAACTTTGAAGCTGAATACTGGCTAAACCAGATGCATTTGTATATAGATAAGTTTTGTTAAATCGTGTTCTTTTGATCCCAGTAATCTGTGGTTAAGCCGTTTCTACATAATTGAGAGACACCCTGTATATTAGAGAGGGCCTTACTATTTTTTTTTGTATACCTCAGTTTTTATTTCTTTAGTAATTTATGTTTTCTCTAAAAACCAGTTTTTTATTGTGTTGTAGATCCTTGCTACTGTTCCTATTCTTTCTTCTACTTCTTGGTCAATATTTCCCTTTTCTTCTATTATTGTTCCTAGGTAGTTGTATTGATTCACCTGTTCTAGTTGTTTCCCTTCTAGCTCTATTTTGTGTTTGTTTTCTTTTTACGCATTGTTTTAGTTTTGCTGATGTTTATTTCCATATTTATCTTTTTCAGTTCTTCTTCGTTTATATTAAGGTTACGCTGGAGTTTTTCTTCTGAGTCTGCTATTATTATCATGTCGTCTGCAAACATAAGTATTTGTATTTTTATCATTTCCAGTTTCCTATATCCTATAACCGCGTTTGCTGCTCTTTCTTTGCTTGTCCTTATTGCTTCATCTATGAGTGATGCAAAGAGTAAAGGGCTTAAAATGCAACCTTGTTTTAGTCCAACTTCGGTCTTGAACTCCTCTGATTCGTTTGTTCCTATTCTCACCTTGTGTCTGTTGCTATTGTTTTTATTTAATCATTTCCCTTTCTACCTTGTTGGTGTAGGGTTTTACTGTTTATTGTTTCTTCATGTAGGTTTCTCTCCATTTCTTCTATTTTAAGTGAGTTGTTTGATTCTTTCCCATGTTAATCTTCTTTTCTCTGCCTGCTCTTTGATTCTGTCGTTCCAGGTTTTTCTTGGTCTTCCCTTATATGATTTCCCCGTAGGTCTGGTCTCATACACTCTTTTTGTCTGTCTGTTATCGTTCATTCTGCAAACATGCCCGAACCATCTCATTTGACCTTCTGTGATTGTATCATTTATGTCTGTTATTTGTAAGTTTTGTCAATGTATGTCATTCCGTATTTTGTCTTTTTTTTTGTTTTATTTTTATTTTTTCTTAGAAAGCGCATGTCTACCGCATTGATTCTAGATTTATCTGTTTCGTTTAATGTCCAGAGTTCGCTCTTATAGATTAACGTTGGTCTCACTACCCTTTTCACTATTTCGGTCTTTGTTTCTTTAGGTATTTCTTTGTTTCCTAGGAAAGAAGTTTTTAGTGCATTGAATATTCTTCCGGTTTTACCTATTCTATCGTTTATTTATTTCTCTATTTTCCCGTTGCTTTCTATTACTGATCCTAAATATTTGAAACTTTCCACTTATTCTATTTATTTACCTTGCATCATTATTCTGTGGTTTGTGCTCTCCTTTGCTATGGCCATAGTTTTTGTTTTACCTGTGTTTATTTTCATGTTAATCTTTGTCAACTCACTTTCCAGTACTTCCATGTTGAATTGCAGGTTTTCTTCTGTCTCCGCTATTGTGGCCATATCGTCCGCAAAGAGCATTTCACATATCTGGGTCTCTTTCTTTTTCCAGTATCCTACCCTCATGTTCTCCATTTTTTTCTTTGCTTCTTTTATGGCACCATCGAGCGCTAGTGTAAATAAGAGTGGGCTTAATATACAACCTTGCATTACTCCTATATTTGTTTTGAATTCTGTTGATTCTTCGTTATTCGTTCTTACTGTGTTTTTGTTATTTTTGTACATTGTTTTATGAGCTCTATTGTTTTGGTGTCAATTCCTCTCTTTTTCAGTTCCTTCCATATATCTTATCTTGTTACCCTTTCGAAGGCCTTTTCTAGGTCTATGAAGCATATATGGATGAATCTTTTCTTATTTATCATTTTTTCTATTAATTGTCTTATTGTGAATATAAGATCGTGCGTGCTTCTGCCCCTTCTGAATTCGCTTTGGGTGTCTTCTATCGTTTCTTCTAGTTGTTCTATTACTTGCTTTTCTATTATTCTCGTCATTATTTTCCCCGCTGTGCTTGTTAGCGTGTAACTACAGGGGTATAGTAGTTCTCGCATTTTCTCTTGTCTCCCTTTTTATGTATTGGTAATATTACTCCGGTGCTCCAATCTTTAGGTATATCTCCGCTCTTTAGTACTTCATTTATCAGTTCTGTTAATTCTTCTGTTCCTTGCTTTCCATATACTTTAGCATTTCCGGGATGATGTTGTCTATTCCGTTCTTTTTTCCTGCTTTTAGTTTCTTTACTGCTTCTTCTACTTCTGTTATTGGTATGTTTTCTATTTCACTTTCAGCCTTTTCTTCTATTTGTTCTTCTACTGTCTTTTTCTGCTGGCGTTTCCTCTGCTTTTGTCAATTCCTCGAAGTATTTCCTCCATCTTTGCATTATTTTACCTTCTTGCGTTATTATGCTTCCTTCCTAATATTTTATGTTCATCATATTATGTTCTTTCTTTTGTAATAATCGTTTTATTGTTCCGTAGAACATTTTTCTGTTTTCTCTGAAGTTTTCTTGTATCTGTTTCCCAAATTTTCTCCACGATTCTTCCTTCGCTTTGCTTACTTCTATCTTCACTTTATTTCTCGCTTCTTTATATTCTTCATAGTCTTTTGCATTTTTTGTGTTGAGGTATGTCTTCCATTTATTTTTCTTGTTCTTTATTGTTGTTCTGAGTTCTTTGGTCCACCATGTTGTCGCTTTTGTATCTGTGTTTACTATTTTAGCTGCGCCGCAGCATTCTCTTGCTGTGTTTAGTAGAGTGCTTTTAAATGTATTCCATCTTTCTTCGCATTTGTTCTATCTTACTTGTTCTTTAAGTTTTCTTTCAAGCGCTTCTTGGTAGATGTCTTTGTAGTGTGCTTCCTTAAGTTAGTATGATTTTATTTTTTATTTTGTTTTTCTTCTCCTTTTATCTACGTTTGTTTCGATGTTTACCTTCATGTCCATCTTTACCAGGAAATGATCGCTTCCTATCTCCGCCCTTCTGGTTACTTGTTATGTTTTTCCAATTGTTTTTGTTAATTAAGAAATAGTCGATTATTGATGCTTCGTTTCTGGAGGGCTGTTGTTATTGTACAGCTCTTTTATTATGTTTATCATGTCTCTTTCTACCTCTATTTTTTCTAACATATTCCATATGTCCTCTCTTATTACTCTGTCAAATATTTTTTTCAGGTCTATGAAGCATATGTGTAGTTCTTTTCCTTTTCTGATCGTTGTGTCTGTTAGTTGTCTCATTATGTGTATCAAGTCCTGTGTACTACTATTTCTCCTGAACCCGTGTTGTTCTTCTCCCAATACTGGGTCCAGTTTTTCTTTCAGTCGTGTCTCTAATATCCTTGTAAATATTTTCCCTGGTATGCTTGTGCTAATTCCTCGGTAGTTGTCGCTTAATTTTGTTTCTCCCTTTTTGTGGATGGGTTCTCTTGTTCCATTCGTCCGGTATTATTTTTTCCTTTATTATTTCATTAAGAATATCCAGGAATTCCTCTTTCCCTTTATCTCCCATGTATATCATCATTTCCGCTGTGATATCGTCTGTGCCTGGAGCCTTTCCTAGTTTTGCTTTTTTGATTGCTATCTCCATTTCCTCCATTGATATCCTTCTGATTTCCCCATTTGTTCTGTTGTCTGTTTTTTCTTCTTGCCCTTTGTGCTTTGTTCCTGTCATTTCACCAAAGTATTCTTTCCCCCTTTCCATAATCTTCTTTTGTTCTGTAATTGTAATTCTATTTTTATATTTTATGTTAATTTGTATCGGTTTTTTTCTGTTCCTCATTTGTTTTATTGTGCTGTAGAACATCTTCTGGATTTCTGTGAACGTTTCCTTTATTTTCTTTCCGAACTCTTCCCGTGTTTTTTGCTTTACTATCTTGATTTTGCGTGTATATAAAAGTATATAAAATATTTAAAAAACTTGAAAACACTTGTTACTTGGAAGGAAATGGGAAGATAAATGCAAAGAAAATAAGAGAAATGGGAGAAAGTAAGAGCCCAGCTACATGTAAGAATCGAAAACCTGGAAAACAGACTAGAAAATACAAAAAAAGAGAAGAAGAAAAACAATATAATAATAAAGGGACTGGATGTCAGAGGCGAGAACATGAGAGGAAATGTAGAAGAATTTATACACAACGAATTGAATGTAGCGGTCAAAATAAAAAAAGGAATGAAGATGAAGATAAATAAGAGTACAGAAAGAGAAATGATAATGGCAGAGATGGAAACATGGCAGATGAAACAAGTAGTAATGAGGGCAAAAAGTAAGTTCAAGGGCAGAAAGATATATGTAGACAATGACCTAACAAGAGACGAAAGAGCAATACAGAAAGAAATCCGAGACATCGCGAAAGAAGAAAAACAACACGGAAACAGAACCAAGGTAGGATATCAAACATTAATACTAAATGGACAAGAATATAAATGGAACAAAACAAAGAAAGGGCTGGTATCGTTAAATAAACAGCATATGGCAAAAACTAACAACATAAATCATAAATAAGAAAATGACGAAACCAAGGCAAAATGATAAGGACACGAATATACAAAGAAAGGAGAAAGGGAGAAAAATAAACGGAAAACAGAAAAAAGAAGAGAAGTAACAATAGGTACATGGAACATTAGAGGATACATGCGACAAGAAGCAGTACTGGTGGAGGAGATGAGAAGACATAAAATTGAAATACTAGGAATTACCGAAACAAAAAGGACAATGAATAGAAAACAAACATGAAGTATACTAGCTGATATGGACAGGAGTAGATGAAAAAGAAAGAGCAAAAGGAGGAGTAGGAATTATAATAACACCGGAAAGAATAAAAGACGTAATTAAAGAAAAATATATAAACGAAAGAATAACGACCATAGAAATCAAACTAGTCGAGGATGAAACATGGACACTAATAGTAACATACGGACCGAACAAAGACGCAAAGAAAGAAGAGAAAGACACATTCTTTGAAAACATACAAAAGGAAGTTGATGAAGGAAAAGAACAAATGGTAATAATGGGAGATCAAAACGGAAGAGTAGGTTGCCAAAATAGCGGAATAGAAGAGATAATGGGAAAAGAAGGAGAAGAAATTTAAAACAACAATGGGTAAATAATAATACAATTATGCATTGAAAACAACCTTGTGATACCAATACAAAATTCAAGCATGAAAACATACACAAATACACAAGGGAACAGCCAAGCAGAAACGAAAGATCGATAATAGACTACCACCTAATTAATAGAAATAGCTGGAACAAAATAATGAATCTAAGTGTTACAAGACAAGCTGAAATAGGAAGTGACCACCACCTACTAAAAATGGACGGGAGGTGGAAAAAAATACAAAAAACAAGAGGAGGATAAAAGTTAAGGGAAAGATAAAAACCTTCAGATAAAGAGAAAAACAAACACAAGATAAATACAAAGAGATACTACAAAATAAATTCAGAGCGGGTGAAGCGAAGCTTAAAATAGAAGGAAAATGGGAAACATTCAAAAGAAATGTACTAGAAACGGCAAAAGAGACCTACGGAACAACAAAAATAGAAATAGAGAAATGAAAAAGACAAACTGGTGGACAGAGGAAATAAAAAAGGACATAAAAGACAAAAAGAGAAATGGAAAAGATACCTACAAACAAAAAAAAATGGAAGGCTATGAAAAATACAAAGAAAAGAGAAACAAAACGAAATCAATAAAAAAAGAAGCAAAACAAAAGTCATGGACAAAATTTGGTGAAAGAATGAATGAGAATTTTAGGCAGAACCAAAAAGGATTCTACGGAACACTAAAGCAACTTAAAAAAAAGAACACAACATGATGAACATAAAAGATAAAAATGGAATAATTATCACGAACGAAGACAAGATAATGGAAAGGTGGAGATAATATTTCAAAGTATTAACTGAACAGGACGAAGAAGTTAACGTAATACAAGAAATGGGGTGAAAAATGCAAGAAAGAAAAAAGGGAAAAAAATGAACAAATTAAAAAAGAAGAAGTACAAGAAGCAATAAAAAAACTAAAAAAACGGGAAAGCACCAGGAACAGACGATGTAACCCCGGAGATGATGAAATACATGGGAGACGAGGAAATAACACAAATAACAAAACTAATAAATGACATAATAAGCAGCAGGGAAACACCAAGAGAATGAAATAAAGAAATAATTCTACCAATACATAAAAAAGAGGATTTAAATTTAGATTTAAACCTAAAATTAATTATGAGATTTTTAAATACAGAAACATTATTTTTAAGCTGCATACTGATACAAGAATATGCAAAAGAATATGTATGTAAGCGGTACGCGCATTAATTCCTGAACGAGCTAAATTCATTTAGCGCCAAACGATTTTATTCCTGCTAATTCTTGCAAGTCGCAAATTTTCCACCTGTACAAACTTGCATGCTTACTGCGTCATATAAATACAGACTCCTACTTGTTAAACTCCATGGGAAAATTTTTCGAAAAGATAATAGAGGGAAGACTGCGAGCAGAGATGGAAGAAAAGTTACACCCAAACCAGTTCGGGTTCAGAAAAGGCAAGTCGACCATCGATGCAATGGAAGAAGTAAAAAAAAACGTCAACACAGCCAAAGATTTTGCTACGAAAAATAGAAGGTACTGCATACTGATCACACTTGATATCAAAAATGCGTTCAATTCGGTGAAGTGGGACGAACTGCTAAAGGCTACAAAGGTTATGAAAATCAGCCGGATGTTGACAAAGATAATCATAAGTTATCTCCGAAAAAGAAAAGTAGTGATAGGTGAAACTGCGGAAATTATACTTACTTGCGGGGTACCACAAGGGCCAGTCCTGGGACCACTACTGTGGATTATCTTCTACAACAGGATCCTACAAATGAAGATGCCCATAGGGGTAAGAGTGATTTGTTTCGCTGATGATACGGCCATAGTAGCGTGGGCTTAAACCGAGAGCAAGCTAATCCGACTGGAAAACTATGCAATTGAGAGAACGGTTAGCAAAATCGAAGAACTGGAGTTAGCAATTGAGTGGAACAAGACTGAGGCTGTGATTCTGTATGGGGGTAAGAAACTGAAAGAGGTCTCCCTAGCTCTGGAATCAAGAACCCGCAAGACGAAAGCGTGCCTGAAGTATCTCGGAGTATGGTTTGACTATAACTTAACCATGAGAGAGCACGTCAGGCAGGCAACCCTAAAATCTGGAAGGGCAGTATCGGCACTACTAAAGATCACGCCGCGAACGCATGGACCGTCTTCTGCGAAGAGGAAAATTCTAAGCATGGTGGCGCACTCCATCATGCTTTACGTAGCCCAGATATGGGGAGAAGCTCTAAGGTATAAAAAATACCTAAACCTACTAATATCTCAGCAGAGAACCATGGCACTGAGGGTATCGAACGGTTACCGCACTATCTCGACAGAAGCCATCCAGGTCATCGCCTCTATCCTCCCGATACAGCTGATGGTCGAACAAAGGAGACGAGCATATAAAAAAACAAAGAACGAAAAGGAAGATATACAAAGCGAAATCTTAGCAGAGTGGCAGCGGAATTGGGAAAAGAAAACGGGCAAGGCGGAGTGGACCAAGACACTCATCATTGACCTGGATGAGTGGATCAACAGGAAGCATGGGAATGTGGAGTACTGCCTAACGCAGTTCCTCAGCGGGCATGGCTGTTTCAAAGCGTACCTTAAACGATTCAAACTAAGGGCGGAAGACAGGTGCGCCCACTGCAACGAGGTAGAGACGGCAGAGCATGCGGTTCTCAACTGCGAAAGATGGAGCACGGAAAGGACGATGCTGTGCAATGAAATAGGGGTAATGGGGCTAACAACCCAAAATATTATTAGACAGATGATAAGCAGCGAGAAAAAATGGCAGGCCATCCATAGCTATATTCGAGAAGTTATAAAGACCATCGCGGAGGATGAAAAGAAGCAGTGACAACAGCAAGGGTGAGAAATCGTCCGGACGACCTACCCTGACGATAATCACGATTCCGGGGTAGGACACAAATCGTCAAGTGGATTAGGGGTTTAGTGGATGAGAGCTCCACACACGGGCTGGCAGAGCTTCCCCCAGCCACAATTAAAAAAAAAAAAAATACAGACGCACACATTTAATCTCCATTCGTCCATTGTCGTTTGTTGAAAATCGAATCAAATTAGAACAAATTAATATAAATCAATTTTATATGTTTATTTATATATTTAATCATGAATCTCCTTTCAGAGAATCAGCACTCGTAACTGCTGGATGGAATAAATGGATGAAGACAATAGACCAAGAACAAAAAAAGAAACATCAGCAGTGATGCGAAGAGTAAAGGGCTTAAAATACAACCTTGTTTTAGTCCAATTTCGGTCTTGTACTCCTCTGATTCGTTTGTTCCTTTTCTCACCTTGTTTCTGTTGTTATTGTACAGCTCTTTTATTATGTTTATCATGTCTCTTTGTACCTCTCTTTTTTCTAACATATTACATATGTCATAGCGAAATAAAATATCGTCAAGAATCAGTTTGGAGACTCGGTACTCAGGGCCAGGGCCAGGGCTGAGGGCAGCGCTTTTTGTAATTCCCTCTATCTTCCTTGGGAATCTCATTTCCATTGCGTTGATCTTGCTTTTGTTTCTTTCCTTAATTGTCCACGATTCACTTCCATATATTAGAGAGGGCCTTACTATTTTTTTGTATACCTCAGTTGTTATTTATTTAATTATTTATTTTTTCTCTAAAAACGTGTTTTTTATTGTGTTGTAGATCCTTCCTGCTTTTCCTATTCTTTCTTCTACTTCTTGGTCAATCTTTCCTTTTTCTTCTATTATTGTCCTAGGTAGTTGTATTGATTCACCTGTTCAAGTTGTTTCCCTTCTAGCTCTATTTTAAGTTTGTTTTATTTTGACGCTATTACCATTGTTTTAGTTTAGCTGATGTTTAATTATCTTTTTCAGTTCTTCTTCGTATATATGGTTACGTTGGAGTTTTTCTTCTGAGTCTGCTATTATTATCATGTCGTCTGCGAACATAAGTATTTGTATTTTTATCATTTCCAGTTTCCTATATCCTATAACCGTGACTGCTGCTCTTTCTTTGCTTGTCCTTATTGCTTCATCTTTGAGTGACGCGAAGAGTAAAGTTCTCAAAATGCAACCTTGTTTTAGTCCAATTTCGGTCTTGAACTCCTCTGATTCGTTTGTTCCTATTCTCACCTTGTTCCTGTTGTTATTTTTTTATTTAATCATTTCCCTTTCTAGCTTGTTGATGTAGGGTTTTACTGTTTATTGTTTCTTCATGTAGGTTTCTCTCCATTTTCTTCTATCTTGTGTGAGTTGTTGGGTTATTTTCCATGTTAATCCTCTTTTCTCTGCCTGCTCTTTGATTCTGTCGTTCCAGGTTTTTCTTGGTCTTTCCTTATATGATTTCCCCGTATGTCTTGTCTCATGCACTCTTTTTGTCTGTCTGTTATCGTTCATTCGGCAAACATGCCCGAACCAACTCATTTGACCTCCTGTGATTATATCATTTATGTCTGTTATTCGTAAGTTTTGTCTATGTAGTCATTTCGTATTTTATCTTTTTTTGTTTTATTTTCAATTTTTCTTAGAAAGCGCATGTCTACCGCATTGATTCTAGATTAGTCTGTTTCGTTTAATGTACAGAGTTCGCTGCTGTAGGTTAACGTTGGTCTCACTACCCTTTTCACTATTTCGGTCTTTGTTTCTTTAGGTATTTATTTGTTTCCTAGGAAAGAAGCTTTTAGTGCATTGAATATTCTTCCGGTTTTGCCTATTCTATCGTTTATTTCTTTCTCTATTTTCCCGTTGTTTTCTATTACTGATCCTAAATATTTGAAACTTTCCACTTCTTCTATTTGTTTACCTTGCATCATTATTCTGTGGTTTGTGCTCTCCTTTGCTATGACCATAGTTTTGGTTTTACCTGTGTTTATTTTCATGTTAATCTTTGTCAACTCACTGTCCAGTACTTCCATGTTGAATTGCAGGTTTTCTTCTGTCTCCGCTATTATGGCCATATCCTCCGCAAAGAGGATTTCACATATCTGGGTCTCTTCCATTTTCCAGTATCCTACCCTCATGTTCTTCATCTTTTTCTTTGCTTCTTTTATGGCACCGTCGAGCACTAGTGTGAATAAGAGTGGCTTAATATACATCCTTGCATTACTCCTATATTTGTTTTGAATTCTGCTGATTCTTCCTTATTCGTTCTTACTATGCTTTTGTTATTTTTGTACATTGTTTTTATGAGCTCTATTGTTTTTGTGTTATTTGCTCTCTTTTTCAGTTCCTTCCATGTATCTTTTCTTTTTACCCTATCGAGGGTCTTTTTTCTTTGGGAGTCTTCTACCGTTTTTTCTAGTTGTTATCTTACTCGCTTTTCTATTATTCTCGTTATTATTTTCCCCGCTATGCTTGTTAGCGTTATATAACTGTAGTTCACGCATTTTCTCTTGTCTCTCTTTTTATATATTGGTAATATTACACCGGTGCTTCAATTTTTAGGTATATCTCCGCTCTTTAGTACTTCATTTATCAGTTCTGTTAATTGTTCTGTTCCTTGCTTTATGTACTGCCATATACTTTAGCATTTCTGGGGTGATGTTGTCTTTTCCAGCCGCTTTTCCTCCTTTTAGTTTCTTTACTGCTTCTTCTACTTCTGTTATTGTTATGTTTTCTATTTCACTTTCAGCGTTTTCTTCTTTTTGTTCTTCTACTGTCTTCTTCTGCTGGCGTTTCCTCTGCTTTTGTCAATTCCTCGAAGTATTTCCTCCATCTTTGCATTATTTTATCTTCTTGCCTTATTATGTTTCCTTCCTTATATTTTATGTTCATCATATTATGTTCTTTCTTTTGTTTTAATCGTTTTATTGTTCCGTAGAACAATTTTTGGTTTTCTCTGAAGTTTTCTTGTATCTGTGTCTCAAATTTTCTCCATGATTCTTCCTTCGCTTTGCTTACTTCTATCTTCACTTTAGTTCTCGCTTCTTTATAGTCTCCGTAGTCTTTTGCATTATTTGTGCTGAGGTATGTCTTCCATTTATTTTTCCTGTTCTTTATTGTTGTTCTGAGTTCCTTGGTCCACCATGTTGTCGCTTTTGTGCCTGTGTTTACTATTTTAGCTGCGCCGCAGCATTCTCTTGCTGTGTTTAGTAGAGTGCTTTTAAATGTATTCCATCTTTCTTCGTATATTTTTATATGTGATATTTAATATTTATATGATATTTTTAAAAGTGTCCGCGATTTGGTGGAAATACAGCGACAGACGACAGAAAACCGAACAAGAGAAATAAGGTAAGCTAATTTTATATACCTATTGTTTTTGATTTGTTTTAATAAATACTTTTATTCAATTTTGACGTTTTAAACTTACTTTATTATATTTATAACATTTTTTTTTCAAACAAAAACTTATTAAAGTGAGTAGGAAACGCTTGGTATATTTTAGGATAATTTTAATGAATTTCAATTTATTCTGAATTTGTTTCAGAAGATGTCTAAAGAGAAAAAGAAAAAAATCAGGCCTACAAAACCTTCTTAAAAAAGGAATCGCGAAGAAGATTTGTAGAAGAATTATAGAAAACTTACGCTTTTTTTGGAATATATAATCAAGATTTGCAGTCACAGCTGAGCCTGTGCTCACTGTAATTACCAGTATATAGACGGAAAATCCAGTTCTGTCAACAAGCAGAGGCGAAATGTTTGTAGACCCCAATTTTCCCGTTGCTACCACTGATCCAATTGTACAAATTGAACGTAGCAAAGATGAGTATACTTGTATACCTGTTCCTGACGATCCAGATTTTTGGTGACATGCATTTTCTTCTTCCCAAATTAAAAGTTTAGTAGAAAACGCACCTGGTCTTTACCGAAACGAACTTAATGATTATCCTAGAGACAAAACTGGTAGAAAATGTTCTTCCGTGCATTTTATACGTACTTCTATACTAAAAATAAATTTAAAAGCTCGGTATTTTGTTTCTGTTGCAAAATATTTAACATTTCAAATTCATTAAAAATGACTAAATTAAGTGATGAAACCGGTTTTAGTGATTGGAAACATATAGGCAAATATTTAAAGCTTCATGAAAAAAACTATTTACCTAAAATTTAAAAAAAAGAACTTGGAAACTAAATATTGGAACGCCGTTGTTGAAAGTATTTTTGACACTATCCAGTTTCTGTCTCAACAAAACTTAGCATTTCGCGGTAGTGATAATAAACTATTTAAAGAAAATGTTAACTTTCTAAGATGCATAGAAATTATAGCTAAATTTGATCCCGTAATGGCTGAGCATACTAATAGAGTGCAAGTGCACAACTACATTAAAATGCCTCATTATCTCGGAGACAAAATCCAAAATGAAATAATCAATTTGATAGGTAATTATCTTAAACGGCATATTTTAAATAATGTTACACAGTCAAAATATTTTTCTATTATACTAGATTACACCCCCGATAGTAGTCACCATGAGCAAATCTCAGTTTGCATTCGATTCATAAATCTAAATACAAATCAAACGGACTTTTCTGTCCAAGAAATTTTGTTAACTTGCAATCCAATAACGGATACAACAGGATAAGGGTTAACAACTTTTTTGGTAACAACACTACAACAAAATGATTTAATTATTAATGATTTACGCGGACAAGGTTACAACAATGCACCGTGGTCCCTAGCACCTAAAAATCAGGCCAAAATTCGAATTTTGGGCAAATATTCTTGAAAATCAGTATTTATATATTTTCGGGGTCAATGAAATCGAATTCGAGGTTAAAATTCTCGAAAACCAAATGGCCGACGCAAATTGACCGACCGAATTGGTCAAAATTGATATCACTCTCGCGAAAATCAGTAATCATGGGTTTTCGGGGTCAAGGAATTCAAATTCGAGGTTGAAATTCTCGAAAGCAATATTACCGACTCAAAATAGCCGTTTGTCATTATAAGAATGACTTCACTCTCGCCAAAATCAGAACTCATAGGTTTTGCGGACCGAGGAATCTGAATGTATGGTGAAACTAGAAAAGAGTTATTTTTTTTTTACAATTTAAATGGTCTCGCTTAATTTATAAGTAAATTTTACATGTGTTTCACACATGTTTATACTTAGTACTAATCATTGTTCATTTTATTACACAAATCTACTAAAATAAACTTATAAACAAAAAAAAAGAGACATGGTGTTGCAACTTAAGTATAATTATATTGCATACAACCTGGCAATACAGTCAGTGATATAAATTTATCAAAATTACATGCAGTTGTCTAACTACTTATTGCTAGCGATAAAGGGTATTAACATGTGGCCGTGCAGCACGACACTAAAACATCGACAGAAAGCAAACCAGCAGCTATCAGCAGCTGAACTTTGAAATAAACTTAGAAGATTATTGTTTAAAAATTACAATTTTTCTAGTGTAACAGACCTAAAATTCGGAAACAGAAATGGTTTTCTTGTTGCAAAAACAAAACCCCTGTATTCAATACACGGTTTTTAAGTCTTGCCACGGTATGTTGACATATATGAAGACCTACAATTTGTAAAAAAAAATTGAGCGTTTAAAGACGATTTTCTTATATTAATCAAATGGGAAATTTCATTTGCCTGCAGGCACGCGAAAATACGGTTACCAATGAGTTTTTTTAAATTTCAGAATAGTTATTTACCATAAAAAGAAGACATTTGACTAGTCCTCTTAAACAAATTCGCGATTTGGGAAATAACGGACACCCTAATGTACATACTCATACATACATACATAATGTTTAAATAATGTTGAGACGACTCTAGAAGATTTGCTGCAATTTATAAGATGAATGTAATGTTACGGTACAGTTCCTTAGTCAATTCCAGAATTCAAGATTGAGTTCCGCCCGAGGCAGTTAAGAATTAATAATTTATAAGTCGAGAACGGCTCAAGAATATTGAATAAAATTTTAAAATAAAATTTTAAGAATAATGAAAGTGTTCATGAAAACGTCGAAGACTGGAATTGGATGTTTACTTTTTAATGTTTTTATCAATAAATCAAACTATTTCAAATATTTAATTAATCCTTCAATAAAAGTTAAAGACAATCTTATTTGAAATTTGAAGCCTATATCAACAAAATATTATTTCCTTTAAAAAGTTAATTTTACTATCTAGTAAAAATGTATGAATGTGTTAAATTTTGTTTTAAAAATTTAAAAAATATCTGAAAATTAATTAAGTTTAAGGTTGTATCCATAAATTACCAGTTATATATATACAGGGGGTCCTAAATAGAGTGGGATTGCATGGGTATCTTTCTCATTCTTAAAGGTAGAGATATGGTTAAATGGGCAATATTGTGCAGTTCTATATGCTGGTTCAGATTATGATGAAAAATTTTCAAAAGCTCCGATATATTCATAGTTATTAAAGATGCGGAAAAAAGTTTTAAATGAAAGTTTCTTGGTTCGTTCGCACAAACTTGAGAATCAAGTCAAAACAAAATTCAAGATAGCGGTTTCCGAGATATTAATACCAACTTTCTTATTTTAAATTTCCGCCATATTTGATTTTTATACGTCTAACTAGATTTTCTGTTCCTCTTTTCAACTATGTATAACAACCTATGTCAAAATGAAAAATATGGGATATATTAATTATTCCAATTCTAATTTTTATTTTTAATTATTTTTAAAACAAATGTAAAAAATTTAAAAACGTCATACAACTAAGTAGTAAAATAACAATAAGCTATAAAAAATGGTTAAAATTCTGACAGTTATTGGCCAAATACAATTGACAACGTTAAATGTTCGCTAATCCGAACATTTCAACTCGGTAAATACAAAATTAAGTTAACGTATCTAAATCTAGAGGATTAACAATTTTAAAACAGCACAAGTTTTACCCTTATAAATTGCATATTTCTCATACTTTACAAGCAAATGATAACATCCGCAGATTAACATTTTGCAGAAGGTTAATCAACAAAATTACCTAAAATGGTCATTTTATAAATATAATTTTATGGATAGATGCATCCTACTTTTCTAATTTTGGATTATTTAATCATCATAACGAAGAACGCTATTGATCTCAGAACAATCCACACATAGTGATTCCAATGTCCTTGTCAATGACAGAGGCAATAAAAGTCATTATTCGCAACACATTGCGATAAGTAACTGGCAAGATTCTAAAACGCTGTCAATTGTGTTTAGCTTATTTTTGGTCATTTAGCCAATAACAGTCAGCATTTTGACCGTTTTTTATATTATATTGTTATATTACTACTTAGTTGTAATACGTTTTTTTATTTGATTTACATTTGTTTTAAAAATAATTTATAGAATAAAAATAAAAATGGGAACAATGTATATATCCAATATTTTCTTATTTTGACATAGGTTGTTATACGTCGATGAAAAGAGAAAAAAAGTCGATTTAGCCGTGTAAAAATCGAATTTGGCGGCCATTTAAAATAAGAAAGTTCTATTTATATCTCAGAAACCACCATCTTGACTTTGGTTTTGACTTGTTTCTTAAGTTTGTGCGATCGAACCAAATTACTTTTATTTTAAACTTATTTCTGCATCTTTAATAATTATGCAAATTTCGTAGTTTTTAGAAAATCGCAATTTTTAGTTTTTTTAGAATAATTTCTAAAGTGATCGGAGTTTTGAAAAATTTTCAACTTAATTTGAACCAGTATACAAAACTGCATGACATTGCTCATTTAACCACTTCTCTAGCTTTCAAAATAACAAAGATACCCATGCAATCCTGCTCTATTTAGGACACCTTGTATTTAAGGTTGTCATATTTAGTACTTACTGGTTAATGATATCTATTTTAAATTTATTTTATGATTTATTTCTTTCGCCTGACTAGTTTCGGTTATGAAAAAATATCTTCAGAGGCATATGTACTTAATCTTTATATATCTTGAATTTATTTTTAATTACAAAGACACAATTAAGAACTTGAAACCGACTTTACACGAATAAAGACCCCACAAGTATGCTCAGAGAACTCTGCTTCAGCACGACACCTGCAGGGTGTCGAGTCGTAAAGCACAAATTGTTTAAAGAGTAGTCAATGAACGAGGCTTTAAGGAATTACAATATCGCTCCTATCTCGCCTCATGTGACTATTAACTCATTTCAAACTAAAAAAAAACTTGAGCAACCGTCGCTTTTTATCGAATGACGACTTAGAAAACGCTGTAGGGTCGTATTTTACCGAGTTCCTAAAATAATTTTCTTTTCGAAGGCATATTAGAAAGAGGTTGGAATAGGTGCGTTACTATTAATGGTTCTTATGTTAAAAAATATCTCCTTGTTTTCATAGCCAGGTAGATAACATAAAAAAACTCCCCTCGTAGCAGCGGAAATAACGGAAATACAGAAAGAGAATTTCCAAGAGTAGTTATTGGTAGAAAGAAACATAGATAGTAAAGAAGAATACGAGGTAATATAATTGTACGATGTATCTGAAAAACAGGAAACATACCGGGAGAAAGGAGTTATATTCGGGGGTCAGAAATTGCAACAACTCAAAGGGATTTTGCATCTACGTACCACCGGAAAAGTCTACGAAGCATTAATTGAAAATAAACTTAGATAAGCGATGGAAGCAAACGTGGAAAAACACAAAGTGGATTTAAAAAGGATATTCAACGAAATATTTACGATCAGAATAATGTCCGAAAAAATATTGGTAGAAGGCGAACTTATAATAGTTTATACAATCTGTTAGTTTCTGCAAAATATGGATATGTTGCAGGTGTTAGGAGCACAATTCCTGGGCGTACAAATTTTTCGCCATTTTCAATTGCTCTCTAATCATATAATAATATGGGCGTATACATATTCTAATTACTCATGCGTCACTTACTTATTGGGTCTACATTACCACCATGTGACTTGTCAAGATGGCCCAATCAGACAGGATCCCCTGATTTCGCATTCCATTGCCGGGTCACGAGTTCATATAAATAATAAAGCCTTTTAATACACCAAATATAATTTAATTGGAATCACAACTTACCAGGGGGCTTTCCGCCCTTCACAACCCCCTGCCTAGCATGCTAGGATTTCTGTTGTCATCGCAGTGGATTGCAGAATTACAAAACTTAACCATTTTACTGAATTTGATGATTCATCTGGGCCAACACTTCTAATTTATTTCGTACCAATCATACCCATTTAAAACACACATTCAATCACAAAACCCATTCTAATTTTGGCGCCATTTATTCCAACAGACATTCGTAATACGTTCTTAATCGGACGGTAATAGCGTATTTGAAAACAGTACAATTTTTGTTAAACTCAATTCTAATATACGATTTTCTATTTGGGATACAGGTTCTGGATGCAATACAACTAACTACTCTCAAATCTAATGTCTAATTAATTGTAACTGAATTCCCTAATATGTGTACACATTGCGCATTATATCGAGGCGCATATAGTTTCCGCATGTTCATTCATACTTATATTTATTTCTAGACTTAACGCTTATTAATTATAATCTGGCGCTATTGTTTTTACATCCCATGATTGGAAGATCATCTTTATGCTACTTCAACAATCTATTATAATTTGGCCCATGATTGTAAGTGCATCCCTATGCGGCTTCAACAATCTATTATAATTTGGCGCATGATTGTAAGGGCACCCCCGTGCGGCTTCAACAATCTATTATAATTTGGCCCATGATTGTAAGTGCATCCCTATGCGGCTTCAACAATCTATTATAGTTTGGCCCATGATTGTAAGTGCATCCCTATGCGGCTTCAACAATCTATTATAGTTTGGCCCATGATTGTAAGTGCATCCCTATGCGGCTTCAACAATCTATTATAGTTTGGCCCATGATTGTAAGTGCATCCCTATGCGGCTTCAACAATCTATTATAATTTGGCCCATGATTGTAAGTGCATCCCTATGCGGCTTCAACAATCTCTTATAATTTGGCCCATGATTGTAAGTGCATCCCCCGTGCTACTATCTACAATCATCTCACACCCTCTTTAATATTGGCACGCATAACATGCCAATGAAGCAATATTTATATGGAGAACCCCGTATTCATCTCACGTCATTATTATGACGCCGCTCTGTATATTAATACAGGAGCTCCACAATCCTTTCTGGGTATATTCCGGCAAAATATAAAATTCAGCACAGACCTTAATTATTGCCATAATCGAATTAATCCAATTATTAAACACCAATATATCACGCACATATACACACATTCACCGAGAACGTATTATCAGATCCGTCCTAATTCTTTCACACCCCCAATTCCACTGTTCTCGCTCCGAGTTCACCCCCAAGCAGCGTCCCTGTTGTCTCTCTTTATCACCCGCTGTCTCTGTCTGGCGCGCGCCCCGCCAACTCGCGCCGGCTTGCCTTAATAATGCCTTCTCCATTGTGAATTAATCAATCATCAGCTCCTCCCTTTATTAATTAATTAATTAAGGACCAATCACATAAAAGTGGTTGTTACACAGGAATCAAAATATCATGGACATTTTGAGCACCTTCGAGATTAAATATGTAATTTAACCTGTAATAAAAGTATTTCTGTATAAATAAATAAATATATAAATAACTGTATACCTAACTGGATATCTATGACTTATAAATAATACATTCATTATGTACGTAACTATCGTAATATAATGTACTTCGTTATACAACATCAGTTTAGGGGTTATACACTCAGATTATACCGGGCTTTTTTCTTTATTACACATAACATTGACAATGTATAACTGCTTGCCTGCAGCCACCCGCAAGGAATGTTCCTATGTGTAATTCTAAAAAAAAACTCGTTAGCGGCGTAAGCAACCAGTTATGCACTATCAATTTTGGCATATGTTACACAGTGAGGTTATGTTTTTATCAATAAAGAAATCAAAAAAATTCAGTTTTAAATGAAGAAATTAATTTATTCAAACAATTCTAACGATAAACAAAACAACATAAAAAGTAAAGTGTGGGCGAAGTCTAATGTCCCAGCAAGTTTTCAAAATGCCCTCCTTGTCGTTCAAGGCAATACGCAAGGCGGTCTTTGAAGCTACGCAGAGTATTCCTAATGTATTGTGGATTTATGCCGTTACATGCAGTACGTATACGACCTTTCAATTCATCTACGTTATGTATTTGCACGTCATTATAAATTTTAAATAATTATATATATAATAATAATTATAATATTATAATTTTATTAGAAATATATTCATTTACCTTGAACATAAATCCCCCCTCTGCATGATTTCGGCTTCCTGGGCCAAATTAAATTGGGGCTTGAGGAAGATAAATGGCAATAACATGCACACCTTTGGAATGTCAAGAACTCGAGAAAAACATTATTTACCTTGAAAAAAAACTTCCCTCTGCACGATTTCGGCTTCCTGCGCCAAATTAAATTAGGGGGTTCGTGATGATTCATGGCAATAACATGCACATCTTTGGAATCTGTGATTTTTTTGCAGTTTTTTTAACTCAAGATCAACATTATTTATCTTGAAAAAAAAATCTCCCTCTGCATGATTTCGGCTTCCTGGGCCAAATTAAAGTAGGGTTTTCGGGATGATTCATGACAATAACATGCACACCTTTCGAATCTGAGATTTTATTTGCATTTTTTGAACTCAAGAAAAAAATCATTTACTGGAAAAAAAAACTCTCTCTGCATGATTTCGGCTTCCTGGGCGATACTAAATTAGGCGCTTTGGGTCGATTCATGGCAAAAACATGCACACCTTTGGAATCTGTAATTTTTTTTTTGCAATTTGTTGAACGCAAGAAAAAATATATTTACCTTGAAAAAACCCTTCTGCATTATTTCGGCTTCCTGGCCCAAAATAAGTTAGGAGTCTGGGGAAGTTGATGGTAATAATATGAACACCTCTGGAATCTTATTTTTTTAATATTTTTTGAACTCAAGAAAAAAATTAATTACCTTGAAAAAAAACCTCCCTTAACATGATTTCGGCTACCTGCGCCAACTTAATTTGGGGCTTGGGGAAGATTGATGGAAATAACATGGACACCTTTGGAATTTGTGATTTTTTTTGCAATATTTGTAACTCCAGAAAAAAATCATTTATCTTGACAATTTAATTCATACACTAAAAATCCAATGAGCAGCGGTGTTTTTTGTCATTATGATAGCGAAAAAAACTTGCCCTAACTTTTCCAGCGACAAAAAGGAACCTAACGCTTGAAAGCGTCTGATTCTATGTAGTTGGTCTGCATCATCGATCTCTAGCAACCCTGGCTTGACAACCAATATTGTAAACAAAATTGTGACGTGCCTGAAGGGCAATCAGCGCGTTAGGCCGTGGAGCGAGTGGAGGGTCCCTTCGAAGCAGTGACGAGGGCCAGGCTCTCGGTGTCTAAAATAGGCTCCACGTAATTTTAACCTCGCCGCTACTTCGTCGCAAAGGGGGGCTCCACTCTGCCTGCGTGGGTGGACGGCAGACAGTCAGCGAAGTTCAGAAATTACGAACTGTCGCGACGGCTGACCATCTGGCGCCTACACCACCAGATTTAAATCTCGCTATGAGAATAGAAACTGAAAACTGAAAGAATGCCCGATTGAGAAAACGTGGGGGAACAAAAAATAGCAGGTGTGAATTTTGTGGTGTAAAATATCTGCGTTTATTCACACAAAGACAGGACACCGTGCCTACGCTTCCTGAAATAAATACCTCCTCCTACAACTTTATCACGCCGCCTTCACTATATTCGGCCGAATATCGCGAATTCGTAACGCGCGATTCAAAGGGCCGTCGGAGCGAATTTTTTCTTACAAAAGCGCAAAACACGTACGGCACGAAACACGTAACGCAAATTTTACACAAAAGAAAAAAACGATATATCAAAATGAGATTAAAGTATTAAGTGAGAACAAGAAAAAAATATATAGATCTGGCCTGCGTTCCTCGTCTGCGACTTCGCTGGCGGGCTCTGGTTCTTATGACGGGCGGGCGGCCGGCGATCGTCGATCGTCGCTGGATTCCAATTTTCGTAACCACTCTGGCCGGATGTTCGTTGCCCCATAGCCAAGAACCTGGCTGGCTGGGTTACTTAGCCCTTATCCAAAAAAAACGCCGGCAAAGCATATGGCCTTAGTAACAATGGCCGGACACGTGGCTTTACGAAAAGAAAAAAAAATTCGGGTTTAATTACTTACTCTGATGTTGTGAGCGTATGGAGTCGAGTAGTATAGTACCCTCCCTTGCCTTGTACTTGGTGCCTCAATCCCCTTGAGGGTGGTTAAATGAGTTCACGTTTTATATCCCGGAAGCCGGATGGTGATATACCAAAGAAAACGGTGACCTCGTGGCACGTCCGCACGATAGGGAAGGTAACTAATTTCTGGGATCATGGCAGCGCCTCGCCGACGATTTTAAAAATCACACACATATAGGAAACACGTCACGTCAAAAAAACGTGTGAGTATGGTTGCCTACAGTGGAGGTCTGTGCACGCAATTAATAACTAAAAGGCAGTTTCCGTCGAAGGCGATACCGGACCGTTACAAAATTTATATAATTCCGTTATGAAAACCCAAACCTTACATCAATTTCTGACGTTATGAAACGTCAAATTTTTCATAACTGTCACGCACGAGTTATGTAATGTAGTTATATAAAGACATTACATAACTGCAGTTCCCACCAAGCTTCAAACTTGTTGTAGGCTACAGTGTATCTATTTCTGGATTTTTCTGGTAAAAAAGTACCCATGGCTACATTAGCCGAGTCTTCAACATCAGAAGTTAGTTCTGAATCGCTATTTGAGGACATTTTTTGGCATTATTATTAAATTTGTGAATTATTTTAGTTTCCTAGCAAATTGGTTCATGTCAGTGCAATCATGTTTCCGTAGAAACAATAGGTATAAGGTAAACTAATTCTGTGATGTAGTAAGGAACTTTCTTATTCAAATCGTAGTTTAAATAATTCTGACGGAATTAAATAAAGTTTTATACGTAAGACGTTATGAAATATGTTTTGCGACATATGAAATATGCGATATTGTTTGACGAGTGTAATATTTCCCAAAACGAGCGAAGCGAGTTTTGCAAATTACACGAATTACACGAGAAAATTGCACTTTTCATAACTGGTTACGTAAATAACTATTTCTCAAACTTGCGTTGTCAGAAAAGTATATCTAATTTGTGAAAATGTAGCGATTTGGAGAGTCTCGATTGAATTAATTGAAAAAGCCATCAACAATAATGTGCCTCGCAATACTGTGAATTCAACTACGTCAATTTGGTTATTTGGTGACAGTTTACAAAAGACACGAAAGTTCTAAAAATCAAGTTATTTATAAGAATTATGTTTTTAACAATTATACTTTTCCGTTAAATTAAACCAACTAATTCACACTTAATTTGTTAATTTAGTGATTTACGTATTTATTAAATTGTCTTACCGAATTACACTAAAAAAACTTGCCAGAAAACATTACTCGTCCTACGCACTCGAAATTTTTTCAAATGCAGTTTTTTTTTTCGTTAAATTGCCAGGCAACAAAATGCTCAATGAAATGTCAAGTTTACTTCTACAAAAAGCTCGTGTAATTATAAATGAAAAATTGTTTTTAAAAACTTAATTATTTTATTATGAGTAATTTTAATTTAAATTACATATTATTACAAAAAAAAAAGGATTGCGCCTTGTGTTAACACAAATACTAGAAAAATAATTGCATGCTCAGCAATTATAGATCAACAGTGTGGCGAATACAGCAGTGAGTTCAAACAAGCGGCAAGTTTTAACGCAACAAGCGTAGAATATTAGCAAAATTATTATAAAATGATGTGCACTATACTATTATATGGTCTGCATCAGAATTGTACACTGAAAACAAAATCGGGCCAGGAAGCCGAAATCATACGGAGGGAGATGTTTTTCAAGGTAAAAATTATTTTCTTGAGTTCAAAAACATTGCAAAACAATCACATATTCCAAAGATGTGCATGTTATTGCCATGAATCATCCCGAACCCCCTAATTTAATTTGGCCCAAGAAGCCGAAATCGTGCAGAGGGAGATTTTTTTCAAGGTAAATAATTTTTTTGTTGGTTCAAAAAATTTCAAAAAATCACAGATTCGAAAGATATGCATGTTATTGCCATCAATCATCCAGAAACCCCTAATTTAATTTGGCCCAGGAAGCCGAAATCATGCAGAGGGGGTTTTATGTTCAAGGTAAATGAATGTATTTATAATAAAATTATAATATTATAATTATTATTTATAATTATTATATTATATAATAAGATAATTATTATTTGATGGTTTGCGAATTCATATAGGTGGGATATATATATTTAGGAAAAGATCACCATTGGTAGAAATCGATATACGCTGTACACAATGTGAATCAGTCGTTAATACACATTGCAGGGATGAAATTATGCACATATTTTATATTCCGTTTTTAAACGTTAGCCGCGAGGAATCGAATCGGAAGACACATCTATCGAGGATGCGCCACGAAGTATGCAACCCAATATACACCAGCATGGAGGCTAACTTAACCTGCAATATGGACGTGTTAGAAATCATTTAATAATTTGGTTTGTACCTTATATACGGCTCCTGGAATGCTAGTTTATAAGTGTACAGTATGTTTTCTTCGAAAAAGTAAGTATAACATTATAAAAACGCGGTATTACTTTTGGCCCAGAAAGCCAAAAGCCTAGCCGCAAAATAGTTTTTACTGGAGCGGAACAAAAATATTTTACATGGTTACGTAATCATTTAGGTACACCTTGTAGTACAAGGAACTACTCGCAATGTATCATTTGGTAAACGTTGAACTGGTTTTGAAACAGATGGAACATTTGCGTATGCACACTTGTTCGATTTTTCATATTGATCCCACCAACTTTTGATAAGCAAAAATAACAATCGGTTTGGTGATGACTTTGCTCTCTCCATATTACTGGAACTGAAAAGTCGAAATATTTCCTTTCGCCATTAGACCACTTGTATAAAATAGCTCTGCAACTATTGCAAAACAGAGTCGGCGTTAACGTTTTGTCTAAATTTCTGACAGCAAAACCAAAGTAATGTAAATATGCATATTTCAACGGTTCTATTATTGCATATCCTTTTTTTTAACGTATATTTACCACAAACAAATCAGAAATAGATTGAATTAGTAACACACGATCTACTTGACATATTTAAGCAATATTATTATGAATATAGAGAATAAATGTAGGTTTCCGTCAAATTTCTTTACAGTAGCGCCATCCATATGATATAAAATGAACTATACCTGATAGCGCAATTCTGATGGTAAATTCTACGCACTGAAATTACTTGGAAAACATCCTCCTCTTAACTTCTTAAAACAACGAAAACGAAAATTGAAATGTCAAGTGATGCAATGAAGGATATTCTTCCAGCGAATGTGCATTTAAAATACTCACGATAGCAACAATAATAATAATAATAATAATAATACCTGTGAAAAAGTGACTCACGTCTCATTCTCAAAGATGTCAAAAAAATGTATATGCTTGTTTAACAGTTGTAGGAAATTAGCTATTTATGTAATAAGTACATAATTTAGAACTTTATTAATGAGCCCTAAAGTTTAAGGTCCGAGCAAACTCGCGAGCGAGGATTATAAATAGGTCGAATCCATTAGTCCTATTAGTTACGCATACAAAGCTTTATGTTCGATTCATTTATGCATTTTGGGAATACTTTTGAAATAAAAACTGAAACAATATACAGCGTCCTGCATTTCACCCCCCAATTTTTACTTTGTCAGTTGCCCCTCCCCTCCAATTAGCACGTGCCGAAAATTTCAAATGGAATAACCCACCTTGCGACACCTCATTTGAATTTTTTTTTGTCAGTATGCAGCTGTGCACATTTTTTTAATAAAAATAAATTAAAAGTATATTTGTTACTTTACTTTAGTTTATATAAATATATAAACTAATCCAATTAAGACATATATGATTATATAAACTTTTTTTCTTAAAATCGCATGAGTTTTCATCTCTCAAAGTTTTTTTCTGAGCTAAAAAATCACCCTGTATATTGATAGTAGATAAAAAATTTAAAACTGTATTTGTAAACCTTTCCAGAAATAATCCAAAGTGATTCGATCATTTGTATTTTGGAAGAAGTGCAAGATATGTTATCCACTATTTTTTGTAATATAATTTATTGATACTAGAACTATTACAGAAAAAAATCAAATTCACTATGCTATTACGACTGGTCAGTGATATAGATGAAATAAAGAAGTTTTTTTTATTACATTTCATTATTTTATAAATGATTCTCTGTTTTCTTTGATATAAAATATTCTACAGCAATATTGAAGAAATATTAATTGCACAATAACAATTCAATATTAAAGACTTACTCTTAAACATAGTTTACTCACTATTACACTACTCACAAAAATTATCTCATATATGTGAAAAAAAAAAAATATTAATAATATACATTTTTATAATTGCACTAATATAGAATCATAATTATAAATATTGAATATGTTATAATATTTTTGAGAAGTGTACTTACTAATAATAATACTATTACTATTACTTTCTCTAATACATCCTTGTGGAACTTATAATTCAGTGATTATTTCCAAAGCCAGTGATTTTTTTCAATATGCATGCAATCAATAAAATAATATAGAATAATATTGTGTTTTTATTTAACGCTAATTCGTAATGTATTTCCCAGAATTTATTAATTAACATATATAAGAAACACTACACTTGAAGGACTAATACATTATTCAGCTTTGTTTTTATGTGGGACTAAAATGAAGTGGTTAATCACTGTAATTAACCATTTGATTGTGTTTTATAAGGAAGAAATGACGTCAGACATCTCGCAAGTAGTTGTAGCACCTGTAACAGTGGATTTTGTATAATTGTAGCTACGATTAAATTGTAAATAGTGCGAGACATAAGATCGTATACAAGTAAATCATTGATTTCATTTGAAATACTGCACCGCTAGGTCGTCTGTATTATTATTCAAAATTGTTAAATTGTTAATTTCCCACTTCATTTATAACGTGCCATTTAAGCAAATATGCAGAAATGTCTTTAAATATGTTTACTTTTACTTGTATTTATATATTTAAATATGTACGTTTCATAGAGAAAAATATGTAAAAATTCGTGACTCAATATAACACCCGGTGTGGTATTAAACACTGTCAAATGTACCAAGCAGTACCATCAGATCTTGAAGCGAAAATGGAAAGTCAATTTATTATATATCTATAAAATTGTGTAATAAACTATTCAATACTCTAAAGTAAGGATCTATCTTATAAAATAAAATGTAATGTCAAATCATTATTAATATTAAAGTCACAATTATTTGATGACGAAGTAATCTAAACTCATATTTGAACTACATACATGTTGCTAATATTTTATTTTTGCAAGAGTGTTCCATTTAATGTGTTACAATGCGATATTTAAGAAACGGGTGATTTAAACAAAATGAAATTTGGAGTGTGATATTGGGGGACATTACTTGACGTTATAAAAAACTTTGTAATCCTCCTCACTTTTATAGGGGTGGGGGTAACTTTTGAAATTTAAATGGAAAGGTACGTTGTTTATTTTCGATTCTTAACCTCCAGGAAAAAGTACGTTATAACCACAACATAATAACTCAATCGTAAGGTCAACATGTAAAATTTAAATGTAAAATAGTATGTATTGTTTTCCTGAAATATCTAAAATAAAAAAAGCGTATTCCGTGACAATGTTTTCACATTGCCGTGACCAGGATTCGAACCTGGGTTACTACGGCCACAACGTAGGGTCCTAACCACTAGACGATCACGGCTATTAAACGCATATCGGCATCGTTCTAAATGAGTATTATAGAGGAAATATCCAAACATATTGCATCCTGTGATTGTATGCAATATATTATTTTAATTAAAAAGTAGTTATCATGCTACTTCTACTTTTTTAATTTATACTATCCAATTCTGTACTGTTATAATAACGAAGGTAACAAGCAGCTGTGTTAAATTAATTTTTTGGGCAATCAGGTTTTAAAATTTTACATTACTGATTGGTTAAAATCAGCTGGTAAAATAGGTACAGAATTGGTAAAACAGTTATCAATATCACAAAAACTTCACTCAGTATCGTCAATCGTCAAACTGAAAATTTATGTTGAAATGTTGAATTCGATTTATTTACTGAAGCAATACTTTGCCACATATGTAGTACATTATATGGACCAACATTTAAAAATGTTGGTTTGTAAATGAACTCAACAAAGTTTTATACATTACACATTTTATGCATTTACTATACTATCTATCGACCACGGCATAAAATTATGAAATTTATAAAGTGTTTAGTAAATTTAAAAAAATCGTCTTAATCTCATTGTCTCATTAAATTAATAGATTTTCTTATACATTTTCGTAATTTTATTTGCATTATGTATTACATTACAATTTTGTAAACATAAGTATGATAATAACCGGGTTGGTGTGATTTACATCAACTAATTTAAGTCATGATTTAAATAAAATGTTTTTTTTTTTTTAATTAATCATTGCTTTTGCAACGTTTGTGTATTCCAATAGGTGAACCATTAAAAATATATTTAAGTTTTCGTTTCCTAGTTGGGAGGATGATATAATATATTTTATGTCCGACTGAATGATAAAGTTCGCTTTATGGTAAAATTTTGCGGCCATAAGTACCTCTTTATAGTACTAGTAAAATAAAGTTAATTTGCAAAAGTAAAACGGACGGCTGTCAATGTCAGAAATAGCAGCTGTTAATTTTAACCAGGTAAACTGAAAAATACAGAAAAAAATCGAATCATAAATAGAAGAACACCGCATATTATTCTAGGAGATATAAACATCAACTCATTAGAAAAAAGCAATACAACAAATGAATACAAAAACGTATTGAAGGAAAACGGATACAAAGTGGAAAACAAAATATCAAATAAATTCTTCACAAGGCAAAATAAGAATGGAAATAATTCAATACTCGATCACGTCATCACGAACGCACAACTTATAGACGACATCAAAATAGAGTTTTCAAATATATCCGACCACTGTGCCATCAGTATAAAAATAAAAGAAACAAGGAAAATAAAACTAAACTATCAATACTTCAAAACTACAACAACAAACCAACCAAAAATAACAGAAGAAATAACATCGATGAACATACACTCTATAAACAGCTTCGAGAAGCTATCACAAACGTTGCAAAGAATAATAGAAAAAAATCAACAAACAAATAATATCATAAGAAGAACATTAACCCCCTGCATAAATACCTTTATAATAAAACAAATAAAATAAAGAAACAAACTAAAAAAAAACACCTCAAAAATCCAAACAATGAATTAATAAGACAAGAATTCATCAAGCAAACGAAATTAACAACACCACAAATAAAAGAACAAAAAACGCAATACTACAAAAACAAATTTCAAATAAATAAAGATAATCCAAACGAATTGTGGAAAATAATAAATAACCAAATAACCAAAAAAGAATCAAACAAAAACTACGTAGAAGAAATAAGAAAAAAAAAACCACAAAGCCACCACAAATAAATCGGAAGAAATAGCTGAC
The DNA here is from genome assembly GCA_951805005.1 of Othius punctulatus. NCBI lineage: Eukaryota > Metazoa > Arthropoda > Insecta > Coleoptera > Staphylinidae > Othius > Othius punctulatus. The sequence continues at coordinate 60,306,274 of OX638143.1, forward strand.
GAAATAAACGCACATTTCGCAAATATTGGCGAAGAACTTGCAGAAAAACAAATATGAAGCAGCCAAACAACACCCGTAACAACAAAAACAAAGAGGCAAATCGAAACTCTCATCTTCCGAAAAACAACACAAGAAGAAATTAACTACATAATAACAAATTTAAAGAACCATAAAACACCGGGCTTTGATAAGATAACAAACGAAATCTTAAAACGAAATCGAACAATACTAACACCTATTCTTGTAGAAATCATAAATACAGTACTCGAAGAAGGAATATATCCTGAATATATGAAAACAAGCACAATTATACCAATTTAAAAAAAAGGAGACAAAACCAACCCGGAAAATTACAGACCTATTTAATTATTGTCAACACTAAATAAAGTATTAGAGAAAACCATCCAAATTCAAATCACCAATCACTTGCTTGAAAACAAAATTATCAACCAAGAACAATATGCCTACCAACAACATTCAGGAACGACATCGGCCACACAAGATCTCATAGACCTCATATCATCGAAGATGGACAAGAAACAACTAGTATTAGCTATATACGTTGACATGAAAAAAAACCTTCGACACTATATCAAAACCAAAATTAATCGAAAAACTTAAGGCAATAGGAATAACGGGAAAGGACACAAAAAACCAAAGTAAATAATGCAGAAAGCTTACCACAGCTGAATAAAAATACCACAAAGAGGAAACCTACCACCAATCTTATATATTATATATATATACAAACAATCTGCTGGAAATGTACTGGAAACGAAAACCACATATCTATGCAGATGACACCTGTATAGTTTACATGGGAAAAAACCATAGAGAAATAGAAGACAACATAAACGAAGATTTAAAACTTCTGGAAAACTGGTTTTTCAATAACTTGCTAACAATAAACGAAGCAAAAACATAATATATGATATTCTCAAACGATAAAACAACAAAAGACATAAACATCACGATCAAGAATACAAAAATAAAACAAATAAAATAAGTCAATTATCTAGGACTTAAAATACAAAGCAACCTGAAATGGGATCAACACATAGAAATGCTTAAAAAAGGGAACTCTAAAACCATCGCCGCCATAATGAAAATCAGAAACTACGTACCGGAAGAGAAAAAGAAACAAATATATCCTGCACTGTTTATATCAAAAATTAACTATCTCTGCAACATATGGGGAAATACAACTGAAAAGAACCTGAATAAACTATAGACACAACAAAACAAACTATTAAAAATACTCTACAAACTGGACCGAGGAACAAATATAGCAGAATTATATAAGAAAACTATGGACCTCAATGTAAGAAATATGATAGAACTAAGTAATCTACTATTAATATATAAAATTAAAAACAACCTAAGAAAAACGAACATGACACAAACAAATAATAAACAATTCCATCAACAAAATACAACAAGAAAATCAGATCTGAGAACAGAAAAAATTACAACAACGAAACATACACAAAACTTAACAACGAAAATAATAAATAAATATAACAATCTGAACGAACACATAAGAAAACTAAAATACATACCTTTTAAACTAAAAATAAAAAACCTAATTTTAAATAATATGATCTAAATATGAGGAATGAAGAAGACCGACAACATCCTTCAATACCATTAACCCTGGAGGGGAGAGAAATCCCACAACTCCCGAGGTGAAGAGAGAAGGAAGAAAACATGAAATATTTTAAACAATATTATTAATGATATTATGTTATTATTATTATTAATGTTATTTACATGAGCTATTTATTGTACTGGTATAAATTTAAAATAAACTATTATTATTTAAAAAACATCAAATAAGTACAATACAAATTGATTTAGTTGACAGTAGTGATTCTCTTGCATCTTATGCTTGGCTTGCAATCTCCTCCGCAACTGTAATTTCATCAAATTTATATGAAATTTACAATGACTGGCATTAGTGTCAGCTTTTAATTTTAACCAGGAAAACATCAAATAAATACAATACTAATTGATTTAGTTGACAGTAGTGATTCTTTTGCATCTAAAGCTTGGATTTCAATATCCTCCACAAGTGAAATTTCATTCGATTTATATTAAATTTACAATGACTGACATTAGTGTGACAACCTGATAAAAATATGTGAGTATATATTGCTTCAGTTTTTATTTCAAAAGTATTCCCGAAATGCTAAAAGCAGTCGAACATAAAGCTTCGTATGTGATGAGTACATAATATGGATTCGCTCTACTTATAGTCCTCGCTCAAAGCTCGCTCGGACTTTAAACTTTAGGGCTCATCCACAAAGTCCTAAATGATGTACTTATTAGATAAATAGCTATTATAGACCTATCATATTAAAAAATATATATAATTTATTTACTAGATGTGTATGTAGTACCCTCATGTATTGTCATGGATATATTGAAAAATAATAGGATTATTACATTATAATTTAATTATTAATTTATAGAATGTGTAATTTTAATAAATAAAGGAATGTACAGACATGGAAACCAAAAATAGCACGAGGACTGAAGGTACTCTAATAAGGTATTTGGCAATGAGTTATAGGCACCTCTATTAATATTTAATTGTCAAAACACAAAACAAACAAAAAAGTCTTAAAAGGATGCCTTACAGTATTACAGTATAATTTGAACATTTAAGGTGTTATATTTAATTGCGTTGAAAGCTATATGTGATATATAGCTATATGCTATATGATATATTCCATGTGTATGAGGCTATTTATGCAATTGAAAGTGATTTAACAATTGCATAAATAGCCTCATGCACATGGAATAATAGTTATTTATGCATTAAGGGAATAAACGAAGGTATTAATCCCGAAGCCGTAAGTTATGGCTGAGGGATTATTAAGGCTTATTCCCAAATTGCATGAGACAATTTTTCCCGAATTATACATATTTATTTAAATTTTTAATTTGATAGTTGAAACGCTCGTTTACTTCTCGTAGCAACAGCATAGCCAGTTAGCCACAGCTGTGATCTTGAAAACTTTTAATATCAAATAAATTCATATCTGTCGTATTCAAAAGATGAGTATCAACGCACGACCACAAATATCCCACACCTTGTACCCATTACTTTAAGTAATATAGAAATTCCAAGATATCGGATGATTGCTTTTGTGTAAATATTGTGTATTCATCTAATGTTACTGTTACTATTACAAAATAATTAAATAAACTACAAGTGATTCACTTTATTCCCAAGGAAAAGCTGTTTTTTTATTCCCTCCGGCAATAAAGTAGCCTGTTATGTATTAATTGTCAGATGTATAAGACGACGGTTTATTTCCAGTCGGGAGAAAAATGTAATACATTGTATAGAAATCTATAATATACCTTTGCAGGCTGCAGAACCAATTTCTCAAAACTTTTGATTGCACCATGATTCTACAGGTGAATAAAAAGTAAGGAACATGATTACACGGGCCTTTATTATTAGTTTTTGAAGAAAACGTCTGAACAAAGTTAAATGGCTAATTATTGCCACAATATGACGATTTTAAATTGTTTCTTACCTAATACCCTTAGGCAAAGGTGTGATGAAAAAAACTAAATAACAATCTATATTTTGGGTACTAAAATTGGAGTAGTGTAAATTTCATATGGTTGAACAAGAAGAATTTCAAAAAAGTATTACTATACTCTATTTGATAACTAGGAAGAGCGATTCAAATTTGGCGCGCGTATGCCTACACCAGTGATTGGCTAAAAGCGCGCCCATTTCACAACGCACCAAAACGCTGTTTTTAACGCATGTAACCTCAATTCGAAGCGTCCGCGAGGTGCAACTGTCTTATTTTCTTAATATCTCGTAAAATGTTGCAAGTAAACAAAATCAGTTATTTTCAGAACTAATCTTCGCTGTGTTAATAGTTAATTTTGCTTATATTATTGTGTCTATTGTCTACTGTCCATCGTACTATTAATGAGTATAAGAAAACCGGACAGATTTGCAGCCCCAAACAGCTTGGAGGACGACCTGCCATTGTTACAAGTTCTGACGAAGTATTAAAGAAATCTGTGCGCCAAATAGTACATAGTTTCTTCTACAAAAATGAACTACCTACTTTGAATAAAGTTTTAAAGGAGGGAAACAACCATCCACATGTACCGAAGATGAGCCGTTCAACTTTGTATACTTTCATGAAACAAATTCGTTTCAAGTATATACTTACATTGTAACATAAATCATATTTATTCGGCATAAGACTTATAAACAAAATGTTAAAATATATTTTACTTCATACTATCCGGTCGATGTTCGATTACATTATCAGTTTAAATCTGGTAGGTGAGTTAAGAGCATCAGATGTCATCAGACTGTTTCATTTTTATAAATCACATCTGACCTTTATTAGAAACGCAAACATACATTTGGCCTTAATTATGTATTGGGAATATTAATATGTACAATAATCAGGCCCGGTTTACCCAATAGGCCAACCTAGGCGATCGCCTAGGGGCGCCAAGTAAATAGGGGCGCCAAAATTGGGCCCAATTCATTTTTATATTCGTGTTTCTTTCCAATTAAATTGCGCTTGAGCTCCTGGGCCCGCTCACAATTTCGAGCATCAAAATAAATTACAAAATGAGCAACCTGCCAAATTATTGGACAAAGTACCTAAAATGACTTCATTTCTTTTTTCGAAAAGTGAGGAGTCCAAAGTGCAGGCCTCAGACACCTCATTACCAGGATCAGGCATAGTTTCCGATTTTACAAATTTGCATTCAACGTCTCATGAAAGCACCAATGAAAATTATAACTTACCAAGTTTGGTTAGTAAGACTACAATTGAAAATGAGAACTTTGCATTGTCGTTGACAGAAAAGCAACCAATTTCAGTCAGAGATTTGTTGGACCCTTCTAAGTGGAGAAGCGATAATAATTTTGTGGATTATATCATTCAAAATCCACCACAACAAAATAATAATTAATTAGTTTTTAAAATCTCTAAAAGATCATATTATGATCGGGTGAGATATGCTTCAAAGCATATATTTTTGCACCAATCCATAAATGGAGAGACAAAGAGACGAGAATGGCTTGTTTTTTCTAAAACAGCAGGATGATTTATTGTATGCCATGCAAATTATTTAACAAAAATAAAACTTCATTTACTGATATCGGCTTCAAAGATTGGAAGAACGAACATCGCTTAAAAAACAATATTCTTTGGAATTAAAATATTATAACATAATTTAATTAACATTAAAATATGTTCTTGAATGAATAGTTGAAGCAGTTAAGTATTTGTCCGCTTGTACTTTGGCTTTTCGTGGTGAAAGTGATGTATTTGGGAAACCGAACAATGACAATTACATTGGTCTATTAGTTGGTTTGTATTTCAACATCTTTCATTCAACATCAAACGCACATACAAAAATATGCAAACATAGGCCGTTTCATATTTATCCGAAGATATATGCAATGAATTTAGTTTTTTGATGAGTTCCTTAATTACTAATTAAATTATCGCAGAATTAAAGTCAAGTAAATATGTTTTCATAATAATTGACTCGACACCAGATATCGTCGAGTCGTCAAGGTAGACGAGTTAACTTTTGTAGTAAGATATATTTATTCAGATGGAACTCAAGTGGAAAGTTTTAATTCATTTTTGACAAATGTAGGCAGGGACGGATGGGGCCGGCGGGAAGCCGGGAAATTTCCCGGTGCGCCGGTCGGAAATAGTCGTGAGGCGCCGGTGCAGTAGTCCGATCTTTTTTTTGCGGTTTCGGGATGGTGCCGCCTGTTTTCATGCACAGCCAATTCTGTATTCGTACAGAATATTTCAGTAATTCTTGACGTACATTTTTGAAAAGTTGCTAAAACATTTACTTAGACATACAGGGGTGTCACATTTCTGCAAATCGCACTTTTATGTTACCCTATTCCCATTACAAATTATTTCACGGAATGTGTCCTAGCAGAGAGAAAAGTTCTAGAGAGCATATAGGCCAGAATCCCCCAAAGCCCTGCATAGGTCATCGGATCTCGCATTGCTCACAGCGCGATGATTCGGCCTTATGACTACTATATCAATACTATATGCGAGTAACTAGCTAGCTCAAAGGTAGTTTCTCTAGGTATTCAAATAATAGTCGGCATTAAGTTTAGTGAGACGTTTAGTGAGGACGTTCCTCCATTTTTACGTTTTGCCATCTGGGTGCTCTACCAAGCACATTTTCAAATCATTCTATGGGGACTCAGCCCCGTATATGGCGCATATTTTGAGCACTCGTCCATTCTCCTCTTCCCACAACTTCCCGAGTTATCTCGCTTTTAGTGAAAAAAGTACGATTTTTTTGAAAAATTTCTCCTTTCTTAAGGATTTTTATTTTAGTCGATTTGGTCGGAAAATCATCGATTTTACGTTTTGCCAACTGGGTGCTCTGCCAAGCGGCACATTTTTAAATCACTTCACACTAATAATAACTAGTTTTATAAATTTTTGTCCGCACTTCATATATGGCTCCGGTAACTGTATTTCCTGAGCCGATTTTGCTCGTCCCATCCGCCCCTGAATGTAGGAAATGAAGCCAATGAAATGGAAGTTGCCATTATGAAAGAACTAGAAGATCTAAAAATCAAAATTATGGATTGCACAGGTTAATCATATGACAATACCAGTAATATGTCTGGCCAATACTCTGGCTTTCAAGTTAGAATAAAAGCTCATAATAAATTAAGACATTACGTACCTTGTGCAGTATACTCTCTAAATTCAGTTGGTGTATTTGCTGCTGAATGTTATCTGGAAGCTACTGCATTTTTCATGTTGGTACGGGAAATTTATAATTTATGGGCTTCTAGATGGAACATATGGAACCCATAGATGGAACATTTAAAAAACTGTTTTGCAAATAATAATGAAAATAACTATCTGCTTCAAAAAACTATGTCGGCAACGAGGTGGTCTGCCAGAGCAGATGCGTGCAACGTCTAATTTTATGGATATTCCTGTTTTAGAGATGCCTTTGAAGACAACAAACAACAAAACTGAAAAACCTCAAACACTCGCTGAAATGGAAATGGATTACTTTCTAATTTTCATTTATTAGAAACTGGTTTCCTTACTGAATTTTGGACAATATTTCCAATTTTGGACCTTGCAATATTTCCTATGCTTGATATAAAACACTGCAAATAGTTAATATAGATTAACAGTGGTTAAATTTAACAATTTTTTATATCTTAAATTGAATATTTAATTTATTTTAATTGAATAAGATCTAAATTTAATCTTTATGAGGAAGCAGAAAAAAATTAATCCAACTGCATCGAATAAAAAAAAAAAATCGTAAAAGGAAACGCCAATTTTTAGAACATAATAATGATGTGAATTTTAATGGGCTTGATAGTATGAGAATTAATACATTTTCTGTCCTAATTGATAACTTTATTCAACAATTGAAGCTTCGTAAAACTGCATATATTGATGTAGAAAGCATGTTTGAGTTTTTGACGGGGTTAGGGGAAGTAAGGATAATATAATTGAAGAAAAAACAAAGCCGCTTATAAAATTATACCCATCGGATCTTGGTCCCTAATTTACAGCAGAATGCAAATATTTTAAACAGTTTTAAGAAAATATGGTGGTATTGACTGTATGATGGGCAATCAAATGTTCTACAAATGTTCAAACTTATACAAGAGAAAAGATTATAACTACTTTTCCTTACAAATGCCTCTGGTGGCATCGTTTTCCGTCTTAAAATGAATTAAAAATTATTTGAGAAGTACCCTGGCCCATGAAAAATTATTAGGCTTGGCAACTCTTCAGACATGGTTAATTATTTGTACTGTGATAACCTAATTAAAACATTTGCAAATTCCAAATGTAGAAAAAAATATATAGTAGGTATAGTATACATATAATAATATGCCTATACATATGTATTAGAGTCAAACTTATACATGTTTTTATGTACATACTCGTAAATACAGTGGGCGTGAAAACTGTACATTAAAAAAAAACAAGTTTTGGGATTTTTTCTATAAAATAAAATTATAAATCAAATAATTGAGAGCATTGGTTTTCGTCTTGAATTTAGATATAAATCTTCTTATTCCTTCTGTATTTAAGCCAAAGTTTTTTATTTGAGTAATATTATTTATTCATTTTGTTTTGATTTTTATTTCAATGAAACATTGTTAAATATTATCTTACATTTATGTACTGCGAGAAGTTGTTTTTATTTTTTACAATGTTTTGTTTTGTTTTTAAAATTGTAATAAAATTTATCAATATAAAAATTTCCTATTATTACAATACCTGCATCACTTTAGACATTAGCAGCTAATGGTTCAAGAGGCATCACCTTAAAATCGCCTAGGGCGCCAACATTTGTTAAACCGGCCCTGACCCTAATTGAACAATTTGTATTACCCTTTAAGATTAATGACGGGGCTCTTGCTCGATGTCGATATAGAAACGTTTATGGCATTAATTTTAATTGACAAATATTTAATGTACATAAACAACAGCAATGGCAATTGCTACAGGAAACAACATGATGATCATTTTCACAATACAATATGTATTATTGTATGAAACAAGGTAATGATTCTGTTCAAACAATAATTATAAGCTTGAACATATTAGCAAGGCAAAGCTTCGTAGGAAAAATCGCTTGCCTACTATTCGTTTATACTAACATTTTTTGTAAGAATAAAATATACAGGGTGTAACAGAAATACGTGTGTTAATTTTAAACATTGGTAGAACTCGTTAAATAAAACATTTTTTCTATATGTTTTTTTTTTTCAAAGACCAACGTTAAACTGATTTAAAATATGTTCTAGTTTATCTACTAAAACGCATACCCGCCTATGGTTAAAGGTGTGCAGCGATAAAATCGTATGTTGTGATGGCAACGGTGTCATAAAGGTACATCATTGCCTCTTAGGCAAAACACGTTCAGGATATTGTGCACTGTACAATCTACGGGCCTATGCGGCATTTCCAAAAGCTCGGCCATATACCAACACAATATCTGTTCATTCTTGATTAGAAAAATTTGGCATTTTGAAATAAACTTCACTTGACAATTATAGTGACAGTACCTGAGAACGGTTCGTTCGGTCAAAATTAGGGGGCAAAAAAAAACATATAGAAAAAATGTTTTATATAACGAGTTCTACCAATGTTTAAAATTAACACACGTATTTCTGTTACACCCTGTATAGTACCTCTTAGAAACGAAAATGGCTCACTTATTTTGTAATAAATAAACATCGGTAATAGCTCACTTATTATGGATAAAATCAAAATCGGTAATGGCTCACTTATTATGGAAAAATAAAAATCGGTAATGGCTCACTTATTATGGAACAGAGGTAGTATTTTTTTTTTTATATTATGAGGGCTATAATTTTCATATATGGGCGCTGAGAATAAATGTGCTCGAGCAACGGGGAGAGTGTCAAACGGGATGACCCACCATGTGGTCCATCATTAGAAAGGTCTTGTCACCGGCTTGGCCTACCATAGTTACCATTCTCTGGTTTTTCTCAACATTTCGGGGCAAAATAACCGCGCCGCTCAATCCGAGTTTTTACATTTGGGAATAACCGGCCCCCTATTGCGCTTTGTCAGCGAAGTATCGCTGGTAATGGCACCCCCAATTTAGAACGATCAGGGAAAACCGTATTGCATGCCTGTGACTTCATACGACCCATCGTTTCATTCACTCATCTCGCTTAATCACACAGTTAACCATTACTTAATTAACATCATTCGATTATCATTCAAACTCGCGTCTATTCATTAAATTATCCAAAATAAGTTAATTCCCATTGACATGCGCCCTCATCCAAAATATTAACCCCCCGCCCCTCTTTCATTCAGAAAACACGCACAAAACACGCATGCGCTGCTTCTGAGTTTGGGACGCGCGAGGGAGGATTCGTCCCCCAAAAAGGAAATAAATGTATCCAAACAATTTTAACAGTAAACAAAACAACATAAAAGGTTAAGTGTGGTTGAATCCTGATGTCCCAGCAAGTTTTCAAAATGCCCTCGGTGTATTTCAAGGCAAGGAAGGATCTTCCCGCAAAGCGGGATCTTGGAAGCAACGCAGAGTATTTGTAATGAATAATGGGCTTATGCAGTACGCATACGGCTTTTTAGTTCATTCAAGTGACATATTAGCACGTTATTATAAATTTTACGGGATAAAACCAACCGTGTTTTAACAGAAGAGATGAAACTGAATGTCCTATATTGTCTACAGGAAAGGCCCGTAGGATCGCTTTTAGATGTTTGAAAACTAAAACACTGTTTGAAATATCATAGTTAGAATTTCTTCATTAAAACTGATTTTTTGCAATTTCTTAATAACCTATATCAGTTTCCCAAAGTGTGGGTCGCGACCCGGCACCGGGTCATTGAAAAAAAAAATGCCGGGTCGCGTAAAATAAATTGTAAGAATACTATTTTTTTTTACATCAGAAAGCGTCTACCTTTTAGATACTAGGAAAGTGTGTATTTGTACTCTTTCATATATAGCTTTATCGCCCGCGCCCGAAAAATTAATACTTTCCCACTCTAAAAATTGTCGCAAATAATTTATGTGGAATAATGGAAAAAACGTTTATTTCGGCGATACCATTATCAAATAATACAGTTAAACGGAGAATTGACAATATTGCGAAACATTTAGAAGAAGATTTAGTAGCTAAATAAAGATGTTTTTTTCTTGCTAATAGATGAAAGCAGATATTGAGGAAAATGCAAATCTAATGTGTTTTATCTGATATATTGACGAAGACACTAAACAAGTTTTCTTTTTGTTTTGTAAAAAGGCTACCGACAAGAACGACCTCAGATGAGATTTTTAAGCTTACCAATCATTTGGTCACGGTATTGATTGGATGAAGTGTGTACAGAGCACGTGCAATGGCAGGCTGTCATAAAGGTTTGTTTAAATAAATTCAATAATTAGCCATTGATTGTGTATGGGTGCACTGTAGTATCCATAGACAAGCGTTGGCGGTAAAACGCTTGCCTGTAAATTTAAACATAAGCTTTGGAAAAATGTGTCAAGTTTTTAAACTACATAAAATCCCGTCCATTAAATAGCAGACTTTTTACCGAATTATGCAAGGAAATGCGGAGTGATCATAAACACCTGCTTTTGTATTGTAATTCACGATGGCTTTCAAAAGGAAACGTTTTAAAACGTCTGTTTGAGCTAAAAGACGAAGCTCTGTTAATTCTGAACGAACACCCACCATCTAAAAAAGATGCTATTTTTCCATTGAAGGATAGATTCCACGATTTTGAGTGGTTAATAAGAGTGGCTTATTTGTGTAACATATTTGCTATATTCAATTAATTGAATTTATATTTGCAAGGCTTTGGTTTAAATATTTTCAAAGTATCGGAAAAGTTGCAGCAATAATTTAAAAAAAATGACAAAAAATGTTTTTTTTGCAAACAACGACCGAATGACCCGGTTTCTTTGCATCTGAGTGTAATATAATTATTGTACCAAATTATTTTATTAGATAAATAAATTTATTTTTAACTAAAAACCGAGACAAATTTATTATTTTGGACTGAACTTTAATTAAAATCTTGGTTAATTAAATTTCGTCTCACAGCATGGCTTAAATGAGCCCCGAGGCATTTCTTGATGATTATTATAATCATCTTCGATCAAGATATCCTGTATGTCAAAATGTGCATCATTTCCCAAAATACCAAATGTAATATTGCACATGACACTATAATTGTAGGTAAATTTTGTAATTTATTATTTAACTCGCGCTGTAAACATGGAAAGTGTTTCTTCCACACACCAAATAACCGTTCCACTGTATTTCTGGTTCTTATTTGGCACCTATTGTAATTGTTTTCAGCATTATTCTAAGGTCTTAAAATTGGTGTCATGAGATATGGTAAAACAGATATCCACTGTCCCCAAGAAGAAACCATCCAATTGATTAAGCTCAATTCGTGTTTTGACTGCGCTATTATTAAATATCATCGAATCGTGTTCTCGACGATATATATTATATACGAATATTTCTAAATTTAATCAATACAACCTACTACTCGGGGGATATGCGCTATTGCGTGGAACTCCGTCTGAACTCTTCTGATTTCATTGCCTCTAGGTAATTTGACAAATCTTTGCAAATTAGTAGCCAGAATGTAGGACACCTTATTAATAATGCGAGATATGGTTGGTTGTGATACACCACGAATATCACCACACACAATCTATAAAAAAATATAGTTTTTGTCTATTTTGTAAAAATAGACAATAGAAATGGAGGCCATCCAGCTTTTTGATGTCGTAGGGCTAGAAAGAAGACTCAAGAGGACCAAACCTCACGAGTTAGTGTAACAGTGTTTTACAAAAAGCAGAACATAGTGTCGCTGGTCTAACATACACGACAACATTTTAGTGTAGAAAGTAGTTAGAACCTAAGGAATGCTATCGAGTAATACCTTAGTCGTAAGTAGTTCAACCCTAGTATTTTAAGTTAGAAATAAATTACTCATTGATCTTATGATCAGATTGTAATGATGTAAAACATCATATTGGTGTTTAAACAATACAAAATTTTGTAAAAACAAATACTAATTACCTGAAAAAACTTCCTGTGGCATAAAATCTCAACGCAATTATTAAACTTAGCAGAGGTGAAAATGGCAAACCTCGACGTGTAGGGCGAGTAAAAAAAAAAACGTCGATAAAAGGAATTAAATTAATAACCTTATTTTTGTAAAAACTAAACCGCTTTTTAAATTCATTCTCTGAATAATAGTCGACCGGATTTTTGGCAACTCAAATATATCTTCTGGGAATGCGTAATAAATTGAGATCATCTAACTCTTCATATTGTAAGTTTAGTACATAAATTTCTTCCAAATCACGACAGATATTACCAGTAAAACTTCATTGGATCTACTGCCACCACGCTCCAGTATTTCGCAATAAAAACATTCCTGCACATGACAGACCGACCAGAGAAAAGGTGGAGACACGTTTATGAAATGCACCTCAGCGAGCACCCAGTGAGTGAGTCGCCTATGTTTCGCAGAAAGTCGGTGCAGCGATCGTTTCTGAATTCGAATTCGAATTCTGCGAGCAGTCGGTGATAAGATGGCGAGTCACCGGCGGACATCTGTGAATACCAGGGTAAGGGTTCTTTATAATATCTACAAATGTAACCACCAGCCCTATTTTTAAATTTCATATTTCTATTATTTTGCTACTCTTTCAAGTTTTTCTCGAAAATTAAATCAATATTAATAAAAACAACTTGGTACTTTTCATGGTAATTTACCTCTGAACATGTTTACACAATTTAAAGCAAATCCGTTCAGAAATAATCGGCGATCTGTTTGAATTACGATAACGCTATATTTTGAGCGATTGCAAAAACACCCTTAGACATTGCAGCTGTATAATATTAATATCTGTTAGTTTTGTTATTCTGTTCGATGGACTGAATATACTGATCCAGCAAAACGTTACGATCAAATATTTTTAACTAAATTTTTCAATCTTTTACGGCACACTCAGAAACACAGTTTGGCAGATTCTGTGTTGTATCAATACTAATTTCAAAAAGCAAGAAAACTTGAAAAAGTTTTAACTGATCACAATTTATTTTCCCCTCTTTGCACCTATGCAAATTTTGAATTGTTGTTGGAAAAACTTTATATTATTAACATTTCTATTATGTATTTCCACCTTTTAACCACATTAATGCCAACAGTACAATAATACATGTGCGCTTGAAGAATTTGGAAAACTGCTACCTGGTAAGCACTATATTTTCAAAACGACTGTCGACTATTCATCCATATAAAATGGATTTCGTTTCATTTCCAAGCGACTCGAGTCCGCATTTCCACCCATAAGGATAGAGCTATCGGTATAAATTATCTGTGATATTTTATTAACAGTAATTTGTATTTATTTTCGATTACTTTGATGAAGTTTTGGGTTTGTTAAAAAAATATGTATTAGGCACCTAATGTATAATAAATAATAAGAGTAAAATATAAACTAAATCTTTATTATTCATATACTGTTGTTAAATAATTGAATAAATGCTATAAAGGAGATTATCTATTTATAAAAATATTATTATTAGTAAAATAATACAAAAAGTACAGATTATATTAAAAATTTAATAAATAAAAAACTACATAAAATGATCTATCTAAATATGTTGACAAATACAAATTATACTGTGGCCAAAATCTAAAACTTAACCTACATATACGTAACATTTAATGAAATAAGTAAATAACTATAGTAAATTGTACATAATTTTGCCAATTGGTGACAACTTAAAGCGGAAACTATTAACTTTCTTGATAATATCTAGTATGGAAGGTACACAAGCTGGCAAAATTACGCACCCTTTTGTTTATATACGTTAATTGGCTTGCGGCATGCATATAAGTATATAATACAAATTAAACTAATATAAAAACCGAATATAATGGGTACGCAAGATGCGGGTCAATTACTGAAATGAGAGGAATTTAATGCGTCATATGTAATAACTTATACGATAGGCATTCAATAAAGTATACTAATATTTGAAATGTAACAACGCAGAATAATTCTTTATGTCATTAGGAAAACATGAACTCTTAATTATGTTTGATATAAATATATGACAAACTCTAATGTACTCTAGGACTAAGAACAATTAATACATAGGTACATAAAATAATAAGATGCCTATATAATATAAAGTATATGTAACAGGGCACCCGGCCAGTGGCTAATTGCCCACAATAATTTTGTGGGAACAGAAGGCATACCAATCATTACAGCTGGCCAACAATGCACACTTAACTAATACAAATACTGAGTGGAGCAGATTACATTGCCTACTTATATTAAAGCACTAGATATAGGATTGCAATGTAGAGTCAGTGCAGCACAGTCCCTGTGATATGTTACTAATGCTATCGTCTACTTTGCGCCAATTGCCAACACAGGATGTCACACTGTTATTCTCTGAAATATCTCCATCGTTATCAACTTATTTCTTCAAAATAATTATATTATAATCTATGCATTACCTAATTCTTAAACCAATACTTAACATAATCATGTATTGGAACTCTTAACGATATTCGAGCTAAGATATATTTACACACACTGCATAATTAAACTAAACATAGAATTTGTTCATCCTAATGAAAATCGGTTTCAATTCTTTATACGTATGATATGCAAATATATAGATACTACATTTGAAACTAAAATTAAAATATAAAATTGTATAAAATTAAAAACACTCTTTGGATGCTTGCATCATTCACTCGGTTTAAGAAGTAGGCTTGTACAATTTGTTATTGTCTCTATGTAAATATATATAATAATATATATATGTATGGGTATATATACTTCACTAAATTAAAAAAAGATTTTCAATTAGCTATAATTGCACGAATAATGTTTCATTTAATCAATTTGTCAAATTCTACACTGGGAATAAAATTTATATTAAAATAGTATTAATTTTATTTACACCTCTTGATAATTGCTTAAACTACTATGTAATCAAAGCTAATTGAAAGTATATATTTGGTAGAGATAATTGAAATACATCCTAAATTAGTTTATTCCTATGTACATACAACTGTCAGCAGAGCGCTGAAAACAAAATATATTTGGATTAAAATACTGATACATTTGAAACAATGTTGTCTTATTCACATTCGAACAAATTAGGATCTAATGCGCAAGAAATAATGTTACCACCGATTTTCACAAAACCTGCATGCATATATAAATTATAAACTTAAATGTAATGAATTCGATATTATGTAATAAATGTGATGAAATAATAATGGGTTGCTACATAAATAAATCCTAATTTGACAAGTGGAATAGAATATTCAATTAGCGTCACACCTTCATAAATAAACTGTTATTCGAATATATTTAGTGGATAACATTCCAATTTTCTTAAGTAAATTGTAATGAACGTGCGACACATTTTACATCAATCACCGATATAAACGTTGTAAAACTAAAATTACCATACTTACTCGGTAATATAAATGCTACAAAGGTTTCTCCATGGATTATATATTATATATGTATAATATATAATGCTCTCTCAATGCATAAACTTATATTTTGTTATATCTCAATATTAAAATATTTCGAAAATATAATTATCTATACAGACAATATAGTTATAATTTAAAAGTGTTTGATTATCTCGCATCATTTAAAACTTAATAAACAGCTATTTACATACAGAATATCGCTTCAATAAGAAAATAACAATAATTATTATCCTTATTATGAAATTCTAATACGTTCAAAAATTTTAAAGTTAGATACTGAAATGGTGAACAGTTTATGAAAATTATGGACGTCAAATTGGTTAACTAATTGTCACTAGGATGTATTTAGATTATTCAATTTACTTTACAGCATTCAATAAATGTTTCATGAAAACCATGGAGTTATATTTATATCTTATATTTGACATACCTGCATATAGATAAATATATATATATGAAAATATTGCATATATAAATGTATTATACAATGTTATTTCATAACAGATGTATTATTTTGGTATTTTAGATATCACTACTAATTGTAATGAGAGATAAATTCTTAACTTAAAAAATACAATATTAAAAACGAAACAGTACAAAATTTACTTTGGTCTGTATAAAATACTAATAGTGGAATTGTCACGTCTGCAATGCTATTTACTTGGATTGGTCGCTTCCGGACTGTCTGTCGGAATGATCTGAATTATTGTTTATTTTACTTACATTATCCATTTTTTCTTTTTTAATTATAGTAATGTCTGGACAATTTGCCAGTACAGAGTTGCTGGTGCTGGCCGGTGTTGTGCTCTTGTACAAGATGTTGGTGTGGACGTCTGATAGTTTGGATTCGCTTTCTTCTTCAGAGTCTATTTCATCATATGTATCACTGGTGTTGATGTGTCCTGTGAAGCTCGCCTCGCTGTCAAGAACCGACATCGAAATAAGGTAGTTAGAGAGTGTCTGCGGTGTCACGTTCAATTGCTCGGCAGCCCGGAACAGTGTAATTTCTTTTCTCTTTAGTTTCAATAGTATGTCCGTCGGTCCTTGTTCTGTCCAAAAGTCTCGCACTCTATAACAATAAAGGTCATATAAAGTAGTGCACAAATTCACAAAGCTATTATAAAATGTATTTATTTATTTATCTACTATCAATATACAATCTACAGGGTGTTCAAAGTTTGACCATTGCTGACTTTGTTATTATTGAAGTGACAAAGTCAGTTCAATTAGCAAACAAGTAGAAATTTTTCCGCTGATTAAGATGACGAAATCAGGAAAACTATTGAATATCAGGTAATCGAATCACTTATTTTTTAATGGAACAACCTGTATATTATTACATTGAAAAGGTATTTTAAGTGTGAACAAAAAAATGTTAATATACACTACTACCCTAAAGTTAAAAATAAACAAGAAATAAATACTTAAACTTTCCGAGGTTTTTTAATATAATTAATTAAACATTAACAAATTTGCGGGAATATTTCAAACATCAACAATATTCTGTAATACAGAATTTATGTTTTTACATAAATTATTGAAATCAACAATATTGTTTAGTCAGTTAGTTACTATTGTCTTGTAAAAACGCCATGCACAGATTTAGAAAAATGTGATATGCTAGAGGCATATCTGGCGTGCAGAAAAAAAATCTGTAGTAGCATTTCAATATTACTATTTTACATTTCTGGATCGTTAAGTATCAACTTTGCGATATTTTCTGATATTATACAGAATATGAGAATGAACTAAGCAAACGAAGAAAAGAAAAATCAATAAATCTATAATTGACGAAGAAACAGTATTTTGAAACTTTTTCTGAAAACTATATCAGATAATTGCCCCATAATTGGCTTTAAATACAACCACAGTATAAATTAATTTTTAAGAAACATAAACGACGTCCGTTTAAATACTATTTAAATATGTGTAAAAGATGTTTTTCTATCATTTCTGTTGAATAAAAAATCTTCAGAAAGTCTAAGTCTGACGTCCGTTTAAATACTATTTAAATATGTGTAAAAGATGTTATTCTATCATTTCTGTCAAACTTCAGAAAGTCTAAGTGTGTATTACTTGTTCTTAAAATATTTTTTTTTTTTAAGTTTTTAAGTGTATTAACAAGTTTGTTCACAATAAAATATCATTTATAAAATGTAACAATATAGAGGGTATCCCATTTAAAAAAATGTTTTGTCTTTAAATAATTCGAAAACCTTATTCAATTGTCACTGGTGCGATAGTGTGGTAGAGTGGCAAAGTGACACTTTGCCGTACTATTTTAAGTGATACCATTTGTTGAATTTATTGTACTCTTTCTCACACTCCTGTCGTCATTTGACTGCTACCAGTGTCGCAAGTGCAGCATTTTCTGTTGCTTTTGCATCAGAATCAATGTTAAGTTTGTAACACTTATTTCATACAACAAGATCTGACAACTCTAAACTGACCGAAAAAATGTCAAAACCTACTGATTTGGTTTTGGAAAAAAAAGTGCATTCAAAATAGCTAATAATTGACAGTAGATAAAACATTGTACGATATACGTATCGTAACATCATATTATGATTCTCAATGACTTATCAAACTCGGTGTATGGCCTCACTTGATAATTTTGCCTTATCGTATACATACATTACGATACTAATATTGTAAATAACTATTAATTAAATTTTCTATACTATTTAAAAATCATGTTTCGTTGTAGTTGATGATGTCTTATTGTTTTTATCTATTAGATATTCTTATTCAGCAAAATTCAAGCATCATGTTGATTTAGAAAAAAGGTCCTGTTTTTGATGTGCTTCTTGGAAATGCAAGCTACAAGAGTTAA
Organism: Othius punctulatus; assembly: GCA_951805005.1. Taxonomy (NCBI): domain Eukaryota; kingdom Metazoa; phylum Arthropoda; class Insecta; order Coleoptera; family Staphylinidae; genus Othius; species Othius punctulatus. The sequence goes on from OX638143.1 coordinate 60,325,204, forward strand.
TTGATATGTAATTTTATTTATAAATAAAAGCCACATTTGTACAATAACATTTTGAGGAAAAAGAAATGCAGGAAACTACTTTTGTCTACTTTTTTTTTTCATTGGACTGTACAACCAGGGCCATCCAAATATGAACGTTTTTTTTAAATAGTTTTATTTTACATTTAATCATAGGCGTCCTAAAACGTCACAGCGTCCAAAAATGTCACAATCTGAATAGAAACTCATGATGCACGAACGGCAATGAATAAAGCCTGATTTAATCTAATGAAAAATACGGAAATTTGCACAAAGTATCGTTCACTTTTGGATGGCTGTGATTGTACATTACTAGTAAGATAGAAGTATTATTACAGCATACGACTGCGAAGATTGCAGATGACGAGCGCTTAGTCAGAGTTCATCTGTAACCACACGAGTTACTGTAATATGCTCTAACCCACGTGTGTACAACATTTTATCTACGTCTGCTAAAATTTAATAAAGATCAAAATCAAAAAACATCAAATTTGATATACAGTTGTTCGATGAAAAAAACAAAAAAAATAACATTTTTTTTAAATGCTTGGTATATTTTTTGTGCACTATTGTAGAGCAGCTGAAGTAATTTCACCGGTCTAAATTTTTAGTAGCGTTATATTATGAAATATTTGCAAAAAATGTTAAATACTGATTTGAGCTAGGCTGTTAAATCAGAAATTCTCAGGAACAAACAATTGGTGATAATAATTAAGCAAGCGTAAAATAAGTTCATTCGTTTTGCAGCATTATTCAGTTATAAATTATGAACTACGTTGTCCCAATGAATTAATAAAAGTAAATGAATATCGTAAGTAATAAAGATATAATGCAGCTTACAAGGACTTAATTTATGCTTTCTTAAAATGTATTGAACTATGTTAACAGATGCGTTAGTGTTACGTCAAATTTCACGAACCCATGTTTGTGGTCTTTTTTGATGTATTATTATGATCACCAATTGTTTATTCCAGAGAATTTAGGATTTAATAGCCTACTAGCTCAAATCAGTTTTTAACCATGTTAATATCATTTTAAAGACAATGTAATTTAAATAGTTGATAACTAAACAGAATATTTTGTAAGACCATGGTGGATTTAATACGAACTGGTAAGCCAGCTTCAAATTTGCGCGTTAAATAAATCAGCCAAAAAGAGATAGCATCAAGACCCTCTTAAATATATACGTGTTTATTTTAGGGCCGAGGAAACCAGTAATTCAGAAGAGGATGGCAATAGTTTGTCATTGCGTTGCTTAACTAGCAGCTCTAACAACCTAGAGTTGTATATTCGTCGGACGGACTTTATGTATAATTAGGGGCTGTCCTTTTGTATTGTTGCTTGTTTCAATAAATTGTCTTGATTTTCTAGTAAATAAAAATTCTTTAGGTAATGAAACTAGTGTGGTAATGAATTGAAGAACACACGGGCGGGAATAATGATCAGGACCCAACTTAGATGGGGAAAAAAAACTGGTGATATCATCGGATAAATTTTACATCAGGCATCTGCTCACGCTCTGATTTAACGTGTAGTCGTGAATGATTTTTAAACGATGAATCGTCTGGCATACTATTTCGTAATTCACTTAAACATTTTACTGTAAGTTGTCGATTACACGTTTTTGGACGCGATATTAATTTCCGTGCATAAACTGCAGTACCAACGGGCCACAATTTGCTGAAGTACACAACTATTTTGGAAGGCTGCGTGTGTCTTCTTCCATTTAAGTCTAGATTTACAGAAATTCAAGAAAATCGCACACATGCGCTCTGCAGAAATAGGAATAACTTGTTAAAAGGGATACTGAACAAGACATCGGAGAAATGAAGATGTGTTGACAACAAATTTCCAGCCTAGAAAATGGTTCTGAAATTCTGGCTGCGCCGCTGTGAATAAATGCAGACTTCGGATTACAGAGTTCTTTTATTTTTCTAGAATTGATTAAAAGTCACACATGTTGCTTGACCAAGAAAATTATAAGGCCAACTTCACACTGTCAGTTTGAAAGAGAATTCTAAAAAATCAAATTCTAAGGCAATACCAGCAACATCTGTAGCATTGAACGCTGGCGCAATTAGTCTAAAACCATATAAAATAATAGACTTACAACAGATGGAACAATTTTGTGGACCATCTGGACAAGAGTTTTACTCAAATTTATTATCTACTAACGACAACATTGATACTGAAGGAAGTGAAGACGACAAAGAGCAAGAGAAATATTCCAATTAGTGCCATAGTTACCTAAATATTCTTTCATTTTATGTAAATTTACTCTATGCATAGCAATTTTAATATTCAACCGATTTAAACGTTAATAACACTCTTATTTTCTGTTCAAGAACGATGAGAGTATTGGATGATGATAATACCGCTGGAAAGAGTGGAATAACTCAAAAATTGATATTGTGGAGAAAATCAAGAATAACTTTTATCAATAATGAATTGTATTAAATTAAGTACTTTGTGAACATAGTATTTAAGTTAAACTATAATTAGTGTTTGGTTTTGCTTATCTAAATTAGTAAACCATGGTGCATTTAGCAATTTTAATACTGTAAATAGGACACATGCGATTTTCAAGTTGTTCCTCTGCTAGTGAATGTTATATAGTTCGTTCGCTAATTTATATTGCTTTGACCTCTTTGGGAGATTGGTAACATAAAATTTAAAATAGATATTTAATGACAGCGAAATTTCAATAAGTAGGTACAAAGGCAGGTACAGGCAGGCACATAAGCAGGTATAAATGATATTTGACCAATTATTATATTTTTGGAAGATGAACCTGATTCAGATATCGACTTTGCCGATGACTGTGAAACCTGTGATAATAAAGGGTGTCCCAGCTTAAACTTGAGGATTTTAATTTTGGATTATTTCCAAACGATGCAACTTTGAAGGATTCATTCATTCATTCATCAATCCATTCATTCATTCATCAATCCATTCTCTTCATGTGAGTGTTTGGTGCTGGTTTTCAGCCCATGGTGTACCTTATTTTTGTGAAAGCTATAGTCAGAAATTGACCAACATTTTATGACCCCTGCTGGAAACTATGGACCTCAATAACATGTTCTTCCAACAAGAAAATGCTATATGCCACCCTGCGGGAGAAACTGTAAATTTATTGCACAAAAATTTCCTGGCAAGAATATGTACAACAAAGATATCGAAAATTTTGAAAAAGTATCATCATATGAAGAATGAGCCGAGGCGGACGTTTATCAGATACTGAGTTTCACACATCATTTTAGAGTCTCTACTTTGTATTGATGTTAATAGATTGACTAGTTTCCAAGAATAAAAAATTGTATTCAGAATTAAAATTGCCAAGATCATGTTGGGACATGAAGTCCCTTTAGAATAGTTTTGTCACAAACATTTCAGATGTTATATTATTTTCTGAATTCTGTTTTAGAGCAATTTGTTTATCAACATTTGTGATGAAATATTAAATAGGTAAGTGTAAAATATTGCAATATAGTAAACGTGCATGATAATCAGCTAGCAAAATATCTGTTAGTGAACAATAGTTCTTCGAGAAGACTAAAGAGACTAATACCATCCGATCAAACCACTAAATTTAGCTCATAGGATCATTTACAGAGAATGTTCAATGGAACTTTTTCTCGGTGTCACATAAATTGTCATAGAAATTTACTTATTGTTCTTCCAAACAGATTGTAAATTATTCATTTAGTTTAAAATTTAAAAAAAAAACATTTATGTTATTTGTGACATTGACATTTCAATTATTAGCTACAAAACATTACTAATTTTTCTTACATTTTACAATCCAATAATTTCCATTACTTGAAATGTTTTAACATTACGTCAAAGTTACTAAAATTACTAGATTTGGTTACAGTTAAAAAAATCTGCTTTAAATGATGTTTCAATTTGTCGTTATAATTATTGACAGCATGGACCATACCCTGCGCACTCTATACGATTTAAATTGACCAGGTTTCGTGTGGGTACGGACCTATACAAAATAGATGGCGCCAAAATCTGTAGTCGGTTACAGGGTCGCTGTAATTTTTTTAAGAACTCTGTTTGCCATTATTGACACATTATATGTGCATTATATACTGAATAATCCAGTTGTCTGTGATTCCCCTGTGTCATTCCCAATCATCAAAGTTTCCATTCTTCTTTGTTCCATTCTTTGTGAATAACGGCCGTTTCCGTCAATCAACAATGGGAAGACGATATTGCTGTATTAGCACGTGCAAGCATAGTTTGCTTCCCATGCATCGATTCACAAGAAGAGAGCCGGTAAGTTGTCATATAAATTAACAATAATATGCATACACTATAATATAATCATAATATAATATAATATAATCTGTGAATATAATATAAGACGAATGATTATTCGCCGATTCAAAAGTTTCGCAATTACGCACCGTAATAATGAAATTTCATTTAGGATTTTCAATTATGGCTACAGGCAGCGGGCAGACCAGATTTGCTGCATAGGGAGAAGAAAGATATTTGCAGGATGTTTGACATATGCGACAAGCATTTTACAGACGACTGCAAATATCTTTCTTCAGGAAAAACCAAACTGCGTAGAATGAGCATTCCAACATTATTCCTTGATCCCCATATAGGTAATAATAAGATTTCTATCTAAGGTATCTAAGAATTAACTAACTTTTTGAACATTTTAGCAACAAATTCTTGTCTCGCCCAGCCATCTGCTGAAGGCATGGATTTAGGTGGAAAAAAAAATGTATAGCGATGAGTGAAACAAGTTAATTGCGTTCTTATTTTTTGTAGATTATATTCCGGTAGATGACTTGTCTTCAGTGCAGTATCCCTCTGAATAGTTTCGGATGGATACAGAAGGTATACAATGTGATTTGAAGTTAATTACTGGCTTATGAAATGTTTAAATATTTATCCACAGACAATGTCGAAACCGGATATAAAATATGTCCACCTACAGCTGAAACGCAGTCTGTAACCGAAGTGCGATGTATGGTTGTAGAAGGTACAAATATTAATTTATATGTTGAAAATTGTATTTAATATACTTGAAACAAAATTTATTTACAGATGGGCCACCCTCTGTTGAGACTGAGTAGGTAGGTGGCCACGACATAAAAAACATTAGTTTTCCATGTGGTCAAAGGAGAAAGTACCGTAGAAGTAAGCAGTGTGAGTATCTTTCGTTTCTAATTTTTTTATTACATTTATATAAGTATATATAGTATGTAATCAGAATTGTACATCGATGCAAATGTTCATCTAGATTAGGAATTCCTTACAGGGTCCATGTAGTACATTGATAAAAAAATCAACGGCGAGATAAAAAAAAGGTTAGGTTAGGACTAATATTGTATTATGTAAGTTACTTACAGTTCTATGAACTAAAGTTTATTGTATCTTTCAGGTGTAGGGATAAATTTGCTGAAAGCTCTAAATGTGACAAGAAAAAATAAGCTTTCCCCTCAAGCCAGAGAGTTGTATGTGTTTGCTCGTGACATTCAGAGAACTGCTGGTCGATTACATGCTGAAAATGCTTTGCACCGTGAACACATTCAGCATGCAATTGACGCTGCTGAGTCTGGTGCTCTCTTTAAGTCACGAATAAACGATACAACCATACATTTTTTCATGTCACAATTAAAGCTTCAAAAATTAAAACCCCGAGGTAGACGTTTCTCGTTGGAAGACAAAACTTTTGCTTTGACTTTGATGAAACAAAGTCCAAAAATGTACCGATTTTTGAGCAAAATTTTTGCCCTTCCATCGAGAAAAAGCCTACAAGCACTGCTGAACCGCATCCTGTTGGGTCCTGGCATCAACAAGCCCATTTTAGAGATGCTACGGGATGCTGTTGACCACATGGAAGAAGAGGAAAAATATTGTGCTCTTCTATTTGACGAAATGTCGCTTAGTCCAGGATTACACTTTAATAAAAGATATTCTTTGATCGATGGTTACGCATCTTGCGGTGAGCAAATTAAATTAAGTTTTGCAGACCATGTAATGGTTTTTATGGTTCGTGGAGTTTTGAGAAAATGGAAACAACCCATCGCTTATTTTTTTCCAGAGTATGCTATGGGTGTTCCAGATTTCACCAGAAATACAAAAATTATTATTAAGGAACTGCAGGACATTGGTTTGCATGTTGTCGCAACCATTTGCGATCAACATGCAAATAATGTCAAAACTGTGAAAGGGCTAATCGAGGAAACCAGTCGAAGACTGTTTTTAGATAAGCAGGAATATGCGACACAGACAATACTTGGTACATCGGAGTTTGTGTTATTTTTTGACAAACTATTTGACAGTGTCAATGGTTCGACAGTAAGTGGTGATAAACCTTTACGATGTGCCATAACCCAAGAAAGCCAGCATGTTGAATTTTATTCCGAAGCAATTCAAGTTTTGAAGACAATTAGATTTATTAGACCACAAGGCGAATATGTTCCACCCTGCATTGCAAACTGGATAACCACATTAAAAGGTATGCAAAGCATCTGGAACAAATTACACGCTAAGGGAATTAAAACATCTTTGTCCTAGAAATTTGAATCAGGACCCCGTTGAAAATTTTCAATTTACACGTGGAAATAACCGAAGATTTGCACTCATTTTAATATAGTATCATTTTTTACACATAAATTTTTTTGAAAAATAATCCAAATTTTTGGCACTGTCATATTCACAATTTGGCTGACCTAATTTTAAGTCTTCTGATCCCATTTTATGTTGTGGTGTGGATACAGAACATCAACAACATACTGCAAGGAAAAGAACTTCATAAAATTAATGATCCTGTGAAAAAACTAGCATTAGTTAAATATCAAAAAACCAGATCGCGACATTTAGGCCTTGCAAAATCAAAAACTGTCATACATTAGTTCCTTGTTAAATGTCTGCATTTGGTTATCTGTGCGGGCATTATTATATATTTGGAGTTTTTTGTAAAGAATTTTTTTTTGTGTTTAGTTTTGTAAGATATATCTTCCTTCAATTTGATATGGATTGACAAGCGCATAATTTTATTAATAATTGGACGTGGCACATTGTATAGTTATTTGTATTATAGGTAAAGAAAAGTATTGTTTTTCTTTACATTTTTTATTGTTTGTTCACTCTATTTTAAATGTATTCATCTATCATATAATTATTATTAACATTTATTAATATATTTAATGTTTTGTTTATATATGCATATACTAGTATCATGTAAATTACAATAATGTTATACAATGCTACAATGCAAACAATAGCCGAGGAAAATATGTGAACTAACGTTTCACCCATTTAAATCTCCTGCAATCGAAGCGACTGCACACTATCTTGAAGACATTGTTTGCACGGGAGCACATTATATATTATAAGTAAAGAAAAGTCTTGTTTTTCTTTACGTTTTTTATTGTTTATTTACACTGTTTTAAGTGTATTCATGTATCATAATTATTATTATAAACATTTATTAATATATTTTGTGATTTGGTTATATATGCATATACTAGTGTTTTTCTTGAGATAACTACTATTTGTTTATGTAATTATTGTATAGCGGGAAAGTTTAGTCAATTAATTTAATGAGCTAAGTTGTATTGTTAGATATAGATTTATTTTCTAGTGTTTTTAAATCAATTATCATCGACGTTTCGCACTACGATTGAAAGGTTCTTCAGGATGTTTAGATAATATAACACAAATAACTAACTATAATATAAAATTTAAAAGAATTGGAAAATTTATTTATAAAGATTTTTATTTATTACAACAATTCAAGATTATAGTAAGTTATTTGTGTTATATAATCTAAACATCCTGAAGAAGCCTTCAATCGTAGTGCGAAACGTGGATGATAATTGGTTTAAAAACACTATAAAATAAATCTATAGCTCCAATACAACTTAGCTTATTAAATTAATTGACTAAATTTCCCTCTATATTATAATTACATATATATATATATATATATATATATATATATATATATATATATATATATATATATATATATATATATATATATATATATATATATATATATATATATATATATATATATATATATATATATATATATATATATATATATATATATATATATATATATATATATTTAATTCTTTATCTCAGCCGTATATATTATATGTTTTTGTAATTTGTTCTCTTAGTAGAGAACCGGGTATTCGGCCAGGGTCAATAAAAACACAATATTTGTTTTACACTTCCAAGCTTTCGGACATATGTTTGTGTCCTTCGTCAGGGATGTTATATTAATTTGTGTTGTATATGATTAGTGTCATTAATCTTTTCATGACAGATTCATGACATGATAAAAATTTTTATCTGTCATGAAAAGATTAATGACACTAATCATATACAACACAAATTAATATAACATCCCTGACGAAGGACACAAACATATGTCCGAAAGCTTGGAAGTGTAAAACAAATATTGTGTTTTTATTGACCCTGGCCGAATACCCGGTTCCCTACTAAGAGAACAAATTACAAAAACATATATATATATATATATTTATTTATAAATCCCGCTTTTTTTAACGATATAGCGCCATCTCGTGGATTTTGGCTACATTAAGCTATAGTGGCGCCATCTCGTGTGTTCTTTTGTTAAGAAAATGGTACGGACCTATCATGCATAGAGGGCGCAAATGCAACAAATGTTTTTTACAGAGAGTTGCCTATCTGTATACCGCGCGTTTTTTTTATCTCTGAAAATAGGGTATGTTCAGTTTTAAAACGACAGTATCAATCATACGCTAAAATTTAATATATGCAACCAAATTTACTAGCGTGGGTAACTCAATTATTTAAAAAAAAATGACAAATTCATAACCCATTTAATAAAACGTCAAAACTGTAGACAGAAAATGTATTCAACGCAAGAAAAGATACAATCTGGGCAGTGCATCTGTACCAGTGCACAAATACAGTGCACTGGTACCAATGTGGCATTATATACGGACTGTGTGCGATTTATTTTCTGTGCATTATCCTGAGAGACCAATACCATCAATCGGAACAATTAGTAATATAATCGCCAAATTTAAAAGTAGATGATGCATTTCCGGTAGTCACCATAAATTAACTACAAGATGCCACGTTTTGACTGAAGAAATGAAATTAAACATGTTATGCTATGCTGAAGAAGGTACTGATGAAGAAAATTTAAATACTTTCTTGCGTTGAATACATTTTCCGCCAACAATTTTGACGTTTTATACGTTACGTAAATATACGTTAAAATAATAAAAAATATCCTGAGACACCAATCCCATCATTCTTGTTCAAATAGGAATCATCAACTGTTAATCCCGAAATAGTAACTCATTTGTGAAAGTGCCCTATTTAAACACTTTCTTGCATTGAATACATTTTCTGTCAATAGTTTTGACATTTCAAATGATCAAGTTGCACATGCATGTAAATTTGGTTGCATAACTGGTTGCAATTGATACTGTCGTTTTAAAACTGAACATAGTCTATGTTCAGCGATAAAAAAAACGCGCGGTATATATAATCTGTGGCATGGACTGTTGCTAGCAAAATGTGTGACTGTAATCTATAGTCTTATCTGATTTTAACATGATTCAGGGCAGGCTTTGAATCTACTTTTTTTTTTAACAGTGTAGGATTTCGGTTATAAACTCAAGACACTAAAAATATGACTTTAAAATTCATTTGTTCCAATGACACAAGTATAGGTGTAGATAATTATCTGCCAATAGGTTCAGAATCTATAATACTATATACATATTCTATTTTTGTACATTTTCATCAATTTTATCAGTAATACTACTGTCAATCAAAATTGACTTTAATAACAGACTTGTCAGTTTTTAAAGTACACTGTAAAAATAAGTGAAAAGCAAATCCTGCTCTGAATCATGTTAAAATCAGATGGACTAAATGTAGAATTTCAATTAATTACAATATCTATTTGACAACACGACAGTACAACTGTCATAAAATTGTCGTCACGTTTTCACAATTGAAAGCAGTGATATACCCGGATTTTTAAAATCATTTTTTAGTTGAAGTAAAACCAAAATAATAAACATAATACAAACAGTCAACAATGTTGTGAGTTGATTCAAATTTTCCACATAAAATTTGGCAATTTTGTTTGCAGACATAGGTACCTGTAACACAAACACTACACTTGTTACAAGTCTACAAGCTACAGGTAATTCGCCTGTAGCAACAAGTTGTAATAAATTCTGTAATACAAGCAAAACTTCCTACAAGTGTACGAACATGCGTTTTTTGCTCAACTTGTAGCTACAAGTCCTTTGACTTGTAATCAGTCATCAGACAAGTCGCACAGCTCTCGGATTAAAGCCGCTCTAGGATAAAATAAATAATCAATCGTCGCTTTAAAAATTATGTCGATTATGGTCATGTGTATTGCATAAAAGAGGAAATTGCGGAGGAAAGTGTAAGGGATTGCCATTTTTCTTTTAAATTATGCTTAGTATTACAAAACATAGAATTATTATGTAGGCTGTGAAGCATATGAGCAAATACCTGTCAAATCAAACGGAAATAAGCCTTTATTAGTATAATTATGATTTTTTTTTAAAACTCGATTTTTTTATTTTTTTTATATTTTTGATTAGTTTTTGGCACGACAATCACATCTAGATTTAAATTAATGTATTTGATTCTTTAAAAATATACTGGGTGTTCCATTAAAACAAACAAAAGTTATAAGATATTTTTCCGCAAAATACGTAACGTATGAAAAAAAATGCTTCGAGCCATTTTCTAGTCCAGATTGCGCATGACAAGTTTCTCATGAAACTTTTTTTTGTATCTTTGTTTTACAAGCTGGACACTGAAAAATCAATCACCCTGTATGCTTTATTTATGTATTCTTTATAATATAATTTAATAATTTTTAAATAAAGTTTAGGCATAGTACAAATAAAAACAAATTAATAATCTGTTTCACCACCATTTGCATTGTATCTAATAGTGTCACCCTATTCCTAATTTTGTTATTATATTTTCTTGGTATTATTATTTTTTTTTTGTTAAATGTGACAAACGTCAAATTTACGAAAAAAGTATTAATGCTGCATGTATCCACTTTCTCAGAAATAGGTTATGTTAGGTGAGATTAGGTTAAGCTACAAAAGTAGTGCAAATCGATTTTTCCAAATTTGTGGAAATGTGGATACATGTAGTAGTAATACGGACAATAAATCATAAATATAAATGAAAACACAACAAAATGTTGTTGTACTAGATTTATGTGAGCGTACTATACCTGAATACAGTTCTTGAATAAATTTCTAATCTATACCAATTACTTTACAATAACTATGAAGGAATAAAATTTTACCTTTTTCTATATGTACCTTCTGGTTGGCCGTCAAACCTATGATGGAAATAGAATTATAGAAATAGCTCACAAAGTAATGACAATCTTGCACCAAAGCATTTCAATAATCTCTAAAAGTGTTAATGACAACTCTTATATTGCTGGATTTCATGAATACTAATTCATATATTACCTTGTTTCAAATTTTCTAAGTGTAATAAATACTACCTATACACAACGATATGTGTTATGTAAATAATTCAAAGGCCAATGATTCGCAAAAAATATATGGATCATATAAGAAATATTATGTACTCTCCATTCACGATGTTTTTGCGTCAGGGGAGTCTATGAATATCTAGTAATTTTGTTGGTAGCGTTTTGGAAATAACTGAATTCCCCAATGGAACTTGTCAATTTTTTTTAGGTTAAGTTGTTTTCAATTTGAGGTTATATTTTTGAAATAACATTGTTGCCAGATGTAAAGTTTAAATTATTAGAGATGTAAGCTAGTAGTGAAAAATATTATAAATCTGACAATGTGGTAAGAAGCAAATGTCTAATAGACATCGACAAAAATAACTTCCGTTGCATCACTGAATCAGTTTGTGCAACATGACAAAAAGAAAACCCAACTAACTCGGTTACAAAAAGGTCGTGAAGGTATAATATACTTCGTTCCATTTTTATTTTTAACTAAGAAGGCTGTGGTTTCATTTTATAAACTTTTGCAATTGAAAACCAACAAAAATGATCTGACAGTGAAAAAATTATTAAATGTCAGATTTCTAACAACGTTGCCTAAATCATATATTAAAATAATTAAATTATTGCTTCAATCATGCAAGTGTGATGGTTTTTTTCAATTATTAGCCAGTTTAATAATTAGCAATAAGTAAACCTACCATGATATTTTATTTTATAATTTCACTGATTTACTTTTGTAAAATAAAAATTGCAAATTCATTCTGTACTCAATACATACTCAATTTGATGGCGGCAACAATGCCCACATAAAATACCTTTTTTTAATATAACCTATTTTTCTAGTCTAGTGACTTATTATATTGGTCAACAATACTGTCACCCTAATAGAGCCAACTTAGTTAAAAATAAAAATGAAACAGAGTTTACTCTCTATTATCTTCTAAAGGTTTGTTTCTTTGTACATGAACGGCTCACACACTAATATGCTACATTGCTACATGCAAAGATTTATATTACAGCTAGAGGTGCCAGATTAAAAAAGCCTTTATGTAGAAGAAGGTAAAATAATACATAGGAGATTCAGAAAATAAATAGAAGAAAACTTTATTACAAATTTTTAATAAATGAAACATGAAATAAAACATTGTTACATAGATATAACAACAATCACAACTAAAAATAAAACATTTGTTTTTGTCTGAAGTATTATTTTAACTTAGAACAAAATAAAATAAAAAATAATATTAAAAAACTTAATGAGGTATATTTTCCATTGGTTTGCGCTTTTAATGCCGCCTTTTCAGTTTTTATAGAATTATAAAAATTCTTTACCATCAAATTCAGAAAATTTACTGTTATTAGTAATTCTGATTTAATTAAATCCACTGAAGTGTGATTTCTAACATCACTCCACTTGTTACCCATAATACTAAAGATCCTTTCTACAAAAGCCGAGGTTGCAGGAATACTTAAAATATATAACATAAAAATGCCAATATTTGGAATTTCTCCAGTTTTTTTTTTTTTTCAAAATAAGGAGCCATTTGTCAACTGTTTCGCTACGAAGAAATGATTAGTTATTTTAGACTAGATTGAGGGTTTTGTTAACAGTTGTAAGTTGTAACTTCATCAAATATAGAATCTAGATCGAGATGTAAATGTTTAGGAATTTGTGGAATAATGTTAACCTCGTGCTAAATAACTTTTTTAATTTAGCTTTGATACTCTAAACAACCAACTTGTTTCACTAAAGTCAAACCAGTTTTTAATCCAAGTAATCGAAAAATTAAGTAAAAAATAGCCTTCGATTTGTTTAGCTTAAAGGATTTAAGTTTTTCAATTTTTGAGCAACAATGAATCCAAAAAATGTCTTTTCGCTTCTTTCAGAAAGCGTAGTTAATAGTGAATTAAAATACATCATACACATCAATTATAGATACTTTGCTACCATCTAGTTTTAATATTTAATATTAAAATAGGACAATAAAGTGTGCCAAAATTTTAAAATTCTCTCAACACAAGGAAATGTCAACCATCTTGAGGTGACATGATGAAGAAGTCCCTGATATTCTGACTCGTTAAATTAAAATCATTCTTCTAAAGCGTCTTTCCGTTTAGCCGACACAGAAAAATGTGCAAATAACTTAAGGACCAGGTTTTCAATATCATAATCGAGTCTATCAATAGAATATTCACATCATTGTGAACTATATGAGCGTGACAATTAGCCTTAATGATTTCCGGACTTTTTTCGTTTCAATTAGAAAAAAGAGAATTATGCTCCCCAAAAATGCACATTGCAGTTATCCCCACTAAATGATGATACACAATTAAAGGACAACTTGTTACTAATTAAACATTTCTCAAATATATGGAACATCCCAATTGCAGTCCCATCTAAATTTTCCACAAACTCGAGGAGTTTCTTCACTACACCCACCCTGCCAACATTTTTGTTAAGTTCGGGAAAATACTTTCTGTTTTTCATATTCGATGCGTCAGTTTGAACACAGTAATAAGTTCCACCCATAGTTTCAATTTAATTACAGTAATAAGTACTACTACTTGTTAACTGTTATTAAATTATTATTTGTTATTTTAAGTACTTAACATATATTTATTTATAGTTTCGGTTTAAAATTCAGCCATCATCAGGGTATGTTTTTGTAATTTAAATTATATTTTCATAGATGGTATTTGACTTTTTACACTTTTGCGCTTATTTAGAGCTTTTATAACCTGATTATGGATTGAAATGAAATTTAATTATCGTGGTGATTATAATTTGTACATGAATCAACACTTATGCATACTGCACAGTTTAAGTAATACATTACTTATAAAAATAAACAATTTTCCAAACCCAGTGCTGGGTAAGTTTTTACTATGTTAATTGTTTATCTAAATAAATTTAAAATACAAGTAAATACATTCATGTCATTTGTGTCGCATTATTTTTCTACTACAGTTCTATGCATTTGGACTGAGTGATTAATTTAAATTATATAAAAAATCTTCCCAATGAACAAGCATTCGTAATTTTGAACATTCTGCAATTAGTTTTGTTGTACTCTTGTACTCCGAGAAAGTCTCGTTAGTACGGTCACATTATTTCTTGCATATTGCATAAACAAAGAACTACTATAGACGAGTGGATTAAAGAACACAAACAATTGAAATTTGAAAATAACAAAATATTTTGCAGAGTTTGTGTAAAGTCGGTAAGTTATTTCGCCTTAAAATATTGTATAATAATAATAATTAATTCACTACTTTCATTTGCAGTTTCAATGCAGTAAAAAATATGATATAATTCAACCTGTGAAAATAACACTACACAAGCAATGCTTAATTTAAAAATCATCCAAAAACACAACAAACTATAGTAGAATCCGTAGCATCAACTTCCGGCAACAATCAACAAAAACAAGTTAATTTTGATTTTTGTAAAACAATGCTTGAATCAAACATTCCCTTCAACAAATTACACAATAATTCATTTAGGACATTTCTGGAAAAAAATACCAGATGAAATTACTCTGCGCAAAAATTATGTTGAATCGGTATATATAAACAAACTATACTAGAAATTAAAAATATAATTGGCAACAATTGCATTTGGTGGCTAGATGCTGCAATATATTAGGCAAATAATTTTGAACGTTTAAAAAAAGTTATTTTTGAATTTGAACCAACAACTAGCAGAGCAATACAAGACTGCCAAAGGATTTTAAACGAAAAAGAAATAAAAAACAATTTAGAGTTAAACAAGCCACACAATAGTATTCAGAGTCATTCAATTACCTCATTGGAGAAGCAAGGAATGCCCTAAATGGATGCAATTGCGATTATTAACAATTTAAAAGAAGCTAATTGTTGTGTCCCGGGAAAAATTGGGAAGTTTTTTTTTAAAATAAGGTTTTCAAACGTTAAATAATTTTGGAAAAAATTTAAGTGGTGGACATGTGGGTGATTTTGAAAGCAGCATACCTATAGCTAATTTTAAATATGCACCTATAACAAATGTGGATGTTGAAAGAAGTTTCTCTGTCTATAAATATATTTTGAGCGATAGAAGACACAATTTAATCATGGAAAATTTGGAGCAACATTTAATTGTAAATTGTTTTCAAAGGAACTAGTATTTTAGAATGTGATATAGGATATTTTTGAATTTTTTCCATAAACATATATTTTTAAATTTAAATGTAAATGTACTTTTTAAAAAAATAAATGCTTTAAATTGAATTCATTGTCCTATCTATAACTCGACGCTCTTTCAGTCAATGCTTTCTTCAACTGTCCTGTGTTTTGGGCAAAATAATAAAAGAGCACATCCATAATCTAGGTAAGTTTACCATACTATTCTGTACTTACTTTTATAATCTATGATAAAAAATAAATTTTAAAAATAAACATTTTTTAAAATTTTGTTTGGGTTTTGGCAATTTTTGTGTGCTTTTTTATGTAAATTTTGTGCTTTTTGCGTATGTTAATGCTTTTTTTTTAAATATGTGCTATTTGTGCCTTTTTTATGCTTTTTGTCCGTTCTTTACTCATTAGAGTAGGTTTTGTTAGGGTGGCATTTTTGTGTATTTAGAAATAACTACACCTGAAAATAGGTAATGTTATTTTCAATTCTAGGTACAATTAATGTACTATGGGCGACAAAAAAAAAACTGGAACATGGGACTGATACCACATTAATTATTCTAAAAGACTTATTTATTTGTCATAATTGTTTAAAACCTCGTTCAATCTGATGAAATAATGCTAAAATCTCTATTAAGAGTTGTAACAGTTATATTGTCGCACATAATACATTTTAATTAACCACAAAATCTATTTGGCAACAATGTAAGCACAACTGTAATAAATTATGACAGGTTTCACATTCTGCCGAATACTAGAGGGCATGCATGCAACTTCATAAATAATATACCCTATTCGGACGAGGAAATAAGAAATTTATAAAAGACAATATCTTCTAGTAAAATTAAAACAAAAAATGTTCGTAGCGTTAAATTGTAAATATCGTTTGGATTTGGATGGTTTGGAATATTTTTATAACTCAACATACAGGGTGTGAGATAATAAAGTAAATATATTTCAGGTTCATATATTCCTCATTTCAAAATATGAAGAAGTTCTTCTTAACATGGGTCCAGAAATCAGGGAATTACAGCCCCGGGCACCAAAAGTTAACTGAAAAATTACAAGAAAGTAGGATTGAAATCCAGTTTTGACAACAATGTTTGTTTATCTTAAAAATGAAATTAAAATGCAGTCAGTGCATACATAACATTACATAGATGTGTTTTTCTCGAACTTTGTGTACTTTAGTGTAACAACGTGATTATAATCTTATTAATTACTCAAAAGATCGCTAGAAGTGAAGAGAAAAAATTGGGCCACTTAAAATGAAGCTCCTCCTATTATCTATGCCACTGGGGAAGAAATTACATTTTTATGCCTCAGCAGGCATTTCCTGACCCAAGTTGATACACATTTTGTGTTGACGAATCCCGGCCCCGGCTCGGTTATTAAAAAAATTACAGATTTGAAGGAAAATTTTGATCCTCGAGTTTAATGTTTTATTTAGAACTGGTCAAATTTATTGAATTCCTTTTCATCCCACTTTTGTAATTTCTTTAATGTTGTGTCTAATAAACACGAAGTAATGATGTTCAATGTCGTCAGACACCCGGCCACATTTTCCTCAGTTAGTTCTGGTTTTGAGTAGAACTCCTCCAACTCTGTTATCAGAGTAACTTTGTTATCAAAGAAAATGACTGCTGGCCGGTGCTGTGGTGTTTATTTCTGCCGATATTAATTTTAGAAAATATTCCATCAAAGCCAACTTGTTATACATCTTTGGATTCAGAAAAATAATCTCTACCTTAACAGAAATAAGAAAATATATGTAACCATTTGGAAAAAAAAGTTGACTACCGCTGAAATGAAAGTTGATTAATCTTGTTTTAGTTTTATTGAAATCGGCCAATAAAGTTATGTCATGAGTTATGGCTTGCAGCGTTTTTTAGGAGACACCCTAGATATATATTATCAATATGACTTTTACCTTTCAGGGTAGACTTTACATATTACATTATTTACATTATATTATGTTAAATGAATTTGTTATGTATTTGCGAAATATTTCACTCTTTTCGGATCTTTGCCAGTTCTCTTGCTTGTTTCAGTCCCTTTGTTGTTAATTATTTCTTCTATTATGTTGTTCCACTCTTGTCTTGGCCTACCTCTTCCTCTTTTGTTTCCGGTTCTTGCTTCCCAAATTTGTTTTGTTTGATTCGTGTTTTTCATCCTAATTAGATGGCCCCACCAGTTCAGTTGCTTCGTTTCTATACACATATCTATTGCTTCTATTTCCATTTCTTCTCTGATGTCTTCATTTCTTATTCTGTCACTTCTCGTTACTTGTTTTACTCTTCTTGGATGTTTCATTTCTATTGTACGTTTTACTGTAGTTCATTTTCATATTATTTTTTTGTAGGTGTTTATTCCATACGTTCACAATAATAATTTCATAATATAACCCAACTAAAAATGTTGACCGGTCAACAGTTCTTAAAATGCTCTACAAAAGACCACCAAAAAAATTTACCGAGCCATATTAAAATATTATCGGTGACGCCACAACAAATAAATGAAGGTCTCTAGAAAAGATTTTTTTTCACGAACTTGTAGCGAAGACCGTCCCATTTAATAATATATATGGTCTGTGGATGATTAAATAACAAATGAAGTCTCTATAGTTTTGGGCACTTTTTATCGAACAGACTATATATGTTTTGTATTAATTTGATATTGTTTTCTATACCTGTCTCTTTTAAGATTAACCATAGTTTCTTTCTTGGAGTCATGTCGAATGCTTTTTCTAGGTCTATAAATCCTAGATATGTGTTTTTGTTATTTGCGATTCTTTTTTCTGTGAATTGTTTTATTGAGAAGATATTGTCTTGTGTGGATCTTCCATTCCTAAAACCACATTGCGATTCTTCTAGGGTCTGTTCTATTCTTGCTATTATTCTTTTGTTAATTGTCTTTTCTAATATTTTCATCCCTATGCTTATTAGTGTCTCTGCCTCGATAGCCTCTATAGTTTGTGCATTTTGTCTTGTCACCTTTCTTGTATATCGGTACAATTAACGCTGTTTGCCAGTCTTTTGGTATCGTAGTTGTCTTCCATATTTGGTTCAGTAGCTTCAGTAGTTTATCTTTTACTATAGGTCCCATGTGCTTAATCATTTCTGCTGTAATCTGGTCTTGCCATGGTGCTTTCCCCATTTCAGTTTGCTTATTATTTCTAGTAGCTCTAGTTCATTGAAACTCTTTGTTATTGATTCTGTGTTGTTCTTGTTGCTGTTTCTTGTCTTCTGTTCATTGTCATTATTTGAAGTTAGTAATTCTTCAAAATATTCTTTACATCTTTCTATTATTTCTTCATTTTCATTTAGCATTCTTCCTTGTTTGTCTTGTATGAATCTCATTTCTTGCCTTTTTTCCTTCCTGCATCCTTTTAGGATTTTATAGAATAGCTTTTGATTTTCCCTTGCGTTTTTCTACATTGTCTCCCGAACCTCTATCTTTCCTTGACATTGCTATTCTAACCTCGTCTTTTACTGTTTTCCTCTTTTATTTGTATATTTTGTAGTTATTACTATTTTTGTCATTTAGGTATCTTTGCCATGCTTTTTTCTTTTCTTTTATTTTCTCTCGGATGTTCTACGACCAACAGGCTGCCTTTTGTTTCTTGTTTGTGCTTTTCTTCATTTTGCAAGTTTCTTGTGCTGCCTCAAACATATTACTCATATTGCAATGCTGTTTCTTCATCTCTTAATCTCTTAGTTTGTATACTTGTATCTTGTTGTAGGTTTTGCTATAAGTGGTCGCTGTATTTTTTGGTCACTGTCTTGATAATCTTCCTTAACTGTGGTCACCACTAGGTAGTGGTCAGTTCCTATTTCGTAGCTTCTCTTCACTCTTGTGTCCATTAGTTTGCTCTTTCTTCTTTGTTCTGTTAATACGCATCTGTTATACATTTTTCGTTTCTGCTTATCACTTCCCTGGTGTATTTGTGAATCTCCTTGTGTTTGAATAGTGTATTCGCTATTAGTAGATTATTCATTCTACAATAACCTAGCATTTCTCTCATTATCGTTTATTATGTCTTCCCCATATCATTGTGTCGTTATCTTATACTTCCTTGCCAATTCTGCGTTTGCATTTAGCCTCAACATGGCGGCTCATGACGACAGTGATTCAACTGTCTCCACGGATTTAGCCATAACATGATTGCTTCGGTCCAATTGGCACCGCTGTGTCTATTAAATCACTGTACCCAGTACTAGTTTTCAAAATCTTCACATGACTTTGATTATAACTTTCCTTATAACTACACAAATAAATTATTTATAAAATAACAAATCATTGAATGCTTGTACATAATAATAATTATTATTATAATACATTACACATTGCTTCATTTTAAATGCTTCCTTATCACTTCCATCTACTTTATCCTGTTTCGTCAACGAGCCCTCCACCCTCCTTTTCATATTTGGTAAGCCTTCACATTCCTGCATCCAGTGCTCTAGGGATTCTTCTTACTTCTCGCATAGTCTGCATGTCCTGTGTTCTGGTTCGAGCTAATATTTGCTTCCTCTCTCCAAATTCCCACATCTAAACCTAGCCACTGTACTTATATCTATCCCCACCATTTGTAAATATTGTGGTGTTTCTCAGATTGTTTTCGTGGGCTTATATCTTTTGTTGTATTTTGATTGTATTATTCTGTTGTATCTTATTTGTCTATCTATATCTGCTGTTCTGTTTAATATTTGCGTTTCCGCTTCTTGTCCATTGTTCTTTTCTCTTCTTATTTCTTGGTACGCATATCCTAGTTTTCGCAAGCTTTCATTTCTTTCCTCCTCCTATCTGTTTCTCTGTTCTTCCCTACCTCCTATTATTTTCTTGTGTATTCCTTTTAGTATCGTGTTTTCTTCTAGGTTTTGTATTCTTATTTAAAATTTTAGTGTTTTCTTCATATTTCTCCACGCCATTTTTTCTCTCCCTGTTTCTTCTAGGACTATATACGATGGTGTTTCTTTGTCTAGTTCTAATGTCCAATTTATATTCTTTTTTTTAGCTTTTTTATGTCTTCTTTTTCTTTCCAGCCCCATATTTCCGCACCATATGTCGCTATGCTTGCTGCGATTGCATCGAATAGCTTCATTCGTATTCTGAAATTATTACTGAATTTCTTTTTTGCTATTCCCCACAGCTGTTTCAGTGCTATATTTGCCTCTTGCGTTATGTATTTTATGTGGGATTTGCTATAATTCCTGTTGTAATTTTTTTTTTTTCCCACAAAGATTCCTCCTCCGTGCCCGTTTTTCATTACCTTTTCCAGGTCTGCCATATATAAGTTGAATAGGACAGGGCTGAGAGGGCATCCTTGCCTTATTCCGATATCATTCCAAATTTTCTTTGAGTCTTCTCCTTTTGTTTTGATTCTGTAGCATGTCTCTTGATATATTTCTTTAATGGCTTCCCTTAGCTGTTCATCGATGCTCTCTCTTTCCATAACTTTTATTAAAGTCTCTCTGTTTACTTTGCCAAAAGCCGCTTTTAGATCCACAAAAAGCACATACGCCTTCCTGTTTTTTTGTTTCATTGCTTCTTCTGTTGCGTAGTTGAGTTGTAGTAGTTGAGTGTAAATATTGTCTATAACCCCTCTATTTGGTCATAAGGCAGCTTGGTTACCCGCAAATATCCCTTTTTCTTCACATGCACCCTCGATCCTTCTTTTTAGTATGGCTGCATATATCCTGTAGCCTGTGTCCACCAGAGTTATCCCTCTATAATTCTTCACTTCATTTTTGTTCCCTCCTTTACTTATTGGTGTTATTAAGCCTTCCTTCCATTCCTCTGGAAACCCTTCTCCTCTCCATATTTTGTTTATTATGTTGCTTAAGTTTTCTGTGATTATTTCTCCAGCATTTATCCAATTTATCCATGCTTCATTTTGTATTCCATCCTGTCCTGTTGCTTTTCTTTTCTTCATCTTGTTTATCTCACGAATTATTTCTTCTGTTGTGATGTCATTCTCTCCTTCATCAAATCTTATCCTTGATCTTACCCATTCAGTGTTAATTAACCTTTTAGTCTCACCTTGGTGAAAACCATTTAAAATGCCCTACAAGAATACACCAAAAAAATTATACAGAACCATTTAAAAAAATATATCTGTGTCGTCACAATAACTAAATGAACATGTTTAAAAAAAGATTTTTTACCAACTTGTAGCTAAGACTGTCCCATTTAATAATATATATGTTTTTTATGGTTACATAACAATTAAAGAGACTGGTGATCTCGCCTTTCTTATTGTCTGAGAAATTTCAATTTGTTACCAACACATGTTACTAACATTGGTGTAAACACGCCATAACAGATGCGTTAATGATACATCCAATTTCAAGAACTGACTTTTGTGGACTGTATTTTTGACATATTGTTATTATCATCAATTGTTTGTTACAGAGAGAGAATTTAGGAACTAACAGCCTACTAGCTTAGATCAGTTTCTTACATATTTTGGAAAAATTTCATGGTATAAACCTTCTAAAATTCTAGACCAGTGAAAACTATTTAAAATGCTCTACAAGAATACACCTTAAAATGATAAAAGACTGTCCCATTTAATAATGTATATGTTTCTTGATGGTTACATAACAATTAAAGTCGCTACAGTCTTAGGCGCTTTTTATAGAACACACTGTATATATGGTCAAGAATTTAACTTTTGTTTCTGTTTTAACGGTCTGCGATTCCTGCAATAAAATCATCCGAAGTTATATTATTTCTCAATACACCAACAAAATGGCTTGGGATGGTATGTTAAGAATCTACTGTAATAATTCGTATCAGATATTCACAGGTCATTGTATGAACATATTTTTAATTTTAATATCTCTTCTAAACATCAACAATAGAAAACAGTTAGTTGTATATTATCGTGGGAAAAAGTGTTTGCCTCTTATTTCCTGTTAAATATTTATGCAGATTTTACATACTGTTATCAATGCGAGAATATGCCTGGCTTATTATTTTTTTTAATTAAAAGGTTATTATCACCTTTGAATTTTATATTTTACAGAAAAAAATATTCAAGCAAAAATTGTAAATAAATTAAAAACATTACATGTATTGATATATACCTGGTGTTGAATTGATTTTGAGGAATTTAGCATGAAAAATCACATTTATCCATTTTCCTGCTTCCCCGATTATTTTAGAGACAAAGACAAGAGTAAAAAAATGCAACAAAAATCTAGCCAATTACAATTACACCTACTATCGATATGTAACCGGACAGGACAAAATGTGGAAATTAAATAGAGATATATATGTAAAATGGCATCATATGTCAACAACCGACGGTTGTAATTTTACTGTCAGTTTTGAAGTTTCATTAAACAATCTGTATTGAAAATGGCTTATCATTACACAATTAGCGACAAATATCTGATTTTAAAACTTTATTATGGCAGTAATAGTCTTCCTATATGTCTTCTAATAGTCTTCACAAAATACAGACGACCGCCATACTCTGATGTTTACAAGGAAACGGCCTTATGCTTGGATTAGAGCATGGCTCCACAAGAATTCCAAAAGGTTTTTTAAATGACATGAGTAGTTCTTGACTTAAATTGTCGACAAAAACTTGCCCGACATTTTGTTCAAAAATGTTGAAAATTTTCCAGATCAAAACAGAATAGATTATATGGAGTAATAATGTCTAGATACATTGACCCCCTCATAGCAAGATCGAAGAGAATACCCCAACATGAAACTGACGATTCGTTTTACATGTTATTTCTGAATACTAGGTCATTTTGGAACAAAATAAGTGAATTTGAATGCCTACTTATAGGTAAACTATTCAAGATAATATGTATTTCAGAACACTGGTTAACAAAAGAAGAGTGTGACGTCTCGAAGATCAATAACGTACTGAATCAAGCCTATTACGAACGGAAAAGGAGCAACCATGGAGGTTCAATCATCTTCGTTGATGAGTTTGTTGATGTGATGAATTATAACGAATTGCCCTCTACGGTCAGTGAAGATAAATATTGTGAATTGTCTTGTATATTTATGCAAAGTTTCAATATGTACGTCATTTGTGTTTACCGTTCTCCAACCAGGGATTCTAATATGTTTCTACATCTATTAGCGACTTTTTTTAAGATCGGATTAAGTTTAAAACCTCATATTACCCCTGGAGTGTATACAAATATTATGTGATTTATCCCGCAGCAATAATGGGTTTATAATGCAAACCAGTATATCCGCATGGTCTGATAATGCCGTGTCAAACTTGTAGATGAAATTTGACTGCAATCATAGTTCGTAAATACGTCATCGATGCAATTGTTGTACTTGAAACTATTTTGTTCTTGAAACTTGTTTCTTGTTTTATTTTATACGTACTGTTACATTAATTTCTACAAAGAATACAATATTTAATATAAATATAAAGTCTATTATTATTAATAGTGTATGTGCTGTGTTAATGTTAGTATGTTGGTGTATGAAGTAATTCAAAAATAAAAATTATATTCTATATTAAAAATAGATTAATATTCTATATTATAATTTAAACCTTTTTGACTTTTGTATTTCAAATTTGAAGTTTATGAAATTTTTGTTTGCGTTATGTTTTTATATTATATGGGTTGATCAGATATTCATATAACAGTTTAAAGGTTAGTTCTGTCTTGTCATTTAAGCAGGTAATGTTATTTTCTTTATTTAAAACATTATCAATTTCATAGTTTTCTAGCAAAATAAGGAACAAACTTTCTAGAGTAACAAGCCCTAACTCAATACACAAATCACACGGCAGAGGGACCCACGTTGGTCGATAGCCAGTTAGGGATAATATCCCTAACAAATACAGTCACTACTACTAAGGAACAAACAAAATATAATAAAAATAAAAATCTTTTATTTTAATTAAACATACCAGTATGTATAAAATAAAACAAGAAAAAAAAACAATATAATAAATATTTAATTATATTTGTTTCAAGATCCTAAATAACAGTTAAGAGAACAACAAATGTTTGTGTTCACGATAATCTTAATTAATTAATATAATATACTTTACTGTGCCTAATGAGAAAACTAATATCCGTTTTTAATATCATTATTATTATCTTTCAACCAGTTTTTAGTACAGAATTCACTTTATCTAAAGGGCAATTCTGACCACACATTGATATTTTATCTGCAGCAAACTGTATCTGGAAACCATACAAGTGAGTCACCCAAATCATAAAGTAAAGCTTTAATCACTAAATGAGTATCATAATGTTATGCAAATTATAAAATTGCTACCGTGTACAAAATATTGCAATAATTATTATCTCTGTAGTTTTACTAGATTTACCAAATATGCATTTTTTTTAATTCATGATATAAACTAGTTCAGTCAGTCTTATTAATAACAATAATGTTCATCTATTTCCTACAGGGAAACATCTCCAATTAAAATTAACCTTTATACAAAAAGATACTTTATATAAAAGTTCATTTTCATGCTTGTTGCAGAATGAGATCTGTATTTAAAAGGCAAATCTTAACGCATTAAAAGGCGATTGTCATTTAAGGCTTATCAAAATACACTCTATTTGAAACAAGATGATATAGGATAAAGTATTCAAAACAAATTTCCACATACCTGTAAGGGTGTTTCAAGCATCCGTAAGCATCCCGATACCTCCCGTACAGGGTTCCGTACGAGACCCCCAGAAGTTCGGCGGCAATTTTCATCTCCAGATTTTTCGTCTTGATGGCATCCATGACTCTTTTTGTGAATGGCTCTTCCCAGAACTGCTGCCTGCGACCGGTGTTCAGGTAGTCGTTCATCTTTATAACGTCGGGCCACTCTTTCTCCAAAGCGGCTGTTATACTAGAAGGGGTGCACCCGGATGTGTTGTTTGATGAACTTGAAGGTTTTGATGAGTTTAATAGTGCACTTGATTTCATTGGCATCATGTCGTTTCTGACGTCGACCGGCTCTGAGATGCCTGATTCTTCCAACATGTCATCGTCATGTGTCTAGAAATTAGAGTATTATTGATTTTTTTTATTAGTACGGCAAATTTGACAATTTTTAATGTCAAATTTAGAATGTACGGTCACAGTCATAAAAAAGAGGGACAGGTTTTTTGCCTAGTATGAATATGGTTTAGCTCAAGATGTCAAAAAATTATGCAACTTGCCTGATAGACCATCCTTTTTCAATTTCTCTATTATTCTTGCTTTATTAAAAGCACTATCTTGAGGGGCCATTCCAAAATGTGGTTCTTTATTAAGTAACATGTAGGTATTTATATCACAATGACAATGACATGTTACTTGATTTTTCTTCGCAGAGACGAATAACTTGATTACACAGCTTAATTTTAGAAAAATTGACTACAAGACTTGTCTTTTTGGCTTTTTTTGGCCGCGACAGTACTATGCAAGATAAAAAAAACTGGGACAGTTAATATGTTCTAACATGAATGTGTCTGATATTACTATGGATACCATACTAATTAATTCCAAAGACATCTTATTTATCTGACAAAATTGTTTAAAGCCTCCTTCAATCGAAACAAATAATGCTAAAATCAGTCCACCACAATGGCATGTGGTGCAATTATGGCTTATGTTGCAAAATTTTACATGTACAGGGTGGCCCAATTTGGATATTTCTATAGTGGACCTCTATAGTGTAACTAAATGAGATTACGGCAAGTAAATCGGATGGTTTATCCTCGATCTCTTTGTTCAAGACAAACTGAACGGTGAAAATAAAAATTGGCTATCGTCTTTTGTTTTCAAATTCAAAGCCAAAAACTCATTTTTTCCATTTTCGATGGAATCAACTTTTTAATCAACTTTCCCCATCTGAATTCTGTATTTCATGTTCTTTCTTCATTTTTTTATTGTATGTTTTGCCAATTATAATAACGAAAGATTTGGAATTTTTTACAATTCGATTTGATAGACGCCAGATTTTGACAATTATTCTCTCCTCTCCCCTCAAAAGTCTTCTTTTAATGAGGGATGCAAAACATACAAAATATTGATTGTAAGCCATCAAACCGTCGTCGGTATGAAGTTACTGCTCTATTCTAAAGGGCTGCCTGATGGCATCTGAAAATATTGACATTGGAAGGAAATATTGTATCTAATAACTTAAAAGAGCGGAACAAGGTGTTACATGTTTAAACCGCTAGCTGAATAAAATATTAATTTGCCTGTTTCAGTAAACATATGCTTTAATCGTCCGTAACTAAGGAATAAAACATGACTTTAAGATGCAAAATTGATTTAAATTATTTAAATAATATAGTTTTTGACAACATGAATTTAAATAATACAATTATGTTTTAAATATCCTTATGAAAATTTATATTCTGTTAACTGGCTCGAATTAATGCAATTGCATAAATAATTGCATCCCAAATGAGCAAATTCGATGTCAATTTATTCAGAATTATGCAATTTCTACTTGAACATCAATTTGAAATGCATATGTCCAACTATTCAAACATGGGGTTTTTCAAACAATATTTGCAAAGGCTCCCAAAATATGTGAATACAGCTCTGTTCAAAATAGGTCATAGTGTATTGATCCTTCATCTGAGATAACTTCATGTCATGATATAATTTAATGCAAAATATTTCTCAATGAGCTAATACAACCGGTGCACAGCTTTGTTGTATTGTAAACTATTAATTATGTTATTAGTATTTGTATTTTTAATCAAATATGTGGTCGATAGCCAATAAAGATATATTTATACCACTTATACTACAATTAAAAACTATAATTATAATGTTGTGATTTGTATTTGCATTTTTTTAAATAACGTTTTTTCACAATAAGCAATTTGTTTTTTATTTCAATATTTGTGCTTGTAAACCACTAAAATGAAAATTATTATTACGTTTCTGTGATCTAGGTAAGGGATATGCTTTATTAAAAATTAATGTACATATTTAACAAATAAGATCAAATACAACATTTGAATGCACAACCCAATTGAAAGCTAATAATAGGAATTTCAGCAAATGTCAAATTTTTAAAAACAGCTTTAACTCTGTCACAGTATATTGATCCAATTATTAAAATTAATAACTTACATAGTTTTCCGATTGCTTTTCACCATGTATCAGCTGTGTTTCACTTTATCTCAAATGCTTTTCTCTTTTGCCAACACTTGTCAATATTGAATCAAATGTATTCCCTATATGTCAAATTGTATTCACTATTTATGAAATGATTTTCCCTGATCTAATATTTAAACCATCTCGACCAGAGGGAAAAGCATTTGATAAATAGTGAAAACAATTTGACATATGGAGAATACATTTGAAACAATATTGACTAGTGTTGACAAGACGGAAAATCATTTGAGATAAAGTGAAACCCAACTGATACATGGTGAAAAGCAATCGGAAAACTCTGTAATAGAGATGTCACACTCTTCTTTAACAATGAACATAAGACTAAAGCATAAAATCTTAGATAACTCTTTATCGCACTATATTAGAAAATTTTTCAATTATAAAAATTATGATAAAAATAAAATTATACTAGTATTTAGAAAACAAATGATATCTATACCAGCATAAAAACAAATTGTTTATATATACAGTGACCGCAAAAGATTGGCATCATAAATCCCGTAAACTTTTAATGGACGTTTTGCCCGGGACACCCTGTATATACATAGGGTAATCATTTGAAACAGATTAAAATAAAAAATATTCAATTCTCTTTAAATTATTGAATTGTGAGAATATATACAAGTGTTCCACTTCCATGGTATTACTGTTAAATATTAATTAGATGAAATTTTATCTATAACACGGTTCTATTTAGAACAATGTTAACAGATAATGAGTGCCAGTATAGGTTTCGGCACATTATTAAAAAGACATTATTTTTGGAAGCCTGTAATACCTTGATCTACAATTATGAATGTTACACAAAGTGTAGGTATGCAAAAATTACATTCAGTATTCAACCTTGAATGTACTATTACTCAATAATATGAAAATCACACATGTGTGATTAAATAATTAAAAGAATTAATAGAACACTCAGAATGAAACATGTTTTTCAATAGTCTCGTGTATTAATGGGAAAGATCAATATTTCTTGGAAGTTTCCCACATTTTTTTATTTGTCCTTTTATAATTAGATTTCAAGGATATTTTTAATAATAGATAATGTGACAATTTTTGAATATCTGCATTATTTATAATTCGTAGAAACAAATAAAATAAGTAATGCAATAAAATACAAGTTTAAACTAAGCATATTTTATGCTGTATGTGTTACTTATACCTCAAGGTCACATGCTAAAAGAATGTGTGTACTCACAATTTCTGTTTTTACTCTAACAGGAGTTTCATCATGATTGTTACTCTCTTCAACTTCATTTGCTGTGTGATCCTCGTCCCAAGTTGGGTGATCCTGGTCGCTGTTCGATAACGCATCATTGGAATAGGTCTCCTCGTTGGAGCCGACAGCACCCGACACACTAACTATCTTAGGTATAGGAAAATTAGGGTCGTACTCGTCTATGGGGGGCCTCCCGCGTTTCCTCTTGTTGGTCAGTTCGGACTTGGGCGTGTCCATGACCGTGGAGACATGAGGAAGTGCCGACTGAACGCCATTCGAGGTGTTCATCTCACTGGAATTGTCATCGTCTTTCCACGAAACCTCGGCCAGACCTTTGATACGAAGCTCTTCTGCAGTCTTTAATAACGTGGCAAGGTGGCACTGAAAACAGTAAAGAAATACAAAAAATTAAAACCTTGAATTTTTAATTTATTGACGATAATTTGTAGCAACTTTTATTGAACATTGCATGACTTCAACTACCAGTTCAGTGGTAGTTTAGAACGTTTGCTTAGCTTGTATGAAGATCTCAGTGCGAGCACCAGTGATTGTAATATATTTGTACTGATAGTGCTAATAAATGCGTGTACTACTATTGTATGACTTCCATTCAAAAAATAATTTTCTAGTCTCTAACATGCCTGAGGTTAATGTTTGGTATTAACACATTCGCTGCCACCAAATGGTTGTAATATTTAGCCAGAAGCCGGGAAAACTGAAACACAATGCAACAGAAGGGGGATCGTGTAGCAGTTTGGCGGCAATGGCACATGAGTTGCGATCAGTATGTCGCCATTTGGCGACAGTGGCCGTGAACATGTTCATCTAGGGTGGGATCAAACCTAGCAAAAGGGAAACTCTTTACAACTGCATACAGCCACCCACCACAGACTCGTGTTATTCTTTTCTATAGTTTCGTATCCCATTGTCCCAAAAACTCTAAACAGGGTACAAATTGTCCAGTTTTGTGATCATGCTGCTTCTAGTGTATGACACCATAACTGAGAACGATTCAGATCTAGAGAATGACGGTTTGTGTAGTAAAAAAACTCAGTCAAGAAAAAGTCGATCAATATTGTGAAACATTTGTGATATATATATATTGAGACATGGGGTGTTAATTTTTAAGTGTCCAGGTGGATACAAATAATGCCTACTTGGTCTAAAATTGAGGAAACTGTAAAATGTTTTATTTTCCACTTCATTATAATTGATGATAATTCCTAGGATATGAGATATGTAATTTGTCCATAACACCCGGGGTATAATAGAAAAGTTTAATGAATTCGTTATGCCCTGGAGTGTATTTACCAGACTAAGAAAAGAAAGAGTGAAGAATAAAATCTTGTATGCACCACGGCGTCACTGAATGATTACGCCCATCAAACGATATCCATCTTTCAGGCTTCAGCCCTCAAGCTGGATTTCATCGTTCTCCAGGCGTAAACATCATAGTAACGCCCTTGGTGCATATATAGCTATAATATGACAAATACATTAACAGTGTGGACCAAAACATAACCTCTTTGATGAAATTTTCGACATGGTAAATGCAATAAATGCAGGAATTGCCACATGGAATAAGAATATTTAAGTTTCTGGATATGAAAATATGTTTTACAAACATTCTATAATCGTTGAATTTGCTAGTACAGTAGCGGAAAGAATATTTTCGATTGCAAAGTACCTATGGACAGAGAAGATGAATCATTTCCTCATAAAAGTTATTTATGAACCAAGTGCATGAAGTAAGCACATTGATGTCGATTCTGTAAATATTGTGTTATTTTTTAACACCCTGTTAAAAGTTAATTTATAACCTGTTATAATTATAACTAGAATTGCAATTCTGTAGTTATGATTTTAACACCTTCGTTATAGAAGAATTAAAATGGCAGCGCATTTATGTACTGGTGTTGCCCCTTCCAGTCAACTGTTCTCCAATGTGTTTGTTGTGCTACAGTGTGCGATTCGTATCAAATTTGTCGACTTCTGTATTTTATCGTACAGTTATAAAAAGCATGTATGCGTTCCAAGCATTTTCTTCCAGAAAACTATTTTCCAAAGAGAGATGGTATAAATTTTCTCTTGAAAATACCAAGTTGTGTATCCATCGTACATACGAATTGAATACATCGATGACACATCGATGTATTGCGTGTATCAAATACGAACTGGATATGAATTGCATACCTTTTACATGCAGCTGGGAATCGGTGGAAACTGACGTCGAGATTTTTGTTGCTGTCAGAGTTGGAGGCGAATACGGTACAAACCCTTTTATATTTTGCCATTGTTGATGTTAAACCATAACCACAAGATTGATAACTGTACGATAAAGGCAGAAGTCGACGAATTTGACACGAATCACACACTGTAGCATAACAAACACATATGACAATAGTTGACTAGAAGGGGCAACACAAGTATGTAAATGAGCCACCGTGGCGCAGTTGTCTTAATGTAAATAGCCTATAGATATATATTTTAACACCCCTATTATAATGTGCAACGTTACCAAGTATTTTTTGTAAAAATTGAATAACCAAAGTGAACAAGGTAGGTTGTTTTGCTGCAAGGGAGTATTATTGGCGCCTAATCAACATTATTACCTAGAACTTTTCCTAATACATATAACAAAATGTGGTTGGTGAAACTGTTTTGCCAGGATTTTCTCTTTACGCGATTCTTAAGGCCCATTCTGGATTCTCTTCTACTAGTTACTAGTCTCTTAGTTAAAAATTAAATTGGAACAGAGTATACATCATTACAATTTTAAAGTGAACATCAAGTTTAACATATTGATGGTAATAGTATATTGTAATAAGAGTGCGGAAAGGGCTTCATTGCAAAACGAGTATGAAAATACGAGTTTTGCAATGGCCATTTCCGCAAGAGTGTTACATACTATTTTTTCTACGAAAGTATAGAAAACTAAAGATTAATGTAAATTTAATCATTAATTTAAAATAAATGTCATTGTCATTAATTTAAACGTCAGAAAATTTATAAATCGCTTGTCACCAAATCGAGACTCGAAATTTATACATTAATACTGGAAGTAGAAGAATATCAATAATGGATTCCGATAGTGACGATATAACAAACACTCCGCCGGAACTTGCGGCCATTGCATCCACAGTTTCGTCCGATTTATTGCCTCAAAAATCAAAAGAG
This sequence comes from Othius punctulatus, assembly GCA_951805005.1. NCBI lineage: Eukaryota > Metazoa > Arthropoda > Insecta > Coleoptera > Staphylinidae > Othius > Othius punctulatus. Next base: position 60,357,441 of record OX638143.1, read on the forward strand.
AGGTATTGGAGTGCGGAAAGTGAGTGCAGAAAGTACTTTCCGCACTCATATAAGTGCGGAAAGTACTTTCTGCACTCCTTGTAACAAATACCAACTTTCAAGGTTAAATTTTATGACAGAAAACGTGTCTTTCAACACTTTCGTAGAAAAATAATATTTATTTATGCATTAAGGGAATAAAGAAAGGTTTTAAACCTGAAGCCATAAGTTATTTCCCTCATGGGGAAGGTTTCATCAACGGTAAGAAGATTAAGGTACCAAGGTTTAATCCCTCAGCATGTACGGCCGAGGGATTATTGAGGTTTATTCCTGAATTGCATTCAAATTTTTTTTAATTTGATTGTTGAAACACTTGTTGAAAATTCTCGTAGCGACAGCATAACTACTACTGTCATGTTGACAATTTTGAATGTCAAATAAATTCATGTCTGCTGGGTCTGGGTACACCTCGTACCCTTTACCTGAAGTAAGATTGAACCTCCAAGATATCAGATGATTGTCAGTAAGTAAATATTATGAATTTATGTATTATGTATATGTATGTACGGAGTCAAAATTATTATTTACTTTCCGTTACTCTCCGGAGATAAGCGAGATTTAATTTATGTTCAGAAGTGGGAACGGCAAGCCGCAGTAATTTTAAAAGCATTGAATTTTGTGTAGCACAAAACTGTAGCGTACCAGCATCGATTGGATGAAACGTAGTCGACACGAAAAGGTTGACCAATTTCATGCGCCAACCGGACTTTGAAGCACTGTAACTCGGAGACATTTGCAGCAATTAAGTGATTACGGGCTTTTGTAGATTTTTTCAAGTTCTACAACATTTGCAATGTCAAAAAAGCGATTTCTATGGGCAGAAAAATGGGAAAAACTGATTTTGGATAACTTTGACGTCCACCATTCGAAATATTAACTATAGAGTATCACGATAATGATAAAAAAAAAGAGAAAAAAAAAAAAGGCGGAAAGACCCCATGGGGTCGATAGCCTAATAAAGATTGTTTATATATATGATAAAAAAATGTGTAAAGTTTTATGTGCAATATTTCTTGTCTAAAAAGTTTTTGTCTACAACAGGATTGTTTTGGAAAAAAACGCTTTGGAAAAAACCGGGGTGGTTTTAACCGGTTAAAACCGATTAGAAAAGCTCCTGGACTTTTCTAATGGGGGTTTTTATAATAGGCATATATTTTTCATACACTTAATTACAAGCATTACCATCAATTTAAATTTGTATTTTATATTAACAGCAGAAAAAATTGTAAAACCCAGAAAGTGTTTTTCCAAAGAGTCCCGTCTTTTTGTTTTTGTCCCTGGTCTACAACCAATAGAAAACGAGATAAATCGACTTTTACAATTATTCAAAATGGCGGCAACTTCCGACGGTAGCGGAGATACGCCATTTTGGTTTTAAATATGTCTCATGTACCTCATACCTTTAAAAAAATCTGAAGTACTATTTTTTCTGAAGTTCTTTTAACAGAAAACAGGGTTTTTCCAACAATTTTACTGTACTAGGAAGTGTGTGAAGCAGTAATTGAAAATAATCTTAGACAATTAATGGAAGCAAACATGGAAAAACAAAGGTGTGTTTAGGAAAGGATATTTAATGCAAGACTGTATATGTATTGAAGATCAGAAATGTGATAAAGAAAACATTGGAACAAGACAAAGAGTTATTAAAAGTGTTCATAGACGAGGAAAAGGCTTCAATAGGGTACCAAGGAACAGAATGTGAAGTGTTTGAAACGAAAGAAAGATAGGTATTTCCTAAGAGGAATAACAACTATACACCAAAACATCAAACTATGTAAGAACAAGAAATAGCAAATCTGCAAAGTTAACAACAACAAGGGGGGTGTGATATGGATAATTACTTAGCTTTAGCACTTCATTATTTTTATGAGCAATATCATAAAGACTGTATAGGCTAAACTAGGGGGTTGACCTTGGATATTTCGATATGAAAAGAACTATGTGAGAGAGTGTGCAACAATTGCTTTGAATTTTTACACTGTTTATAAATGGATTTAAGCTTGACAGTTGATTTTGACGATTTAACCTAATTTACAATTTACATTGACACTGTTTTGTGATGTTGCTATAGGCGATTTACATCAAGGCGGCAGCGCCACGGTGGCGCATTTACGAACTAGCCATGCGGGGTATTTGAAGCTTCCACTCATGTGTTCTTATGTGTTTCTTGTGCTAAAGTGTGCGATTTGTATCAAATTCGTCAACTTCTGCCGTTTATCATACAGTTATCAATCTGGTGGTTATGGTTTAACATCAACAATGGCAAAATATAAAAGGGTTTGTACCGTATTCCTCCAATGCTGACAGTAACAAAAATCCTGACGTCCTATGTGTTTGTTGTGCTAAAGTGTGTGATTCGTATCAAATTCGTCGACTTCTGCAGTTTATCGTACAGCTATTAATCTGGTGGTTATGGTTTAACATCAACAATGGCAAAATATAAAAAGGTTTGCACCGTATTCCTCCAACGCTGACAGCAACAAAAATCTTGACGTCAGTTCGCATCGATTCCCGCCTGCAGGCAAAATGAACGTGAAATATGTAACGAAGCTGGCAAACACCGAGCTGACGGATATACAAAGAGCATTGAAACTCAAATTAAGAATGGGCATGAAAAAGCATGTACAGTCGTGTTCATTAAATTGTTTACATATGTATTCCAAGCATTTTCTTCCTGAAAACTATTTTCGAATGAGAGAAGGTTTGAATTTTCTCTTGAAAATACCAAGTTGCTTATCCATCGTATACATTGCAGTATTCATCGTACAGTTATAATGCGCGTATCAATCGACGAACTGTATACGAATCGCACACCTTTTACCTGCAGCCGGGAATCTGTGGAAACTAGCGTAGAATACGGTACAAACCCTTTTATATTTTGCCATTGTTGAAGTTAAACCATAACCACCAGATTGATAACTGTACGATAAACGGCAGAATTAGACGAATTTGATACAAATCGCACACTTTAGCACAAGAAACACATAAGAACACATGACTAGAAGCGTGAAATGCCCCCCAAGGCTAGTACGTGAATGCGCCACCGTGGCGCTGCCGCCTTGATGTAAATTGCCTATACTCTGATTTTTCTAAGCTGGCGTGCACCATCAATCAGCTGTGCGATGAGGTTTTTTCGTACCAACGTGATTTTTTTCGAGAATATGCATAACAATAGTTTAAGAATCGAAATTAATCTGAGGATCATTTATTACATAACACTGATCACCGGTGGTTATAAATTGGTAATCGGTGTATTAACCGCGGTCACAATTTTCGCCAGCCAATCATGTAATAAATCATGTTATGTTGGCCGACGTGATATTTTTTCGGCGACGATGCCAGATCTTTTTCACTAACACATGCTCATACATGTGTGCATAACCTAACTTCTGTGACGTTTAACTTGTTACATTTGACTTCGTTACATATTTCACGTTTCTTTTGCCTGCAGCCGGGAATCGAAATCTAACCTCAAGATTTTTGTCGCTGTCAGTGTTGGACCCGAATACGGTGCAAACTCTTTTATATTTTGCCATTGTAGATGTTAAACCATAACTACAAGATTGATATCTGTACGAAAAACGGCAGAGAAGTTACGAATTTGATACGAACCGAGAAAAATCAGAGTATATATATCACAAATATTTTATGTCAAGAGTTCCATCTGTTGGCACTAATTGGAAAAGTGGACACCTCTTTCTTGAACTGGACCTATGAAAAGTAAAATACAGGCCGCTTAAATACATTTCTTAGGACATGAAAGAGTTATAAGGATGAACGGAATAACAAATGCATACATACGGATATAGGAACGGGGAACGGAAGAACTTTGGTGGTATGGACGTCTGATCCATATGCCACAGGATAGGCAAACGAAGTTAGCATGGAATACAAGAAGGCAAAGAAAGAGAGAAGAGATAGACCACCGAGGAACTAGGAGATTACATATATTGAAAAGCAGCGGCGCTTTATGGCTTCATGGGGCCCTGGACAAATTTGAATTTGGGGCCCCCATGTGCAGTGTTATTTTTTTGCATTAAATAATATACCTACAATATCAATGAAACTAATAATTTTTTTTTGTAAAAAAATATATAATATTGATTTGGGGCCCCTCCACGTTGGGAGCCCTGGGCAATGCCCAATTTGCCCATAGTATAATTCGCCACTGTTAAAGATTAACAATATTCAACCGTACAGAGAAAGAAAAATGAAAGAAATGAAAGAAAATCATAAGTGAGAAAAAATAGAGGAAGATCTTCACACCTGAAAGGGTAACAGAGGTTCAAATAGATTATATACAGAGTGAATAAAGAGTAAATCAACGCCTACTACTAGAAAATGTTCTAAATATATTAACAAGCCTTGAAATTGAAAATCACCAAATTGATTACTTATTATTAAAGATTTATAAAGTATTAAATTCAATAAATTCCGTACTTCTTATTCACCTTGTATGTATGTAAAAATTATAAGCACAATTCTAGTAAAATGCACAAAATGCATAGAAAACCAACTGTACTCGAAGGACAATTAGTACTTGCTATGCGTCTCCACTAAAAATGCATAGAACATACACTAATACATTAATGAATACGTTTGATGTACCAACTTCAATCGGAACACCAGCAATGTTTACAAACGATGGCAATTGCATGTGATCACCTAAAGTACGGGGTGAGTCGGGAGGAACAGACCAAAGTCCAGGATACGTGAAAATAATTAAATAAAACTCATATGTTATCCGATTTTCATTTGTTTTCAAGTTATAGTTTCGAACAGTTTATTGAAAAGTCGGATAAATACGTTTTTATCCGAAGTTTTCTGATGTGGAAACTGTTGCCGATATCCTTCAACAGTAGCTGTAGCACTCCCATTACAAGAACCATAGACAAACACCATATTTGCATATTCAAGATTTGAAACTATAACTTGAAAACAAATGAAAATCGAATAACAACATGTAATTTGTTTTTTTTTTATAATTTTCATGTCTCCACTCCAGGAGTTTGGTCCGTTCCTCCGGACTCGCCCTGTATATCAGGTTTGCAAACATTTTTTGACATGACATTAGCAAACGTTTTGCGCACTTGGAGGATATGTCGCTGAACACTAACTTTTGAAAATACATGAATGCAGCTTCGATCAGTCTGAATTCATTACAGTCCACCTTGAGGTCACCATGAGGTCATTATAAAACAACATATTTATCTCGAGAATCATGTTATAATTTACAACCTTTTTCTACTTCTTTGATAACGATGGTTTTTTAATGAACCACGAACCAGGAAAATGAATAAAAAATAATGGAACATAACACTTGCATTCATTTAATTCCAAACCCTAAAAAATTAGTATACAATTGGCGTTGTGCCGACTCGAATAATGACTCGAGCACTCGTACCTCGAAATATTCCAACTCGAGTCTGCGAGAGGCAAGAAGCGAACAGCTGCTTTTCGTTTCTCGCTTCTGCTGCCATCAGTATTTGTTTACTTGATTTCCAAGTCGCATCTCGTACATGTTATTCGAGAATTCTCGGGGTAACCAATTATCGAACATATTTAATTTGACTTCTCTAAATTATGCCTTCTTTTAGAAGCAACGATGCGGAATATACACGTGTTTTATAGCTAAACAAAAAAAGAAGCCACGAGTCTAAGTTCATTGAATCGCCAACCCGCATGCGATAAAGATGAACGCAAGCACACCCGGGCAACTCGAGTTACCGCTATTAATAACTCGAGTTATTCAAATATTGGACAACTAGAGTTGAGCGAATACATTTATTCGAGTCGGCACAACGCTATATCAATATTATACAACAGTATATTGCAAATCAACAAAAACAATTTTTACATAATTAGTTCAATAAACTGAGATAATATTGCTAGCTCTCATCATCTAAAAGTTATCATCACTGTTATGCACTAAAGCCAAAAGCTGTTCTTCCGTCAGCGGTTTATTTTGGCAAAATATTTTTACGCGATAGTCAAACTCGAGGTTGAAGACAGTGCATTTATTAACGAATGCTAAAAAACATGAGCAGTTGCTTGAGCAGGTAAAGCACGATAAAATTCAGCATCAAGGAGTGGGGTGCTAGACAGGTATTGACTTGACATATACTACATGATGCTACACCGCAAGCGTGAATATTCGTTTTGAGCAGCTAACAATTAAACGAAGCACGCGAGTATGCTCGCTTTGAGCAGCGCACCACTATGCGAGTTTATTCGTCTAGAGCAGCGAAAAGGTTAAACAGATGGGTAATTATTATAAAAATAATAGTTATTTATGTATTAAGGTTATAAAACTATAACAGCATAAACTGTCGAAAATATCAAGAACTACTTATTTTATATTTTGCACTAAATAATCTTTACCCCTATGCATATTGTTTGTGATCTTTAGGGCCAAATTGGATCCTACTTGGGCACCTACTTCCGTAAAAACTACCTGTCTTTACAAATACAATACAAATTCAAATACAGTACAAATTCAAATACAATCAGGTTCAATGAGGTAAATTGATCTTTATGTAATTTGTCATAATTTACGAGTTAGGGGTATTATGGCTCAGTAATGAGGTGAATGTTCCGAAAAACAGGAAAAATATGCATAACAAACGTAAAATATTAATTTTATGCACTATCCTTACAAAATGGGCAAAATATGCAAATGCATATTTTCCAATCTCTGGTTATCACCTTTTGAAATCCATTGCCATAAAGAAAATGTTTTATCGATTGTTTTGTAATCCACTTCACAAAATCATGCTTTTTTTTATATTCGTTTATAGCTCATGCAACTTTGAAGGATATGTTTACAATCTCTCAAGTCAGGAGGAGTAGTATTGTTTAGTATTATTATTAAGTCTGACACATTACAGAGACAAATTTGCGGTAAGTTAACTTGTAACTTGTAACTTGTACATATTTTCGCGTTCGCCACTTAGTAGCTCAAGTGACCTATAACTAATGAAAAATTCATTATTGTTACCAGTTCTCTTTAAACTTTTCAATGGCCCTAGCAGCTTCAATTGGTGTGAGATGTCTCAGCATGTTTTATAATTTTTATAGAAAACTCGCAGTGAAATAGTCAAATAATAACATGTCCGTGTGCATCTATGATTTGAAGCATAAATTACAGTGTGAAAAATAAAATAATGCACTTTTGGGTGGCCGCCAGTGATCTATACTCTGCAAGAATGTAAAAGTGGCATTCAACGTCTTAATGTGTAAGCTATGTGTACAAGCGAGCAGTGGAAGTATGTGAACTTTAATGTGAACTAACTTGTATGTCTATCAGTTTGCTTCATTATTTTTAATAAAGACATTTGAACCAGACATCAAACAGTCTGGTGAAACCAATCACCTGAACAATGTGTGTTGTGTTTTAAAGAGTATTTTAGTATTTAACCGCAAACCTAATTCAACATTTTCTACATCTTGTGATGTTTTACATATCAAATTATTAGTCTTAATAATGTGCAATGATTCAATTGGCATTAATGTGTGAAATATAGGGCACATAAAAATATAATTAATATTTAAATGTCATTGGGATAATAAGTCACCAAGTATTATGAAATGATGTGTCAATGCGCTAATGTTATTTATATGGCTATGTTAATTTGTTGTACGATTTCACTTAGATGTAAGCGGCACACAAAATTTAATGCTTTTTCCTTATCAAAAATGATAGCAAAGTTTTAAATAATAACTCTGTTATCGTAATAGCTCTTGATTTTAAAACAAATGAATACAATTATCATAATAATAGGTGTTAAGAAGGTACTGTTTGCATATAAACAATGGTTGTACGAGTGTGGTTAACCTAAATGGGATGTGCTTGTTATAAATTAAATACTCACATGGTCTACGTTAATTTCTCCTTTGTACATGAACTCCACCAAGCACTTAATGTCTACATATTTCACGTCTTTCATGATGAGGATAGGATCCTTTTCCTCGTACTGCGAGAGAATGGTGTCGAAGTACGTGCTACAGGCCGAGAGGACGATTTTGTGTGCCTTGATGGTGCGCCCTTCACATGCGAGCGTAACATCGCAGAAAGCCTCCCGTTCGAGCAATTGCGAGAACATAGTCTGTAGATTCGAATGGTGATACCTCCATCGGAGGCAATACTGTTGGGGCAGCATTTCGAGATGGCCTGTATTCTTCGGCGGTTAATGAAAGCACGAGTGTTATGGCTAATTTACCAGTGTTCCAGCACAGAAATTATTAATAGTTGGATAAAAAATTATGAGTCACCTTTTTTATGATCCCAAAACATTCAAAATAATCAATACTGTACACTCTTTTTGCAATTGCTGCTTTTCAAATCCATGAACACTTAGTTTTATCTAATCTGTTCTTTGTACTACCTATTTAATTCACTGTTAGCAAAACGTCTCACAATGTTTAAAATGTATCACTATTCCTCAATTAGTGCAACACTCTTAGATGTCTTTCTTGAAATCCATGATTATAAGTTTGCAAAACAAATACAACGTCGTTTAAGCACTATTTCCTGCGAACGGTTATGTTTCCTGATGTATTTTACACCAAAGTTCACTTCACTCTTTCTGAAAATTTTAAGACGCGTATGTAAATGTTCAGTCATTTGGAAAATTCCAACAAAAAATGTGTCCCTTTGGTTTTTTATGAGTCAGTGAGCCAATAGAAACCACGTAAGACCCCTATAAACCATGTATAGTCCGTAATATTCGCCGGGCCAAGCCTTTAAGGCAAATCAATACCGTACGTCTTAAAAAAAATGTCGTATAAAAATCTTCAGAAAGTCTAGATTTTTCAGAATTACTATACGTAAACAACGCGTCGACTCAAACACGGAACAATTCGAAAGAAATTGACTTTTTTAGGCTAAACTAACGGCATCATAAGAGCAGGAAACGCAAAACCAAAAGGGGGTCAAAATTATATACAGACTGTACTTTAATTAGGCCTTTCATATTTATTTTTATAAACTTGGGACTTTTCAAAGCCTGGGAAAGAAAGAGAAAATGCATGAACTCTTAGAAGTTCAATGCACGCGTTTATTCATTTCTATGCAGCAAATCGAATAAATTATTGCATTATGCCGCGTGCAAGTTGGGCCGGCGGTATCTCACAAACATTGGTTTTTAAAATGAATGACCAAAACGAAAATTCGCCGGCGAATTGAGTGAGCAATCTCTAAAACACAACCGGTTTTTGTCAAAATACGACATATTTTTATGACAACGAATTTTTGAAAAAGAGAGACAGACAGTGTTTCGGTTTAGCAAAGTTATCCGTAGCGGAACAAAATTGTTTTATGGGTAATTTCTGGTGACTTTCACTACGATCTCCATGGACTTCTGAATGTTGGCAATTCTGGTGTTTGCAACGTTGCCGGTTACTTGATAAAGCCCCCACCAAGCCGATTCTTTTTGACAATGCAAATTACTTTTCTTGAAATAAAAAACTCCAAGTCCACATTCCAGTTGCTACCGCATTAATTCCACGGGTTATTCCGTAAAACGGCACCTGCCCGGTATTCTGCGCGGTCAGTTCAGCAAAATCAATATTATTACGGATTTTAATTGATAATTCACACATTCACAGCACACGAACTACTTGTGTTTGAAAAATACCACCACTCACTCGCATACAACTTATTCACATAAAACCCTAACGGGACCGTACGTTCAGCCAATTTCCACCGCTATAAGCGCCAGCGGCTTAAATGCATCTTCCGTCTGCCCAGGTTTTTAATTCTCACTCAATACACGCACAAAAATGCTTTTGCCACAAAAACAGCAGACTGTCACCGCATTTTTTTATAAATACACTTGGCACCGTTGCCATTCGCACCACAACAAATACGTCTAACCTCAAAATCTCACTTTCAGTATTTTGAACTGGTAAACAGCGATGTCGGACGACGAAGACATTGTTTACGTGAAGAAGTTGAAGACCATCCACTATGGCTCCCTGGAGGACGCGGAAAAGGCACGTCTGGCCGCCTTGGAGGCAGCGGCAGACAACAGCAACGACGTGGAAAACTCACAGGCGGCCCCACAAAATGTGCAAATACACATATCAAATGGTAATAAATTTATACAAATTTTTGTTACAAGAATTCACATTTCTAACAACCAGGGAAGCGCTCGGAGTATTTGAAGGTTGCCAAGTTATCAGATTTTAAACCTTTGATGTGTACATAAAACTTATTTGATATTTTCAAGTAGACACAGTTTATATCTAGAGAAAATATAATGAATATATAAATATAAGGTGCAAGCAGTGTCACTACTTGTTTAGTAATCTGCCGTGCTTAGCAAATGCGGCCTTATAAAATTTCATTTTTGGAGTAATTTATCCTATCATATTCTATTTGAATAGAATAGGATTCAAGCCGCACAGTTTTACATGGGGCATCCATTTTGCTTAGTTAGATAGTCATATCTACTTGTATAGGCTAGATTAACAATTTCTATTTTATGCCCTACATCAGGCATGGCGAACCTATGGCACACGTGCCAGAGGTAGCACGTATGATAATTTTACTGGCACATCAATTATTTGCACATCATAATTTTCTATGCTTTACATTTCTGATTTTTTTAATATTAATAATTCAAAGGAACAACTTATACCACTGGGTTATAATATAGTAAAATATAGCATGTGCAAAATATTGTTTTAAATTCTTCTGGTTTGATTTGTCTATCTTGAAGAATGTACTGACATAATTTGATCATCTCTTTTATTTATGTTTACTTATTTACATTTTTATACCTGTTCGTATTTTGTGTTAGAAATAGTATCATTACAATTTGTCAGTTTTGCATCAACAACAACAAAACTAACAGATATTTGCAACACAGTTGCAAAATTGTATCAGTAACTGCTGATTGTACTCGCAGTACGACTGGAGAAGAAACTGGTTTTGTTTCTTCTGTGTACCAACGTTATTGGACATTCAATACGTTTTCATGCATTGCATTTTCGTTGCAGGCATATATAAGCAGGTTTTTCTGTGCATAGAGCAGCTTCAAGTCACCGATTAATTTTATGGACAGTATAACCAGGTCTAAAGTAAAGTGCCCGACTCACACTTCGACTCCGACTCCCTATTTTTAGAATCTCCGACTCCGACTCCACAAACCGACTACGACTCTTGACTCCCGACTCCGACTCTTTATCAACCCTTTTTTTTTTTACATTGAACAATCATAAAATATTGTAATTGTTTAGGATTTTCTTGTTAAAAATATCGTACTACACTAAAATGTAAACATGCTTTTCTGCGTCATTAAGTCTGCATGCTGCAACGTGTGTAAGTGGTGGTAACCAACCACCAATTCAATTGAGTCAGCGCGGTGAAAATTTTCCGATCGTTAAGAGTCGGAATATTTTTGCCGGCTCCCCGACTCCAGCTCCGACAACTTAAAATTGCTCGACTCCGATGACTCCGACTCTGACTCGGGCTCCAGCTCCACAACCTTGATTATACCTAAATCACACAATTTTATATCTGTACGCACTTTAAATAAACGACATTTTCTAGAATCATTGAATGAGGTGAACTCGGCATACAATGGTTTAGTTTCGTACATCAACGTCCGATGTTTAAGTCGAGGAAAATTTCTACAAATATTCTTTGGGTGTTTAGGTCCTCAGGACCTAACAACAGGATCTCTGTTACAGTTTTTACAACTAAAAAAATAATTAATAGATATCGAATGGCTTTGCAATTGAATATGTCTCAAAAAATTAATGTTTTTAAACATTGGAAGCTTAATTACAAATTATTAAATACCTACAAATATTTTTCAAACAAACAAAATTATTATGGGATCTAGAATTTCATGAAAACCAGGTCAAGTTAAATTGACACACAATAGTTCTCTACTAGTATTCAATCGATAATGTTTGACGAATTTTCTTCAAGTTTTGCACAGTTCATGTAATTTTAAGAAACATCAAAATTTATTATATACGTATTATACACAAATTCAATTTAGAAATTTTTGGATATTTGAAGAGTGCCCCAACACTACTATTTTTGGAATTTCTGAATTTGCCGGGTATGCAAATTAATCCAGTTAACAATCCACTAAAAACTAAATTATCAATCCAGTTCTATGGTGAAACAAAGGTGTGTCGATTTTCGAAATGAGTTTGAAATAATTGAAAATGATCTATATCGAGCATAAAAAGCATTAAAATAGAATGCCAACTATTGATAACTTGGATTTCTATTTCTAAAAGTTTGAGTTGTTTAAAAAAATTAGTGACCGCTATACTATCAGTTTTCTCCCTACTTATTCATTATTTTCCAAGTTCGGCTTGTATATAATGAAAGTCACTAAATATGCCTCGACACCCAATGGGTAAAAGAGGGATGGATTATCTATGTATGTACTAAATATGAACCAGGTATTTGGCATTCAATGAACAACCGCAAAAGATTAATTAAATCCAGTCGATTTTTGTATAAGTTGAGTGATCATTTATATTATTCAGAGCTTTGTGAAATGTATTTGTAGTGTCTACCTACAAGGTTAGGGGAACTATTAAATAACCAGGTATACCCATTTAAACTATTACTTATATTTGGATCGTTGCGTACTCTATGGTAGCTCATGGCACACTGCCGCATGTGACAGGCCCATGCATACAATATCTTTATACATATACTACATTATCCTCCCTTAAAATTACAACGCAAATATACATGATAATAAAAAAACAACTTAATCAGAATCCTAATCTATCTGGGGGTGCACGTCGTCGCTTAGGGCGTGTTGGTGTTTCTGGTGCTTCCCCAGGCGAATCCGAGGTGGATGCTGTTACATTGTCATTTTCTAATATTTCTATAGCCAAATATATAAATAAAGTTGTAGAAAAAAAGGTAAACATAATTTCATTGATTATTAAGTGATCATTGTTTATCAAATTATGTTTATTTGATGTGATTGATCATTATGTTATATTGAAACCTAGACAATGTAGCAATAATTAATTTCCCTATTAATAATGACCTGGCACGTAAGTTACTTGACATATTATTTGGAAATTTTTGGCACACGTATGTAAAAAGGTTCGCCACCACTGCCCTACATAAGAGCGATTACACCAATGTTAGTAACATGTGTTGCTAATAAATCAACATTTCACATCCAATAAGAAAGACGAGACTAGTGATCTTGCATTTCTTAAAAGTCAGGCACACATGTAGGGGATTTTCAACTGATCTGTCACGCCAATCTGCCTAATGACAGTGCCATAAACATGCCATAAAAATGGTTAGAAAAAGTCAACTATCTCGAAAGTGAGACATCTCTTTTGTCAGATAGGACACTTTTAATAAACGCGGGACTATTGTACACATCTGCTGCACACAAATACAAGTAAGCTCTGCAGTGGTCACCAATCAATGAAGAAATCACATTCTTGTCTTGCTTCAAGGTAATGCGACAAAACTTCTCCTATATATCGCTTTAATATAAAGTCGATGTTTAAGTTCGTAGCGTTTTTGGTTTCCATGGTTAAAGGTGTTTGAAAACAAATTTTTCTTTCAGAAATTTCAATGTCATTTTATTGCCATTATTGTATGCAATTTGGAGGTGAACTTCGATAATTCCTCATTTGAAAATACCTCGCTCCCTATGGTCGCTCAGGCATTACTTATTGCATTGGGATTACAACCTTAGGCCGGGCGCACACTAGCTTTTTACTCACACTTTTTAATCACCGATATAGAACACATTATTACTTATAGTAGACCGCACACGGGCAACTAAATAGTTGCCTCAACTATTTAGTTGCCCGTTGCCCCCTAAATAGTTGCCCTGCTATAAGGTCAGGTCAGGTAGGTTATTACTATAAGGTCTACTATAATGTGTTGTATTTCAGTGATTAAAAAGTTGCTAGGGTGCGTATTTAGTGTGCGTGTATTAATATTACATTATTTGAATCATTATGCTCATTGGATAGATAAAAACTTGAACATAAAACTTGTGAAAACAATGTGTTTCAATTTGAACTATGAAAATTTTCAGTTTTTCGATTTTGCACATCAAAGTTCACAGTTTCTCAATTTATACTTCCCAGTTGTTTAAGTTGATGATGATAATTTTTGTAGAGGTGAATAATCGTGTTATACAACTAGACTATTGAAAATAATCAATTATACGAGATGTATTGCCTGAAACACCAAGAGGCGTGCAGCATCGAGTGGTGTTTTAGAAGGCAATGCGTCGAGTGTTTTCGCGTATTCACTTATGAATGAAATAATATTTGAACATCAAAATTGGCAGTGCTTCAATTATGGTGGGAACGATTAATGGTACTAAACATCACAATTCGTTCATTCCTTCTTTCTTTAAACAATAAATTTTGCAGATCTCTAATTTTATTCTCAATCCCAAGCCTGAATCAGAAGTTAGTAATAATAATAATAAGTTTAATACTGTTCATATGCATAGGTACTTACACAAGTCAAAAAAAGGTCTATTTTGACAGCGAGAAAGACATATTACTATTTGCAAACTCCTTACAACTATAGAAAGCATTATCGTGCAGAAATTGTTTTACTCGTCGTTTAAATTTTATTAAGGGCAGATGTCTTATGCTTAGAGGAAGCCAATTAAAAAAAAGTTTGAGAACAATAAACTGGATCATTTTGAGATTTTGTTAATCCGAAGAAATCAACACGAATATGTTTTTTTGTCTTGTATCATCTTGGTCGTGGATAGTATCCTGATGACGAAAAGAAACAATATTTTTTGCATATATAAAGTACTCCAATATATACCGAGTGTCTTGTAACTTAACATGTAATATAAATATGTGTAATTATTAGCTCCCCTATTAATTTTAGAGAAAAATCGCAACGGAATATTTTTTAGAGTATTCGAGACTGTAAATGTATCATCCATTTAATATTTGTTTGTACCAGAATCCACCTGAGAAATAATAAAAATAAGTTGAACATTGTACCATAGAAACCCTTGCCGTCAGTTTGATAAATGTCATGTTATTGTGAATAGTATATTACATTACAAAGAAGCGGGATTTACTCTACCGAGCCAAGTTACAGGCTAGTAATGTAATGTAATTTGCGATAATGTAATAATGCGATTTTTCTCTGAAATTAATAGGGGAGCTAATAATTACTTATATTTAATTTTACATGTTGAATTCCTATGTTCGCCCCTTATCCCAGACACTCGGTATATACTGGGATGCGATAATTGGGTTAATGTAATAATGCGATTTTTCTCTGAAATTAATAGGGGAGCTAATAATTACTTATATTTAATTTTACATGTTAAATTCCTATGTTCACCCCTTATCCCAGACACTCGGTATATACTGGGAAAAGTTAATATATGGTGATCATCAATGTATTCCTTTTTACAAGTTGACAATCAATTGCTATTTTCACTTATTAGCTTTGGCTCGGAAGAGTCCCATGGTTGTTAGGAAAAACCAGTCTTCAATTTTACACTTCGTAATTCCCAGTTCTTCAATCTTATGTTATTTTGTAAAAATTTATTTAAAATTATAATATTGTTCAACATCAAAATTTGTAGTTAAAATTTATAAGTTTCTAATCTATATTCTCAAGCTTCAACATAAAATTTCGATGCTATTCAATTTTGAACATGAGAATCGACAGATGTTTTACAACTTGATTTATTGATAAGAACATAGTTCGTAGTTTTAAACTATGGTAGTAATATTAGCCATATTAAATATCAAAATATATAAATTTGAACATGGGGTTTTTTAATTTAAATTATAAATATTTACTGCACAGTTCTTTAATTTACACAACAAATTTCTCAGTTGTCTCATCAATGTTTTTCAAATTGAAGTTTTGCATCAAAGCCCAATTTGAAGGATGAAAACATTTGCAATAATTTAATTTTGTACTAGAGATCAGTGAACAAGTTTTGTTCATTAAAACCGAATATCAAGGTACTTCAAGCCCCAGTACATATAAAATACATTTGTATTAAGAAATTACCATACCATACCATTCGCCATTACCACCTCATTAAAACAGCTTTAACTTCATTACCACAGCTTAAGAGATTGGGGACTCGTGTTTAGAGTAACAAGTCGTAACTCAATACTTATACTTACACAAATGACGCAGCAAATGGACCTGTTGGTCGATAGCCGGGTAAGAATAATATCCCTAATAATACTTAAACCACTTCTACTAAATAAAATAATTTGTGAGTTTTAAAGTATCTTTAAAGAGTTTAAACTGCAAAATTTTTCACTTCAATAACAAAATGTCAACAAGACCTTAAAATCTAAAACAGTACTTAACAAAAGCCTGAAAAGTTGGTTTTGTTCTTGTTTTAAAAAATACTTGATGGACTTTTGTACTTTTATTACTGTATATAAAGAAATTACCCATTAACAGAAAAACCTCAAACTAGAAGTGCGACATCGTTAAGAAACATCGATGTTAATCATCTATGTTAACATCGACGTGGACCATTGATGCTCAGAGAAACATCGATCGCACACCAACGTTGGTGTCGAACATCTATGTTTTTTTTTTAAACTCACGAATATTAAGGTTATAATGCAACTTTTATTGTACAGGGTGTACACAATATACGGAATAAATAATTCATTATTTTAGAAAAATCCTAGGGCACGTCTTTTGTCATCATTTATTTTGAGTTATGATGTAATCATCTTTTTTAAATTGCAATCGTAGTATTTTGTAAATCAAATTTTATATGATAGTTCTTTTTTTTTCTGGAAATAACGGTATGCACTTCTTTAAACCGTACATGGGAAAACTTTCGAAACTGAATAACATTATTCGTAACATGGACGTTTAATTTGCAACATCGATGTTATTGTGAGACATCAAAAACATCGAAACATTTACATTGATGTTTTTTTAACAAGTAAAAAGTATCGAATAATTGTTAATTTACAATTTTCTACAAAAATACTTTTCACTATGCGGAAAAATAAATGCCTTTAGCTTAGTTTAGAGCACCTTGGTGTCATTCAAGGCCCTAATAAAAAAAAAAAATTAGAAAAATAAGGTACCAAGTAAATGTTTTATTTTGAATTATATGCAATAGCGATCTTCTTTCTTAGCAGTAAAATATTTTTTTTACAGCAGATGGTGTAATTCCTTCAACAATTTTCAAGAAGCCAGACATGATTTTATAATTTTTCTCATGGTCATGATTATTATATGCGCTTTTTAATGATTCCAGAATACATGGAACTTGAAGATGCCATGTCAAAAGATAAACAGGCGTTGCTGGAAGAATTTGAGAGGCGGAAAAAGGCAAGATCAATTAATGTATCCACAGACGACGCGGAAGTGAAAAGGAATCTTAGACAGCTAGGTGAACCTATCTGTTTGTTCGGCGAAGGGCCAGCCGAACGAAGAAGCAGATTGAGAGATATACTATCATGGTAATTGCTCAAATATATAATTTTAACGTTCCCTATTGATTATTTTATGTTGCAAGTATTAGAGACACACTGTATTGTTTAGCATTGGAGAAGATGCTATTATAAGAAAGGAAGTTGAGGAAGAGAAGAAGCAAATGGGAAACAGTCAAGAAACGACTTGGTACCACGAGGGCCCAGAGAGTTTGAAAATAGCCAGGTTGTGGATAGCCGAGTACTCTCTTCCTCGGGTAAAGGCAAGGCTGGAAGAAGCTAGAGCGATGGCAGATCTACCGACAGCAACCAGGACGGCAAGATTACAGGAGATGCAAAAGAGGCTGCAAATACTATCCATTTACAGTAGTCAAGTGGGCGACACAAGACCAATTTCATTTTGTCAATTTAGCCCAAATTCACAGCTATTGGCAACTGGTTCATGGTAGTATCCTTTTAAATGAGTACAATTACATTTTCTTAATCACAATTTTTACAGGACTGGCTTGTGCAAAATTTGGACGGTCCCCAACTGTGAGTTAAAACAAACTTTAAGGGGCCATACATGTAACATCGGTGCCATCATTTTCCATCCTAGGGCAACACTGTCTCAAGAAGAATCAATATGTAATATGGCGTCATGTGCAGCCGATGGATCTGTAAAATTATGGGATTTTAAAAGGTATTCTTTATTTGAACTATACAAATTGATAATCTTACCACAATTATTTGCACATCATTGTGTTTAAATTTTGAAAAACACCAAAAACCCATTCAACAATATTTATTTAAAACAAAACTTAAAGGTATATTCTTATGATTTGTAATCTTAATGTGCAATGGTGGTTAAGACTTGTTTTGACGCAGGTTTATTGCGGTATAGGGATTTGGGAACCAACTACTTCATCTGTTAGTAGTCAAAATTATTATTAACTAAAAATGCAATTATTTTAGTGAAGAACCTATAGCAGATATTGAAGGTCATATGCCACACAGGGTCTCAAGGCTGGCATTTCATCCATCGGGACGGTTTCTAGGTACTTGCTGCTATGATAATTCATGGCGTTTGTGGGATTTGCAGCAGTGTGCAGAAGTTCTCCATCAGGAAGGCCACGGAAAGCCAGTATACTGCATTAGTTTTCAAGGAGATGGATCAGTGTGTGCAACTGGGTAAGATTGCAGTGCACACTTTAATAACATTACAGCATAACAAAAATATTTTTTTCTATTCATACCGGGTGTTGAATCTGTAGTATACATAGGAATTTAACATGTAAAACCACATTTTGCAATTTCCTACTTCCCCGATTATTTCAGAGAAAAAGTACAAGAGTAATGAAATGTTTAGAAACCAGAAATCTACTTAATCAAATTTACATCCACTATCGATTTGCTACCGAAGAAGAAAATGTGAAAATGAAATGGTAATAATAAATGAAAAATAACGAACGAAAATTGAGTTTATAATGACCGTTGTGAATCAGACTACTTAATGTGACTAATTAATCATGTGAAAATATCCATAGCCACGGCAGTAAACAACTGAAACTTGTAATTTCTCTGTCAGTTTTGTAGTTTCATTAATCAATGTGTTAGAGATGGCTTATCATTATTATACAATTACCGATAAAAAACAGTTTTTAAAGCTTTATTATGTCGGTGATACTTAGTATCTGTGAAGTTCGGTGTCTGTTATGGGGATCATATCCAGAGAAACCAGTGCCTAGTCTTATGAGTATATTTTATTGAGGAAACATTAAATTTCACTGATGAAGAACGGGAACAGTGCACTGCAGTGACTGCAACTTTATTATGCCGGTAATAGTATACGTGAAGCTTTGATCTGTTCGGGGATTTATGTCCAGAGGTATCACATTGCAGGGTCTAGTGCTTAGTCTAGGGCAGGGTTCTTCAACCTTTAATTGCCAGAAGGAACCCTTCTGACTTGTGGTATTTCTGAAGGAACTTCGTAATTAAAATAAATAATTGTTATTGAAATTTGGCTATATTCTTTATTAAGAAATTCTAATCAAAATAATTAACAGAAAAAAAAAATCTAGAATTTGTAACAAATACGAACGAATTTAAATTCAAATCGCAAAATAATAGTAATACCAGGTAGGGTCTATTATTTTCATTTACTTATGTGTAATATAACAATATAGTAACAAATACTAATACATAAATAATTATAATTATATAATTATTATTGTAAATTTAAATAAATGTGGGTATATTCTTTATTAAACAATTCTAAACAAAATAATTACTGGAAAGAAAATCACATTACTGGCTAAACTGCCTGGTTTTACTTCACGCCCATCACACATTTGACACATTTGATGTAACATTTGAGCAGAAGCTATTTTTTATAACAAAACCCAGAATTAGTAACATATTTACGAACTAATTTAAATCCAAAACACAAAATAATATTAACACCAGGCTTGGCCTGTTATATTAATTAACTTAGAAGTAATATAACAATAAAGTAACAAATACTAATATTAAATTAAATCAGATTAATGACTAGGCTGGGCCTGTTTTTTATTGCAAATCATAATTATGTCTGGAACAATAGGAGAAATTTATAAGCATTTATTTATCTTATCTTCTGCGTTCAACCAACTTCTGTATTTGGTTTTTGTTGCAGTGAACAGAGAAAATGATCTCTCCCAGACATAAGTTGAGACGAAAGACACCAAGTGCTTTATAGCTATTTTAGCAATCTCTGGATTTTCATGCAAAATTTGAAGCCAAAAATTCTATATCATATTTGTTAAATTCTATTTCTAACTGAGAGTTAGTAGATATATCGATAATTTGTTTTCTTTAACTGACAACTGATAATTATCATAAGCAAGAGAGCTCGAATCCAAGACAGGTTTTCTATTTCAAAAGCAAAATACTCCTGAAACGATTGTTGTAAATCTGATGAAGTATATTGTCTTGTACATTTTTACTCATTTTAACGTTATTAGTTATCATAATTTCATGTAAATTAGTAAAACACTCAGTATTTTGATTTAAAATGCAATCTGACCCAAATTTTAATTTGAGAATAGTAGCATTAATTTTATTTTGTACTTTGAAGATATTCATATATTTTGCTTGGAAAGTGGCAAAATAGGTAAAAATATCTGCGAGATATGCTATTTTCATTATCCAATCTATATTATTTAATTTGTAAAACAATTCAAATGCATGTTCACTTAATCTTTTAATTCACAAAATTAAAATCCAGATTCTGGACATCTGGTAATTTTCTGGTAATTGTTCGCGGAATCCTTCAGAAACTTCGGAACACAGGTTAAAGAACACTGGTTTAGGGGTATACAAAAAGTAATAAACAACCAAAATAAACACGGATCTGCTTTTAAACCGTATCTTGCTTGAAGAAAACTAAATTTCACCAAGAAGAATCTGAACATGATTCGGCAAATGAAACATAGGTATGTTGTAGCTGCAGTGATAAATAACCCATACATAAGTACAAGGCCCATATTGAAAAACTATTACCGCCACAATAAAGCTTTAAAAACTGATTTTAGTCTGTACTTGTATAATGATAAGCTATTGATGATCATTGTTATCATTGATTAATAAAATTTCAAAACTGACAGTGAAAAGTTTCTGTTGTTCACTGTCATGGCTATGGATATTTTTACATACAAAATAAGTAGACCTCATTCTTTGGAGCCCGCGGAGCGGGCATCTAATTGTATAAATTGCCCTCAAATACGAAATATGCATAATTCATACATTAACGATAAAATATAAATCAAATAACGTGTGACGCCATTGGCGGCTGATAGAAGGTCGCAGAAAAGTTACTGAAAATCGGACCGATCTTGCTCGATACCCTCGAATATTCAAGAAGCCACGTGCACGTATATAAGAAGGTTGAGTCAAGCGGGACAGGCAGAGTAAATTAATAATTGTTATAGTGTGCGGTACGCACCAATTCTAAATCCTTTTTAAGTGAATCAGACTATTTTATCACAAACAACAATAATAAAATTCAGTGCATTGTTTGTATGCACTATCGGTTCCCAAAGAATATAATATGAAATGACGTTTCACGAGAAAGCGTTTCAGCAATATACAGGGGAGTCAAGAGAGGCTATCATTACGGATTATAAGAAAAAAGTAAAACAAACAATTGTTTTTCAAAGTCTGACACTGATAACAAGTGCAGTATTGCCGCTTCTTACGAAGTAGCGCTGGAAATTGTCAATGCGAAGAAACCTTTTAGTGATGGAGTACTAGTCTTGAAATTGTTTGATGCAAATTTGATGCTGTTTTGAATTTTTCTGCAATTTTTGTTTCATTGAATTGTTTTGCCATTTTGATTGCACAATTTTTAATAAGTAGTCCATCACTAAAAGGTTTTTTTGCCTTGACAATTTGCAGCGCTACTTCGTAAAAAGCGGCAATACTGCACTTGTTATCAGCGTCAGATTTTTTTAAATGTTGTTTGTTGTTTTAGTTTATTCATATAATCCGTAATGATAGCCTTTCTTGACTTCCCTGTATATTGCTGAAATATTTTCTCGTGTAACATAGTGTAATGTCGTTTCATATTATATTCTTTGGGAACCAATGGTACTTGCATACAAACAATGCACTGAACTTTATTTTTGTGGTTTGTGATTAAATTGTCCGATTTCCAATGGTCATTATAAACTCAATGTTCGTTCATTATTTTTCGTATCTGCGAAGACATAATTCACCAAGTATTTCACTTAAAAAAGTTTTTAAAGAATTGGTGCGTACCGCACACTAGAACAATTATTAACTAACTCTGACCGTCCCGCTTCACTCAACCTTCTTATATATGTGCGCGTGGCTTCTCGAATATTTGAGGGTGATCGAGCAAGATGGGTCCAATTTCCAGTAATTTCGCTGCGACCTTCTATCCGTCGCCAGTGGCGTCACACGTTATTTGATTTGTATTTTATCGTTTATGTAAGAATTGTGCATATTTCGTATTTGAGGGCAATTTATACATTTAGAGGCCGCAAAAAGTGAGGTTCTCATGTTGGACAGTCCTGTCCTAGAACATTGGACTTTTTATCAGAATCACGAATTAGTTTCTGCTGGAGCGCATTTTCAAATTTGAGCATGTGTAGACGCTTTCTAACCAATTCTGATCTCTGCTAGAACAAATCTTACATAAATCGGAAAATACACTGCTTCCTGACCATGGGTGGAAAGTTGTTCTGGCATTTTCCGACCATGCGATGCAAAGGGAATCGATAACATTCCAACTTCTTGAAATTTTGAAATTTGCACATTCTCACAGTGAATAAAATGGTATACATTTCTTAGTGGGACTTTCATGCTGCCTCGGGCTGTAGCAAACTCTAGTGCTCTGCGCCTCGGTTTACTATTTTATCCCTCGGCAGTAACACTGACCACCTTGGTATGTAATATAATATTATTTCATACTGTGTCATATCATCCATGTTTATGGTGACGATTTGCATCCGAGAAATGGAACATTACATCACAAGTCCAGGAAATGTTGCTAAACAACACTTTCCAGGCTGTTGGTTTTTAATTAAAAGAAAAATCAAGCTTCTAGCTTTTCTCTAGTCTCAGATTAAGTTACACTCTTTTTCATACTGCCTCCACGGCTTGTTGAGTTTCCTAAAGCTTCGGCACGTTAAAGAAATTTCTGCTGAAAAGTCGCTAGCATCGTTGACAAATCCATTTTTTTGGCAAAGAAGTAAACAAAAAGAAAACATAAGAAGAGAAAACAGCATGTTATATTCAAACAAATTAAAAAATAATGTGACTCAAATTAAATTGAATAATCAATTAAATTGAGTATATCGAAATAACTCAAAAATATGGCGATGTGCTCATCCTAATGGAGAGAGGAAATAATTCAAAAATATACCTAGTATCCATTCACGATCAACTTTTAGTAAAGAAGACCATGCTAGGGTGACATTTTTATTTAGTTTTTTTTAAATTCTTTTCCTGAAGAGGTATGGAGTTCGGTCTTGGAAACCCCTGCTGCGGCCAAAGGCCTATTATATTATGCCCCATCTCATCACGTCTTTATTAACCTGTTAACCTAATCAAAATGTTTCACTAAGAAGTCCTCATACAATTTAACAATTTGAATTTAAAGAGCTAGTCAAAGTTGTAGTTAGGCACTTTATTGAGGGTTTTATGTCCACAATTCTCATTTTTTCATCATGAGTTTTTCATCTGCCTGATGAAGCCACTTGTGTGGCGAAACAATTGTCACAGCACAATATTAAATTTTTGTGAAACTGTTTGTGAAACTACTAATCGTGTTTTATTTATATACTCAATTCTCAATGTTTATCTTAAAACAGTACAAAAATGGACGTTCCTTAGAACAATTAGAACGTACCCACCTGGAAAATTACTCGTCAATAACAAAAAAAAATAATGATCTGAAGGAGCTGTGTAGCTAAGTTTTTACCATAACATCTTCCAGTAAAATACTATGCAATTTTAGTGCAACGTAGACAGGGAATAGGAAGACGAGTAAATCTATAGGCTGAAAGCAGATACAAGTCATTTTTTCTACTGTAGAAATAATTTTTAATACTGTTTTAATACTACTTCTTAATATGATAAAAACTCAGTTTTGTACAGAATAAGACACAGTGTTCACTTAAAAAAATTGTGCTTTATAACATTATCTTTTCTTGTTAACAATCATAATAACACAACAAAATTACGAAATTAAGTCTAAAAATTGTACTTTTCTACAGTAACACATATTTTAGTGCAGAAATCCGTCATCTGCATATTTTTTAATTTTCTAATCAAGTAAAGGATAAATATTATAATTCAATTACAAGCAATATTCACGTTGAAGGGGTGTTAACTAATACTCAAAAAATTTTCAAGCCATGATCTATATTAATATCAAAGATATAATGTTTTTCTTTGTTTCTGGAATATTTGAAAACGTGCACTTGACGGGTTTCTGAAATAAACAATTTAATTTGGTTAAGCATCTGTTATTTTATTTTGAAGTCATAATTAGTGAAGGTCGTCATGTGCTGTTGTCAGCAATATTTTCTAATGTAATAATTGTTTTCACATTGAATATTTTTCGCATGCTAATAATACGAGCCCTAACAACATGTTCGGATATCACCAATTTGTATACATATTTACTGATTCTTGTTCTGTAAATTGTTTATATTTTTTTTATTCAAGAATTAGGAATACTGCTTTATTAAGGGACGCTTTTGTTGAAAAAATATTTGTTTTATATCAACAAGAAATGAAAAGATAGAACAATTTTAAAAAATTAACAAATTCTATTGACAACTTAATGTTTGTACGACGACCGTTTAAATTATTAATACGGTGTCACATCACCTTTCGCCTTTCTGATCGCTCGTATTCTGTCAGGCATGGTTTCCAGCAAAGACTTGCAGTAATTTGGCGTAAAAGATCTCCATATTTCTGTCAGTTTTGTCTCCAAAGCATGTACGTTTCGTTGATAATTGTTCCTCAAGTGACTTTTCATGTTGCCACAAGGTCTCAATAATATTTAAGTCCGGACTGTTAGAGTATTAAGACAGAACTTTCATTCCGTGATCTGAAAACAAATTTTTGTCGTCTTAGCTGTATGGCTTAATGCACCATCTTGCTGGAATATGTAATTCTCATCTGGACAGAGCTTATGTACGCTGGGAATAAGACCATTATTCAGAATTGTCTGATATTTAAGGGCATTAATATTACCATCTATTGTTTCCATTTTTCCTAAACCTTTTCCAGACACACATCCCTAAATCAACATCCCTTTTGGAAACTTCACTGTCCATTTTATACAATCAGTTTTAAAAACTTCCGTTTTATCTTGAATAATTATTTTTCTGCAATCACCTACAGCGATGTCGAATTTGGATTCATCGCTAAATATGACTTTGGGCCAGTCTTCTACTGTCTAAGACAATTTAAACTTAGCCCAAGCTATATGATTGTTCTTCTGTTTGTTTGTTAAACGAGAGTTTTCTTTGGGCTTCAATAAAATAAAATAAAGTGATTTAAACAAAGTAATGTTATTTAATATTTCATTTATTATATGACTTATAAAGACTGAGCTGTGACTTATGGATCAATTGCCAACAATATTCTCATGAAATATTTGCCCCTGTTTCCCCATTAAATAGGCCGTTATCTCCCTTACAGTGACTCATTGCTGACTTTTACATATTTTTACAAGATGCTTCCTCTTTCTGCCTGTCATTTCACTAGGTTGACCGCAACTTTTACCACGAATTTTGTATCTGGCTCTATCTCCATAGCACTGGGTAATATCCCATACCGTTGACTTCGCTAAATTCAAATTATCGCCGATGGTCTTCAAGCTTTTCCTTTTCACAACAATTGGACGAATTTCGTTAGAGGTTGCTTTACCACGACTCATTTTCATGAACACACATAAAAGAAAGCAGTAAATGACGCTTATTACATTAATAACTATTATGTTAACAGTATTAACCACAAAACAAAATTTAAAAAAGGGTCCGAGCATTAATTTGCCAGTAAAATTGATTCAGTTTTTCATTTTTTCCTTTTTCCTTCTTAAAGAGGTAAATATAGACAATTAATATTTATTTTTTGGCAAAAGTGGTGCTTAATAATGCATTTTTATGAGATCATAAATATAAGTAAGTAGCAACTTTTAGCAAAATAATCTGTAAGTTATAGTTAACATCTGTAATCTGTAAGTATCGTCCGAACTTTAAGTTGTTAGGGCTCGTATTGTGATAACTGTTAGTTTTGTGTATTGTTTTGCAGTAGTTTTGTGTTGTGGATGATTAAATACCTGATTAACCTAATACCTGAGTTTTTCAATAGTGAACGCAACTCCGATTAATCTTTTTAATTTTTAATTGTGATTAGTCTTTTTTACTAGATCGCTATAGGTTGTCAATTTATGCAAACTTCAAATTAGTGTATCTCATGAGTTTCCGAGCTTGTGTATCAGGATCTAATTTCAAAACAATTATTATAATGGCAGAAAAACATAAACGGAATACAAATTTTACGGATGCGCAATGTGATGCATTTATAACACTAATTAAAGAACGGGAAAAAAATAACGAGTGTAAGATGCAGTAACCATAAAACAAAATGAAAATAGTTTTGGAAATTTTTAATTCCAATACTGGGGAATGTTTCTTCTTCTTCTTCTAGTTCCGCTTCTATCGGAGATTGGAAACCATCATTATAATACGTGTCTTGTTGACTGCTGCTCTGATGGCTCGGCCGATGTGCATCTAAACCAGTCTCTCAGGTTGTGAAGCCACAATATTTTTCTTCTTCCCATCGATCTTTTGCCAATTTTTCCTTGAATTATGAGTTTAAGGATGTTATAACTGTCACCTCTCATGATGTGACCAAGGTATTCAAGTTTCCTTTTCTGGGGAATGTTTAAGAAGTGCCAAAGAACTGAAATGAAAATATGATAATAGTCTTCACCTCCTTGGATAGCTGAGCAGATTGAGCAGATCTGATCTGAGTGAGTAATAAAAAAACCACCAATCGAGATGCTCTGTTTTGTTGAGTTATTCGTAAACGTTTGTTTATAATGGTAACCATTGAAACACACGTTTGACATCTTCTCTGCTCACTTCCGAACTGAAACCCCCGCAAAAACGCTCCGCATCGGGAAGGGGAAAGGTGAGTTTGCTAAGCTAAAGTGAGCAAAGCAAAATAAAAGAACCCCTACATTTTCCAACTGATCTGAGATTCACTGAGGTTAGCTAAGCAAATTCGATTATAGAACACGATTAATATAAAAATACAGCTCTTGTTACTCTACATATAATAAAACAAGCTATCGATTTACTAACTTCACCAAAATCTTCAACAACAATGAGCAGACTTGCAGTAGCATAAAATCGATGTGTAATTAATAACTGGTGTAGAGCTGTGGCAATGTGATTCCTATAACACAGTTTTCATTACAATTTCTGGTTACTGATAGCTGATATAACCCTCATAGTAGATATATTGATGCCCTGATATTTTGTAACATATACAGCACAGTATCGTTTGCTAATATAAATCTTTGGAAAAATTCTATATTATTCCATTAAAATGATCTAGTCTTTGCTTCTCATTAAATACCTACCATTATTTTCCATATCATTAATTAATTAAAATTCTTCTTCTGAACTAATTTTGATTAAAAAATCCATTGTCAGATCACTCAAGCTTCTTTTGTAACTTTTAAATGTCAAAAACCACAATTAAATTCTCTAAACCGGACCTTCTTGGTCGATTAAAATATCTCTGGTTAAGATATTTATATTATATTATATTTATATTTAATCATGATTATGGTTAATCAAACATTGAAATACGTATTTATGCATTTAAATCATAATTATCTTTAACCGGAGTACTAATTAGCTATTGAAAAACTAGCTCTTATTAGTCAGCTAAGTTTTTCAGAGATAATCAGCAGTAGTGTGTTATAAATGTAGCTTCTTCACCTGAAGAAGCTACAGTGTGGCGAAACAGTTGTTGCGAACAATAAAAACAGTTTGAAAATTAAAAAGTGTAACTTTATTTCATACATTTCTAATTATTAATTTTCAACAATTAAAAGCCACATCGATCAATCTATAGTGTGTTATATTTAATCTTTTTCATACTTAGCAGCCTCACAACAACTTTTTTCCTTTGCTATAATCTACTCAAGGTTGTTTTTTTGTCAAACTTTCTTTTTACTTTTATCAAAATTTCGTGCTTGAAACATAATTTTTATTTATTGTATGCCTGGCATATGATTATTGTTTTATTAATACGAGTATCTCGCATCGAAAATGTCTGGGACCGATTGTCTGAAATTTTTTATTTGGTTATGCATATCATTTACAATAAAACTTTTCTTACAAACGTTGTTTCTTTTTGAAATACCTATCAAACGATGCTACACATGACCTAGGTTGCCATTTAAAATGGGAAGTTTCTGAAGTTGAGTACAGTTACGCCTACTACCGGTAACTTCCGGAAATACAGATGTCCGTATTAAAATGTTAATATAGGGTTTAATATTGTTTTTAACATTTTTGCTACCAGTATCGCCTCAAGAGGAAACACATACTGGACCTACCATATACATAGACTTAAATTATTTCATTTAAATAATAATAATTATATTAAACAATGATCACTTAAGATTATGAAGTCAAAGTTAAGGCTTTAATGTAAGCTTTAACCTCATGTTGTTAGCAGTTGTATTAAACCATTAGCCGAATTACTTAGGGTAAATGCCTAATTGTACCATTGGCGTTAAAAAAAAAAAAAACATTTTTGCGAATACCTGCTCACCAGTTTAACCCACAGAAAATGTTTTGGTATCAATGTAATGAGAAAATGAATGCTCATCTAATAATATTAAATATTACATTATTTTCATTATTTTTGAAGTTCAACCGTTGCAGTTAGTTACTTCAAGATGGAAGAAGTGGATTGATTTGAAAGAAAACGTGGTGGTTGCTGTCTTCATTGACTTTCCCAGTGCATTCGAAACTATTGATAGGTGTTTATTGTTACAAAAATTTGGGAAAATGGGCGTTAGTGCTGAGTCGTGCCAGTGGTTTGTCTTATCTCTTAGAAAGGACTCAAAGCATAAAAATTGGAAATTATGAGTCAAAGCAAGTAGCCAATCTAGGTGAAGTGCCGCAGGGTACTATTTTAGGTCCGTTATTGTTTATCTGTTAATATAAATGATATTGGTGCTAGTTTTAATGGTGACTATTAACATTTTTGCGGATGATACACTTATTGCTGTTGAGGGAAACAATGTTCATAGAGCCATTGAAAGATTTAATCTGGCTCTGAAAAACTTCGAAGTATGGCTGGACAATAATTACTTGATCATCAATACTGACAAATCTACCATCATGTTAATGTGGAGCCTATTCGTCTACTGGGCAAAACTTTAGAATATGCTGACAGTTTAAAATACTTGGGCGTAATAATTGATGCACTGGATTTAAACTTTAAGAGTCATGTTGATAAATGTATAGCCAAATGTGTCCAAAGAATTAATTACTTTCGTCGTTTGTGTTCTAATTTTAATTTGTCAACTAGGCTAATTGTATATAGAGCTGTAATAAGCCCATTGCTCTCTTATTGTCCTTCAATATTATTTTTTGCAGACCTGGGAACAATTAATAAGTTGCAAAATCTACAAAACAAGGCGTTATGACTTATTTTAAAATGTGACCGCTATTCTAGTAGAAGATTAATGTTAGAGTGTCTTGGTATTTTACTGGTTAAACAATATTTATTTTTACAAAGTATGTGCTTCATCCACAAGTTAAAAAACAATGAGTTACCAGCATATTTATCTAATAATCTTACATTAACGAAAGATGTTCATGAAATCTTTACTAGAAAACGTACAAATTTTTACATTAATAAAGTGTACAACAATATTACCAAATGGTCCTTGTTTTTCGATGGTCTGGTTTTTATAATAACCTGCCGCTCGACATAAAATCAATTGTGAACTTAGTCGGTTTCAAAAATAATCTCTCGGGAATATTAAAAGCACCCACGTGTATGATCTGTGACATATTTAAAGCACCCAGTCATTTAATTATTTCTTACATTTATTTTATTTTGTTTATGGCTTCATATATTTTATCTACACACATCTGTTACTTATTGATTGGTGTTAGTTTGTTATTATTATGTTAAGTATTGTATAGTATTTTGTTGTATCCTACATGTATTCAAATACATTTAATTAACACATTACATTACATTACAACATATTTGCAGAAGTTTATAAAAATATCAAACTAAAATAATTAAAACCCAATGTCAATTTTTGAAAAATTCTAATGTAAAGGTGCCAACTCATTGCAAATAAAAATATAAACAACTTTTGAAAAATAAAAAATAAAATAACTATTAAAAAAGACAGAATGTCTTGGTATTTTTTAATATTACTAAGAAAATTATTCCTCAAAAAACTGAATAGGAATATCTCAAAAATGTTAGCAACATTTCCAGGTAAATGTTTAGTAAGGCGGAACGGCCAAGGGCCAATAGCCTAATAAAGATTGTTATCTCTCTCTGTTTTGTTAATTACTTCAAACACAGTTTGTCTATTTGTGAAATGTTCCTTTGTAAATGTACTATTTTTTTTTTCAGAAATCCTTGTCAGCTTTTTTTTTTAATTTCCAGGAAATAACCTGACCTTGTAAATAAAAATGATTAGTCATATTTAGAAATTTATGAAAATTTCCAGTATATGTGTTTATAATTCTGTGGCTTGGTGCAAGAACAACCAAAGTGAATTTGATCGAAAAATAGGGTTTTCACCTAAAATGACCGATAAATGTATGATGAATCAGTCAGTAATAGTCTAAAGTAGGTAATATTCAATAAAAAAACGCTCATTAACAAAACAATCTAACTGTAAAAAAATTTAATTGACATTTAGGTAGCACTTACATCTCAGATTCTTAAAAGTAAGAAATTTTGACATAAGTAGTTCTTTCAAGCCACAGAATTTAATTAAGTTGATTAGTCTTTTATTTTAAATTTCGTATAACATAAATTATAGTGCCAATACCATCTCTGCCAAAATGAAACTAAATTTAATTTCAATTTCAGGGGCCTAGATTCGTTCGGTCGAATTTGGGATTTAAGAACAGGTCGATGCATAATGTTTATGGAGGGCCATTTGAAATCTGTTTATGGTACCGACTTTTCTCCAAATGGATATCATATCGCAACCGCCAGTGAAGACAATACTTGCAAAATTTGGGACCTGAGGAAACGTGCCATCTTATATACAATACCAGCCCACACCAATCTAATTTCGGATGTGAAATTTCAAAAAGATTGTGGCGATTACTTAGTCACAGGTTCATACGATAATACCATAAAAATATGGACTAATAGGACATGGCAACCACTGAAAACTTTATCTGGTCATGATGGAAAAGTAATGAGTATTGATATCTCACCCAACAATCAATACATAGCATCAAGTTCCTATGATAGGACATTTAAATTATGGTCACCAGAATGATTGTGTGGAAATTATGTATAAATATGGTACTTTATTTTAATACAGTAAACTATATGTTATTAACAAGATGATGTTATATTTCTCATTTGCCTTATTGCAGCCACGTAACGAGCAGAATATCCGGAACACTGCGCCTGGTATTGGTCGGACGGTAATTTCAGCAGCATCATTAGTTGCTTTAGGTTTTCTGTTAGTGACAAACCCAAATCCTCTAAAACATTTTCCAAGTAACCTACAATCAAACCAAATGCATCAATTAGAAGTTGAAATCATCAAATCACAAAGCAATCAACAATCTTTGCTGACAAAATAAATTTCCCACCGAACAATTGGGAATTTGATTGGCTGACATTGTGTAAGGGATAAGCGCCAAAAATACAATGTTTGCATTACATCTTTATACCACAGTAAATTACAATACAATGCAATATTTTGTTAATAAGACACTTGAATTGGAAATATCAAAGACAATTGTAATACAAATGTCAAAAGAAGCTTCCAATTGCATTAAATTACATTTAATAATCAATTTATGTTGTCTAATGTAAAATTTTTGTATTGTCGCTTATCCCTTTAAAAAAAAAATGTGTCGAAATATTGTTGAATATGAGTACAAAACTTATAGATAACACTGGTCAACACTGAAAGTTTTTTTCCTGAAATTTAATGACTGTCTCCAAGTATATTTAAGGTGATGCTTACAAAAATAATACTGGTTTTCTAATAGCAGCTTTCCTTTTTGAAATAATACATCAATACTTTTTTATATGAAGGCAATTTTTTAACACAATTTCTTTAAAAATATCATTCATCACTACAAAACCTTTTGTAGGATTTTCTCGAATGCATGGCTTGAGGTCATCTCTTTGTTGAAGTCCAACAATAATCTGCCATCATATGACCACTGTCCCCTGATAACGCTCTTTCATTGTCCGTATCTGTCATCTATATATGAGTGCAAATAATGAAGTTTCATAGTCATATTGCACCCAACATTTTTCAAATTGGTCAGCATACTAACAACTAACTGAAAAAAGTCGTCCGACTTATGGTTTCTAAGAAAATTTTGGTGATTATGATGAAGAAACTTGGTGATTTTGAGGTTCCAGCCAAATCATCACAAGTTTTGAATTTGAGAACATTTATTTACTTCTTTTTATTTCTAGCACACATTGTGGGGTACCCATGGCTTGTCTTTATTGCGCAACTTATTCCGTTAAGTTAAAATGTGTAGTTTGTAATAATCACACCGGGGTCCAGTGAATTTGTTAAAAATGTTTAAGTTTTTAAATGCAGTTTTGGGGGCAGCGTAAATGTGGAGCAGGTAGAAAATGAGATAACAAAGGTCCTCATGAGGCGATGGGTTTAACACGAGGGACTTCTGCCGAGCAAATTCCGTGCGCCTGAAAATCTAGTGCCAGGGATAAAAATAAATAAATCACTTACTTATTGCATATTTGAACACACATTTGATTTAGCTGGTACTAGAATTGAATGGGGTTATTCACTATGTTCAAACTAATTCAATTAAGGAAAAGTAGAAACACATCAACATATCACAAATAAATTAATGCTCACTGGGATGTAGGAAAAAAGTTAACTGCCAGATGAAAAATTCGTATAAAAGAAGAACACACACTAGGCTCGTGACAGACGATTCCAGCTCAAATCAGTATCGTCACGCTGTTGGTTTCAGAGTCGAAACACTAACTTTGCGTCCAGTTGTGTGTGTGTGAGTTAAATAAAATAAGAAGTAAGTGATGAAATTTAAAATACTAAATGTTTAAGAAAATTCTACACTTCATATCAAATAAAATAAAATAATTAATTAAAATAAACAACAAGTAAGGGATAATTTTCAAATTATCCACTAGATAAATAGTCGTTTGTACAACTAGAGTGGATACGATGCCCATATCGCACGAGGTGGAGTTTGACGCACGACGCCGCAGGCGGAGTGCGCCAAACCTCCGAGTGCGATATGGGCAATCCACTCGAGTTGTACACACTACTTTTTCTACGACAAAAACGAATAACAATGTTATGTAAATGGTATTTACTAATAAATGTCGGTGTGACACATTTGAATGTCATTCATCATTCAATACATTTAATATATTAGAATTAATATCTTTTACAAAAACATAAGCATTTCAGAACTCGGCAACGCAATTAACAGTCAACTATCAATATTCTTTTTACTTTTTCACAATAAAGGTGCAATTATGAAAATTGCAATTTTTATATACGTTGCTTCTACTGGATTCGACTTCTGCACTGGAAGTGATTGATGTGAATGGAGTGCAGTGTATACTATTATTTGGTTCGGCCTGTTGTAAATGTTGATGTTGATGACTGTAGATGCTCGATGTGGATGGAGTGCTTTCAAATTGTATTTCACTTCTATTGTACTCAACAGAAGTGAGAATTGCATTACCGATTTGTTTCTTTTTATTTAGAGAATGCTCTACGTAGCTCTCCATTACAGGAGTTGACTTCCATCCTCAAAAATTTTTTATGGTCAAAATATCACCACCTGCATCAGCGAGTATAGTGGCTCCAGACCGCCGAAAGCAGTGTCCGGTGTATAGTTCGGGATTAGTTAATTTTAAAAATCGGGCAATTACTTTAGGCTGCTGTCCAATTTTGTTGATTCCTATACTTGCTTAGTACATTTTCCGTTTTGATAGTTTAAAAAAAATGTCTCTGGAGAACGGATACTCATGTATTTCTTACAAATTTCATAAAACTTTCCAGGGATGACAAATGTTCTATCAGTTTTAGTTTTCGTGTCTATTAGTTTTACTTGCATTTCATTTGATAAATCACGAATGTGATTTAATATTAAATTTTTAAGTTCTTGTCTACGACATCCGCCAGAAATTCCGAAAATTAGGATAACCTAAATTACAAATAATGATCATACTCATTGAAATCAATTTATATAGAAATTATTACCTTCATCAACAAATATTGCGTATCCGGTGCTTCATGTAAAAATTTTTGTATGTTGTCGGATGAAAGAATTTTGGACTTTTTGGATTTGTATCCGCTGGATTCACGTTTAAGAAATGATTTTAATTTGCAAAATTTTGAAATGTCAACATTATCTTTTATACTTATCGTTGTCCTTAGCATCGAATAAGTAGTCCAGAGGGTAGATGGTTTAATGGTTTTTGCCAAATGCGAAATTATGTTTATATTGTTACCACTTGACCAATCTTTGAATTTTACATATGCTAATTCGTACTTTGCCTTCGACTTTTCCGGAAGTAATGATTTATATGTATTATTCGCGGACTGCCGAATATCGGGGGGTGTACAGCTTAATGATGAATCGCTTTCATTGGAAATCATAATTCAGCACTGTAAAGATAATTGTAATAATGTCGATTTGACTTTTTGCTTATTAATTTGTCGTTGACAACTATGACAAATTTATGAAAAAACATGTTGCTCTGCAATTTTCCATCTCTCTGATTGGTGGATCTCATATCCGCACACGTGTGTGGGAATGAAAATATATCCACATTGTTCATTGCAATAGGCCACATATATGTATAGTAGTCTATGAAAGAATATGCTAACATACATATAGGAGTAGAAAAAAATATTGTTAATGTTTAAAACAAATTTAATATAAAAAAAAAAAATATAGAGAAATGGTATTGGAACCTTCGGTCGTGACTTCTAGCTGAATTGGGAAATATACCATATTGTTATTAAAAAGATACAAAACGAAATTTAAATTAAAAATAAATTGAGAGAAATATTGTTACAGTTTAAAACAAATTTGAATGGAACCTTCGGTGGTGACTTCCGGCTGAATTGGGAAAGTTCATATTTGAAAAATGGTATTGGAACCTTCGGTCGTGACTTCCGGCTGAATTGGGGAAGATACCATCGAATTTTAGAAAGATATATCATTAAAACTAATTATTTTAATAAAGAAATGAGAATAAAGATAAAAGAATGAAAACTTAAATAAATAGTTTTCCTTCTGTCGAAATTATCAGTAGAATTAGTTTTCTTATATTAAAGAAGTTGTAAAATAAACCATCAGATACACTTATTTTCAATTATACTTTAGGGTCGAAAATTTATTATTCATTATTAAAAATGTATTAATATTAAATTATATCGTTGTTTGTTCTGTATTGATTGGTATTAAAATTTTAACATGTCATATAAATTTATTTGCATTTCTTTTGATGAATAAAAACAAAATCTCTCTTTAACTCTCAATACATGTTTTATTTACCTAATATCTCTCGTTTTCAGGTATAAATATATTCACCAGGTGGCCTGGGTTACACAACAGTGAAGTAAACATATAAAATTAAATTTCAGCTTTCTGCAACTAAAATAGAGCAGTGGGTACGAGATACTACAAGTTTAAACAGAATCTGAGATAGATTTTCTATATTGTTTAAAGATGTATTCACCACAGATTATTTATCCAATATATCTGGATTATTTTAATGACATCTCCGTGCCATATTAATATCGACAGTTTTAGGCAAACTATCTATTAGTCATGCCAAAGTTGAAAATTTGCGCCTACCGCATAAACATTTTCAAAATATTTCAAAAACTTGAGCTCTTATACAAAAACTAATGTCAAATTGAGAATTAGTACATTGAAATAAAAGAAAAGCGTTAAAATAAAACGTCCAAGGAAAAAGATAAAATACAATTAATTGGGCCGTGTAATCTAAACCTGCATATATTTTTGTAGAGGTAATAATCACGCATTTATTGGTCCTCATGGTCTTCGCCTGACATATACAGGGTGTTAAAGAATAAGTGTCACAAACCATCAGGGGGTAGTACGGCCCAAGATTTGCAGAAAAGTATTGTATAAGTATTAAAAGCATATACAGCAGGCACGCCGTCGTAAAATTTACGTAAAATGCGAAAAATCGCTCCCCTACACTTATCAATCAGCCGTGATCGCTGAGGTTCCACATATTCCAAGATCATACTCTGTCTAAACACCATACGGACGGATGTGCACTGAAACGTTTCTTATCAATAGAATTTTTGTGAAGTTTCAGTTGAGCATAAATTTTACGACACGTGACTTTCTGTACGTACACTATTTTCTCTGATTTCTTTCGAATTTATGACATTTCCTTCATAGCTCATTGTGGTTTTGCATTTAATGCATTTCGTTTATGTCTCGCAGGCCACTTACTGATAAAGAGCTGGCAGATATTTCCAAACATGTGTGATGAGCCCGAGAAAGAGAACGAACTTCACCTCAAGTAACAGCAAGTTTTCAGATAAAGTAATTGTGCAACAAACTGAAGACAGTACTAAGTATCTAAGACACTACAGAACAAGAAGAAGAATCTGAAGAAGAGGAGCTAGACTATTGATCCGAGAAAAGAAGGAAACCCCGTAAAACGCAGTATGTGTCACAGTCACATGTACTGGAGGAGAACATATCGTCAACATCAATGAAGTGTTGCAGCTGGTATCATTTACGTACAGAACCATTCTGCAGTTTAGGTGATCTGCGAGAATTGGAAGGATGCGGGTACTCATCTTGACAAATAGGTAAAAGAAAAAACCATTAACAAGGATACAGCTTAATGATATAAAATTTATGACAAGCGCTCGCTCCTGAAAAATCAAAGCGCGCGCCCGTTCGCTGAATGGTTTATTAACATGGGTCCTCAAATAGACCGTTTCGGAGATACGTAGGATTATAATTTTTTTTAGTATCTGTGCGTTGTTTCGCACAGGGCTCAAACCAGAACTGAACCGAAAACTGGAAACTGGAAGCCGGAACCGAACCGAAAAAAATATCGATATATTAAATTTTTTTTAATATTTTTTTATTATTATTACTAATTCCAAAACTGATTTGCTGTAGGTATACAGCATTTTTTTTTAATTGCAGGAATATTCTGAAACTATTTTGCTTTTACATAGCTGATTATGTCAGGTTCTTTGTATAACTCTTGCAGTTCCATATTTGTTCTTCTTTCCCAGCCTTCCGGCGTGTTCTTTCCTAAAAATATTCCTCTCAGTATTTTTCTATCCCATCTTCTCAACTATTCCTCTCGTGCTTTGTTTAAAACCCATGTTTCACACACGTAGGTTACAGTTGGTCTTATTACTGATGCGTATAATCTTAATTTTGTTCCCCTTGATACATACTTCGATTTCATGATCGCCCTCCTGGTTCCCTCTTGCAGTCTGCGCCTTAATTTTGCTCTCCTCTTGTGCACTCTCCTCGATTTGCACCCCTAAGTAGCAGAAAGTTTTTACCTTCTCAAAACTGTATTCTTTTCCCGTTAATGATTTCACTTTCAGTTCCTTTTCGTCGTCCTTTTCTGTATTGCCCATCGTCATGTACATGGTTTTCTGTGAGTTTACTTCCAGTCCATAATATTTAGCCTCATTTTCCAAACTTTTTAGTATTTTCATCATCTCTCTCCTAGATTTTGTTATCAGAGCTATATAGTCCGCAAAAGCCACACATTGATGTTCGTTGTTAAATATCGTCCCGTTGGTATTTAGTTTTGCCGTTCTAATGACCTTTTCAAATACTAGGATGAATAGTACAGTAAAGGGGGTCTCATTGCCGGAGTCCTCTTTCTACCTTGAATTCTTCCGACTCCCAATTGTTCCATACTACTTTGCCGGTCGTATTGCCTAGTGTCATCTTAATCAGTCTGATAAGTTTTGTTGGAATTTCCATCTGCTTTTGCGCACTGTACATTTGGCTCCTATCGACTCTATCATAAGCTTGCCTGAAGTCTAGAAACAAGACATGCAGTCCTACTTTGTATTCATAGCACGTGGTTCGTTTGTAGCTCTCTTATCGTGAAAATCTGGTCCGTCGTAGCTCCGTTTTCCCTGAAGTCTCCCTGATACTCCTCTAGCATCGCTTCCGCATATTCATTCAGCCTTCCTCTCAGAATTTTTGCCAATATCTTATAGCATGTGTCCAATAGTGCTATTCCTCTGTATATTTTACATTGCATTTTATTGCCTTTCTTATGCAATGGAATAATTAGCGCTTTTGACCACTCACTTGGCATCTCCTCCTTTTCCCATACTTGTTCGATCAGTTGGCAGATCTTATCCTGTAGTGTCTCATCTCCTGACTTTAGCATCTGTGCACTTATTTCATTCTCACCTGTGCTCATGTTGTTTTTCATTCCGGCGATAGCTCTTTTTACTTCGTCTGCCATTGGTTTGCTGATGGTCACGTCATCTTCTTTGTAAAGTTCCTGTCCCAGTGTTCACACATCTCCGTTCCCATTTAGCAATGCTTCAAAATACCTATTCCATTGCTCCATAATTTTACTTGGCTCCATCAGTAGCGTACCATCATTTGACCTTAGGCTCCTACTACGACGTTGGTACTTTTTCTCCGTTCTTTTCACTTCGTGATAGAAGGACCTTATCTCTTTATTGTAAAAGTTTTCCTCGATGCTCTGAATTTTCCTTTTGTTATCTTCTCTTTTCTTTCTCCTACACATTGATTTCAGTTTACTTCGTTCTTCCTTGTACTTTCTGATGTTTCTCTCGCTGGGGTTTGTTAGCATGCACTGTCTTGCCTCCTTCTTGTTCGTTACTTGCCCCTCACAGTCATTATCAAACCAGCCTTTGTGTGTTCTTTTCCTATTTTTCCTCACCAACACTTCTTTGTTTGCTTCTTCCATTACCATTTTTATACTTCGATGTATTTCTTTTCCCTGGTTCTTTATTCTTTATTTATAGCTCTGTTGCGCTTTCATAACTTGATCTTGTTTCGTGATATTGCAGTGCTGCTGTTTCGTACCTTTTTATTCATCTGTTGTTCCTTGGTTTGGTCCTTCGTCACATCCACTTCCAAGTGTGTTAAAAGTCATAAATAAATTCCTCTAGTCATGTTAGGTGTTGGGTACGATACAAGTGGTAAGCGGCCAATTTAAAAAGTCATATCAAAAGTGACAAAAACATTATGGCACAGTCATAAAAGTAAAACACTGCTAGAATATGGCTATAGTAGTCCCATTGAGAGCTAACAATGACTCGTCGCTAGATATTGGTGTAATTCGACATATGTTTCTTATTTCATTTCACTCTATTACATTTACCTTAAGCATGCGAACGAGCATATAAAATTGCGTTTCTTTTTTTGAAAAAACATTGTCAGCTCTCATCGGGACAACTATACATAAGGTGATTTATAAACTATTGAATACGTACCTACGTCATGAGCCAACTGTCGGCTAGCATGATTACTTAGTTCGCAAATACTTAATATCCTGTCTGTGTAACCTTGACATGTTCCTCTGGCCACGACCCGTAAAAATATGTCTGCCATTGCACCTTCTGCTTCTTCGGCACTGATATATTCAGAATCGGCCGCTTTTAATGCACAACTTAATGACGGATTTTCTCTAAAAAGGAATGGCTCAAGATGCTGCGGCAACGTCATTAAATACTGCCCAATCTAAAAAATAGGACAAGACTATATACAACTGCAGTGCTAACATTTATAAACAAATGATGGCTGATAATTGCAAAACTTTCCCTTCAATCCAAGAATGACTGTAACTACTGTCCGTTGAAACATTAGCGACTCTTCACATGCAGCCAGACATACATTGCTTTGAAAAGCATCTGAATTGCTCTGAAAGCATCGCTGTAAAAGTATTCTCTCATAATTGGTGATTTCAACATGACTCGAAGGAAAACCAGACAGCTCAGACATTCTTGACGAACTCCGACTTTATAAGGCAACACAATAGTGAAACTGCTTTCTAAACTTTTTTAAGATACGCATTCGAAATAGTTTTTATGTTATAAGGACAAAAAACTAAATATTTCGGACGATTTGGTGGAAATTAAAAAGTCGACTCGGCGTTGCCTCGTCCAGCAACAGCAACGAGTCCGAAATATGTTTGTCGTCCATATATCATACATATTTTTTTATTCAATTGCAAGAACTTTACAAACTACTAAATATTAAAAAAAAAATTAATCAAATTGCCTTGAAATTTTTATCATTGAGTTCGATCAACAACGAAAAAATTAAAATCAATTTAAAATGTCGAGTGGAGACGAGTTAATGTGTACTCCTCATGCATTATTTGTGGATGCTGGGGGCAATTTAACTGCCTTGAAGCGTCATGGAGGATGGCCTTCATCTAATGTCGCTGAGGGATACATAGATGATTTTCTGAATAATAAACTAGATACTGCTCGGAAAATTCTGAATCCTGGAAAGCAGCACAAGAGACACAACTCTGTTTAACAGAAGCATCGAATATCATTAATACAGCACAGTACAGTTCATTGAGGGCGGCAGAAAATATTAACAATTCAGTGATAGGGGTGAATAATCTAAGTCACCCCGTTATATTTCAAAATTGTTCTAATTGTACCTTCAATATTAATGGCATGTTATTTATAGGTAAATTTAAATTTGAAAATCAATAAATTAAACTACCATTGACATATTTTTCTGCTTAGGACGAAAAAGAGCATTACCTAGTCTTTAATTGTCCACCATTGTCCACCATTGTCTTTAACAAAATGATGGGGTTTTCTTCCAGATTTTCATACCTATCTTATGATGCAATCGAATAAAAAATCAATTTTATTATATAACAAACTATCGAACTTTAATTGACACCCTTCGCAGAAATTAGTCCATTGTTTTAAGGTTCTACAGTTTATTGTATTTGTCAAAAGTTACCTGTGTAATATATT
This sequence comes from Othius punctulatus, assembly GCA_951805005.1. Taxonomy (NCBI): domain Eukaryota; kingdom Metazoa; phylum Arthropoda; class Insecta; order Coleoptera; family Staphylinidae; genus Othius; species Othius punctulatus. The sequence continues at coordinate 60,398,701 of OX638143.1, forward strand.
CTTGTGGTGAAAAACTATAATCCGGCAAATCAGTTTGGTGCACTGATGAATCGGTAAACTGCAACCAAGTTTTGGCATTTTGAACTACATCCAAATGTACCGAAATTGGGGCAAAAACAACTTGGTAAGTAGTATGATGAATGTCGGAGCATAACTTGGTGAATTCCATAATAACGTGGTCCAAAAGTGACAACTGAGTGCCCTCGGTAACACATTTGATCAATGATTCGTATTCCTTCCGGTCGCTCGCACTCAACAGCATAAACTTGTAGTCTGTTCTACCGGAGGGGCTGTTTAATTCCAAAAGAGGCGTCGTTAATTCCCTCTCAAATTTCTGCAGGTTATTCAATACATCCCCGGAATTTTGCAGCAAAGATAAGCATAACTGAAATGTGTTCCAGTCCTCCTTCTTGCCTTTGCTTCTGTCAATTTGGCGGAGGGCCACCCTGTACTGATCTGCGTAACTGACAAAGAACGCTCGTAAGGCGATCAGCAGCCCACAGTAACCACAATACTCAGTTATGTCCTTGCACCGCTTCTGCGATTCCCTTGCAAAATCAATGGCAGACGTAATAGAAAATCCCAAGGCTTGTATAGTGTCAGGTAACTCCTCTTTGATGCAGTTCATTTGCGAGAGTTTTTGTGATAAATGCGCTTGCTCATAAGCGGCGTATTTTGATACATACAATACCAACGGACTGTAGATAACTTGGAGTAATTGCACACGTTTCTCTTCTTTTACTGGAATGGTTAAATATAAGTACAAAATTGGTTAGGTCTAGTTGCATTACTTACTTTGGGAAACGTTTTCTATTATTTTAAGCAAATTCGCAGAAAATTGTTGAATTATCTGTTTAATTTCATAGAGGAAACTTAATTTTTCAACAGTTTGTTTTAAAGCAGCATCTATGCACTCGTTCATATTTGGATCTAAACTTGCCAAAACATCTCTGTAGATATCAACAAACATATTGGATGCGGATTCTGTAGGAAACACCTCATTAAACCATTTGTACTGGGTGTGCCAATTGGAAAGAAGTATGTTGAAATAATTATGTACCCATTGCGAAGCAGTTTCATCTTGCTCTACCTCCAACTGATTTCTCCACTTCTTTATCAATAAATCTTTTTGGCACTTGTGATAATATTTCATCAGTTGGCTTAGACGCCCCATGGAGGAAAATATCTTTGCAAATAAAATGGACTGCTCCGTATTATTGGAAGTGAATGCTTGCACTATAGAAGGACTGGCTATTGCTTCTAATCGGTTCTTTAAACCTTCTAATTGCAGTTTTCGATCCTCATAGTCCGATATATTTACCAATAATTTCAACGACTGCTGCATACTTAAAAGTTTACTGGAAATAGCTTCTATATTTTTTGAATCAAACACTTCTTCCAAATCGTTAACTAAAATGAATCAAAGATCAATGGTTTTTTATTTGTTACAAGTTTGTTGAAACAAGATAATTAGAATATTTTTACAGCAAAATTCAGTCTCCCAATGTTTCTTGGAAAAAGTCTTTGTATACTTGGTATTATTCATAAAAATTTAAGCCGCGGTTTAATGTGGGTTTCATCTTAGTCTTGGTTTCATCTTGGTAACTCTTTGTAAACACCGCTAAACCATGGTTTAAATTTTTAAGGATAACGCTGATAGTATCCAGTTATCATGCTCAACATAAGGATCTCGTAAACGATGAAAGATGGAAAGTTATTTAAATTATACAAAATTATCTTAACCTGACGAGAAAATAAAAGTATCAAAAATTGAATAGCTTGGCCGCCACTGACAAAAACTAAATCAACATCTACAATTTTATGCTCAGCTTGTTAGATTGAATTTATATTGAAATTATTATTTTCAGACAATTATTTGAACTAATGATACTACTTCATCCATGATCACGTGTTCTCCTGTTGTCCAATCATGTCATTATTACACTTGCAAGGTTTGCAATCTACCTAGATTATTGTACTAACGATTATACGAACCTTTGTATTATCGATTATATAAAGGTTCGTATAATTGCATCATTAAAATCTTCTTCATTCTTGAAAAGATACTGAGGAAAAAACTAATAATCGATCAAATGTATATAATAATTGTACATTCAGTATTAATAATTATTAAATTTATAAATCTCCTGTGTAGTTTATTGTAATTAATGTATTTTGTTAATGAAATAATCTACCTATATACAATACGTCTCGTATAATCGATTATTTTCGATCGTCTAGTTGTACAACTTGCGAAAATACAACCAGTTGAAATACAACTAGATGAAAATAAACTTACTAAACAGTCAAACCTTAATAAGTACAAATGCCAGAAACCAAAAAACATATTGTAAGTTAACGTTCCATAAAAGTTTGTGCATTCACAAATTTATTCAAAATCGACCTCACACCAGCGTTCTTTAACAACAATACCCTAAAAACATTACTCCCGAATACAACAGATCAAGGCCCACTATTCCCATGGTCAGGCATTTACAAAATTAATTGCAATAACTGTAACAAATGCTACATAGGACAAACCAAGAGGAATGTAGAAATAAGGTTTAAAGAATATCGACATCATGTAAAAGCACAGAACACAGAAAAATCTGAGTTATCGGCTCATCATCTCGACACCGGGCATAGTTTCAATAGGGAAAACGTGAAATTATTAAAACCCTGTAGAAACAAGAACCTCAATACTTGGAAATCCATTTATATTAAAAAGTTCGAACCATGACTATTAAATAACGATTTATCTCCATTATCAAATCAAGTGTTAAACTGTATTAGAAGATAGGTATAGGACATTGTACATGAAATATGTCTAGAATTTTCTGAAGAATCCAAAAATTGAATAATATACCAGGTGTTGCATTTAAAATAAGAAAGTTGGTATTGGCCACGGTCACATGACACACCCTGTATAAAAAGTTTTTGTTGAAAAAAATGCGCAACTAAAAATAACAATCGACGTGTCCGAGCGTTTTTTCGAACACACCCCCATTTATTTATTATTGAATTTATTCCATTTGGCTGATACACCCTGTATAGCGATAGCATTGTCACAGTGTAGCGTAAGAAATCTATGAATGAGTCTTTAGTCTCATTTAGCCAATTTAGCTCTCCATATCGTAACATTTATGAGATCTCATGTTAATCACGATGACTCAGATCTCTGAAAATTTAGAAAATTATGATTGTTTTTATTCTTATTATTTCTATAGTTGTCACTGTCAATATGTGTTAGTTTCACAGTATATTATGTGACACATCAAAGTGTATTTTATTAGTTATTTTATCCCATGCATCGTCATTTCAACATGGTAAAAAAAAGCAAGAGTGAGGCCAACTTACACACAAAACCAGCAGTTAGTATAAAAAAGGTTGAAATGAAGAGGGAGAAGAAATTTCCCAAAGAAAACTACGCAAAAATGAATTCTCTGGTCAGGAGTTTGGAGTACAGCTTGCACGAGTCACAGAGAAATGAAATTAACCTGAAAAGGCAGCAACAAGCCACCAAGGATTCCCTCAAGACTGAAATAGATGAGGCCAAAAAGGAGAACAAACAGCTCTTGAATGTCTTGCAGCAGCAGTGCAGTAAACATGACTTGTCGACGTCGCGCTCACAAATCGATGTTAGTCCTTCCTATTCAACAGTTAGCATGGTACATCTTCAATATAAATACGAAGAACTGTTATCTAGCCACGAGGGTCTCCTGAAGCTACTAGAAGCCAAAGTGAAGGAAGTGCGCAAATGCTACAAGGAGAATGAAAAATTAAGCTTCGAATTGAAAACTATGAAATTGCGCATTGAAGAGCTGCAAAGAACGATAAATATGATTTGTGAAAAATATATGAAATTGAAGCAACGCAAGGATAATAAAATTAAGAGAGTTAAGTTTGAAAGGGACACTCTTAAGTTGGCTCATGACAAATTGGTATTTTTACTACATCAGAAATGCATGGAACATGACGAGATGTTATTTAACCAGTTAGGGAAAACTTCAGATTGCCTAAAGGCGCTACTAATCAATGAAATACGTAGGGCAAATAAGTTACAATTCGAGAACGTTATACTAAACCAAAAGAATTCTTATTTAAGGGCTAGACTTGGGCAGACTGTAAATTTGAATGATAAATAAATATACGAATAAAAAACCTTTCTTTACCGAGGACAGTCCAATTGTCACTTTCATGAAGTCCCTGCTTGGCATCCAGAAGTTGTGTTTTAATCCTGTCCAGCCTTTCAATATTATTTATCGAATGTCCTGTATCGAGCTCTATCTGCACAATTTCCTCCCTCACCATTGCCATTTTCTCTTTTAGAAGCATTGCTTCGTGCTGTAAGCTTTTCGTGTCTCTCATAATTTTTGGAAGCGATGCCAACACCTGATAACTTGTTTCTTCTAGAGCATTATTTACTTGTTGCACATACAATTGCAATTTCATTACTAGAGACATTGTAAAGTTCTGAAACAAAAATTTATTATCAATATTATGAGACGGCGATCCCAGCAAGTGGTAAATTAAAAGACATAATTTTGTCATATCATTGACACAATACTACAACTTGATAACCCTGTTCTCTATATCCAGGAAAATAATTCTGCGGAGGCAAAATTATATGGCAGTGCATAGGCCATGTAGACAAAGACAAAGACGGATAGATAAACCAGAACGGTGTTCTCAATAATAAAACTATTCAAAAATTATTAATTTAAATTATCTAATTATCTTTAATTTAAATTATCTATTTAAGTTATTTAATTCCAATAGAACTGCACTTATAATAGTATGTGACCTCCACAAAAGATTTATGCCGGTTTGGAAATCTTTCAGAAGTACGAATCATTGCCAGGCTGCATAGTGTTACGTAAAGGATTCACTTCGCAGCAGAGTGGTTCCTAATCCCAAATACGAGCCTCAGAGTAGAGCATGGACATTACATTTATTCAAGTAAAAATAGAAGTGTGATCATTACGGAACTTTCTTTATGATCATAGATATATTTTTCCATTTTGTCAGGATCATAACCACATTTTTTTTTAATCATCAGAATTTAAATATAATTTTAAATACAATATGTTCACAAAAAAAGTCCATCAGGGGTGGCTATGGAAACTTTAACGGTTGTCCGTGAGTTAATTCACATTCATAAAATTCAAATCCAATGTCATTGAGCTGTCTGTCAATATCAAATGAATGATATTGATACGCTGCCAAAGTTGACAGCGTATATCAGAAAAAGGGAAGCTGCTGACCTACAGCACGTACGCAGGAAGTCATTGCTGATGTACCTGAAGGACGCTTGTTAAACGAACCAGCATAATCATTGCGGCGACTAAGACAAGAGGTTAGTTTATCACTTGGCACTTGTCGGAAGATTGAAAATCTGAAACAAGTCACGGACATACGTTTGAATTTCCACAGCCACCGCTGATTGATTATTTTTATGAACATATGGTATTTGTAATAATTGATTTCAAAAATAGGTGGTGCTCATATGCTTGTCTCACGCTTTATTAAATCAGCAGAATATACAGTGCGATCAACAATGTTTGGGGTATAATCAAATATCTTGTCAACAATTTGATGAATAAGATTCCTGGTTTTGTATATTTTAAAATTAGTTATTTATCATGCTAAATATCAGTACTACTTCCCTTGTAAAATTATTGATTATGTTTTAGTTCATATTGATAAAAATACAATATTTTTTCATGTTTTAATACAAATAATTATTTGTGGAAGACTTTCTTCAAAAGTATGAGAATTTTAAAGAATTGTAGGGCCTTAAAAGTTCCAAATTTTCATAGAGTTTGGAAAACTTAAATAACTTCAATTAAACCTTAACTACAGAGTGCCCCAGAAAAAAAGTTGAAAGTATGCTGGAGTATCTCAGCAGATGACTCTGATGTATACATGATGTCTTCTTTTCTAGGTTCATATCCGTGCCAGATGTTGGCGTGCACATTTATTATTTCACTTTATTTACAGCTGTCCTGAATAATTGCATTGTTGTCATTAAGAACCATGCAGATTTTTGAGACAAGATATACGACTCCTTCCTAGGAAAGGAACAATGTAGGAGAGTAGGAATCTTTTGTTTGTTTTTAGTGTTAGATTGTGGTTTATAAATGTAGCACACATCCTATTCAATACCTATATATACCTATATAATAGAATTAAATAAATGATATTCGTGGACGACATGGTGATAATGGCAGAAACTGAAGAAGACCTACAACAGAATATAGACATAGTGAACAAAGAATTGAAGAAAATAAATATGATAATAAATCAAGAAAAAACGAAAAGTATGATAATAGCAGCGAAAAAGAAGACACAAGATAACGGTTGAACGCAAACAAATAGAACAAGTAGATCATTTAAATACCTGGGGACATATATAGAGAGTAATGGATGAATAGACAGGGATATAGACGACAAAGTAAGACAACTGGGAAAGATCTTTAATATAATGAAGAATTCATTCTTTAATAAGAAAGAGGTACTGAAGAGTGTGAAAGTGGAAATAGTCAAGAAAGTAATTAGACCAACGTTGATATATAGCAGTGAGTCATGGACTATGACGAACAAACACAGACCAATTTTTACCAACGAAAATTTAGTTTTAAGTATTTGTCAATTAATTTACTACTTGACAGTACCTATCAAAAAATGTAATCAATATCGTTTTTTATTAGATACATGGATAATAAATAATAGACGTCATAATTATTAATATTACCAATTATCATTAGTTATACTTTTAGCTTGTGAAAGGAGAAATAATTGAATGACACACATTAACCCTTTTTCACAAAAAAACATTTATTAAATAAATGAACATTTCGGAAACAATCGTTTACCATGCACGAACGATATTATGAATATATATAAAGCGCTAACATTATATTTAGTTTTTAAGTACCTATTTATATATTACTGAAGATCAGGGCCGGCCTTCTCCAAGACGGGGCCCGGCTGCAAATAGAATTGAGGGGCCCTACTCTGTGGCAAGTTTACTAACAATTTAAAAATAATTGACACAGAAAAGACAAAAAGCTAAGAAACAATTTATTACTGAACACATAATAAATAAGTATATATAAATTAAATAAACATTCTAGTAAACAATAAAAATTTTGAATGAAGCAGTCTTACATTATGATACTATAGATAGAAATAAATTAAATAATATTCTGTTACACAAACACTTAATAAGAGTACATCATATTGCAGTCCTAGATTTTTTTATTGCCATTTCGTTGATCAGACGTAGAAAAGTAACAATTCTAAACTAGATCCTTTTCAATGCTCAATATAGAAAGTGAATTTAATCTTTGGGAAGACATTGTAGAGCGAAGATGTTTTAATTAGCTTTAATTTGCTAAAAGAGCTTTCTGCACTAGCTATGGTGACCGGTCACATGGTTTCAATACAATCAATACATTGGGAAATAGTTCATTAAAATGATTTAATATTAACTCTAGTATATTCTTTGCGCAATTTACATTTATTTCTGTTGCAATTCATTCTTTTAAAGATAGGATTTCTTGAATTAGAATCTATCATCTTGAACATATTTTGTTTTTTTTTTTTTTTAAATTCGTCTAGTTCTAATGTCTTTATTTCCATTATTAATCTGAAATTGGTTATAATCTTCAGAATGTTTGTTTCAATTTGAATTATTATTGTATCTATTATAACATTTTTTTTTATAAATTCATCAATTCGATTTGTAGGCATATTATCTTGCGCTAATTCAGAAAACAACTGTTTTCTTCTTCGAATTCTTTTTTCAGAAAAAATTTCGGAAATATTTAATGTGCTTTATTTTTAGCTTCGTTAAGTATTTCATCAAATTTAGATCTCAAACCAATTACTTCTCGTTTTACTCTAGTTACAAGTTTATAGGCTGAATCAAGAATTATTGTTTTTGAATGTAATAATTTATTGATTTTATTTATTTTGTGTAAAATTATAAACCAAATTTGTCAGCTTAAGAGAAATATTTTGTATTGCATTCACAATGCTCTCAGCTTCAGATGTAACAACAATATCTGCACTTGTATTCATTAACTCTTCAAGTGCGTTACATTTGTCTTCAAATTGCTCATGTACTGCTCTTACCGAATCTATTTTGGCTTCCCAAAGTGTCTCACATAGCGGTTTAAGGGTACTATTAAGATGTTTTTTTTATAATATCCCATCTTTTAGTAGATGCAGCAAAAAGAGTATACAATCGTTGCAAAGTACCAAAAATATGTTTGCAATTAATGTTACAGGAGGCAGCATCACATATTAATAAATTAAATGAGTGTGACAAACACGGTAAGTACATTGCACGATTATTTATATTAATTATCCTGTACTGCACATCTTTGTATTTCCCCTTCATTTTGCTTCCATTGTCGTATGCTTGAGTACTCGATGTCTAAGTCACGTTCAGCTAACTTTGCTAAAAGCGTGTTTGTTAGTCCCTCTCCAGTTGTGTCTGTAACTTCAATAAAACCTACGAATGATTCGTTGATTATACTCTATTATCCAAAAAAGTTACGTATCTTATTATTATTGAAGTTTGTTCTATATGGGAAATATTAGGTGTACAGTCCATTTGAATTCTATAATATGTCGATGAAATAATATATGTCTTGATTTTATTAAGTACTTCATCACTCAAAACAGTAAGAATCTCTGCCTGTGAGCGGTGTGCTAAACGATGAACAATTCTTGTGTTTGTACCCTTCATTCTAGCTACATGGTCCATTAAACTAGTATCATACTTGCTTAATAATTCTATTAAACTTAGAAATTTTGCGTTATTTGCAACTCCAAGTTTTTTACTGCATAAGAATAAAATTGCATGTACTATACGGCAAAGTAATAACCTAAGCTATTCAATCTTCTTACTTCTGTTCAACTGAATATTGTTATCACTTGTACAATTTAAATTGAGACGTATGATAATTCTTGCCAACAAGAAATAAATGTTTTTATGTGACTTTTTGATAACTCATGATTATTGAACTCGATTTTTGCCAATTCTTGTATCCACTAATAAATCTAATACAATTTTCCTTATTCTTACAAAATAACAAACAACAAAAACAAAACACTAAATCTAAAGATTTAGAATACAGGGTGTCCTAAATAGAGTAGGATTGCATGGGTATCTTTGTTATTTTTAAAGCTAGAGATCTGGTTAAACGGGCAATATCATGCAGTTTTGTGTACTGGTTCAGATTATGTTGAAAAATTTACAAAAGTCCGAGCAGTTTAAAAATTATTCTAAAAAACTAAAAATTGCGATTTTCTAAAAACTACGATATTTCGATAATTATTAAAGATGCGGAAATAAGTTTAAATAAAAGTTACTTGGTTCGATCGCTCAAACTCAAGAATCAAATTAAAAAAAGTCAGGATGGCGGTTTCCGAGATATAAATAACAACTTTCTGATTTTAAAAGGCCGCCATGTTTGATTTTTACACGGCTATCTCAACTTTTTTTTTCTTTTTTCAACGATGTATAACAACCTATGTCAAAAAAGAAAATATGGGATATATCAATTGTTCCCATTTTTATTTTTATTCTATAAATTATTTTAAAAACAAATGTAAAACAAATAAAAAAACGTAATACAACTAAGTAGTAAAATAATAAATTATAAAAAATGCTCAAAATGCTGACTGATATTGGCCAAATGGCCAAAAATAAACACAATTGACAGCGTTTTAGAATATTGCCAGTTACTTATCGCAATGTGTTGCGAGTAACGCCTTTTATTGCTTCTGTCATTGCTTCACGAAGTTCATCTACATTATTATAATTGAAGTTACTTCCATAAATTTTGTTTTTTAAAGTACCCTACAAAATAAAAGTCAAGAGGTGTCAAGTATGCAGATCTGGCTAACCACTGAACAGTTGTATTAGTCGCTATTACTTTGTTATTTAAATGGCCATTTAAATAAGTAATAACATCTCTAGTATTGGGTGGAGGGGCGCCATCTTACTGGTACTATATTTGTTTTGAAGAATTTCCAAATGACGTTGTGCACTTAGAAATATTATAGCACCATGTAAATCATTCCCAATATGCCCCAAAATACATTAAAGCCGAACCGCACCTGCATTTGCCATGGAATTACTATGTGTGGATTGTCTTAAGCCCAATAGTGTTCGTTATGATGATTAAATTATCCACAATTAGAAAAGTAGGATACATCTATCCACAAAATTGGATTTATAAAATCACCATTTTATGCAATTTTGTTGATTAACCTTCTGCAAAATGTTATCTACAGATGTTATCATGTGCTTGTAAAGTATGAGGAATATGCAATTTATAACGGTAAAACTTGTGCTTTTTAAAATTGTGCATCCTTTAGATTTAGATACGTTAACTTGATTTTCTATTTGCCGAGTTGAAATGTTCGGATTAGCGAACATTTAACATTATCTATTGTTTTTGGCCAATAACTGTCAGAATTTTGAGCATTTTTTATAATTCATTGTTATGTTACTACTTAGTTGTATTACGTTTTATTAATTTTTTTAAATTTGAATTGCATGGGTACAATCCCACACTATCTAGGACACCCTGTATATTAACCAGCTGCGTTGTTGATTATTAATTTGGCATAATTTTATGATAATACGTACATGAGAATGATCTACCATCTGCATTTCTAGGAAAATATTGTTTTTCTTCTTGTATTGGTCCGCATCTGACACATAATAATCTGAAGACATCATTAATGGTTGTTGATCACAAACCAGGGTCATGTAGATTATTAAACTCATTGCCCTCATCACCCGTTTCTGATTTGTGAAATTGGGTTGGGGGCGCGGGGCCCGGGTGCAAAGCATTATTAGAAGTATTAAGAAATTAATTTGTTCAAACTTAACCTATTTATTTATAAACTGACAAACCATCAAATAATTCTAACATATTTCTAAATAGTATATTGTAATAAGAGTGCGGAAAGGGCTTCATTGCAAAACGAGTATGAAAGTTGCTCGCTGGCGCTCGTGCTCCATTCATACGAGTTTTGCAATGGCATTTCCGCACGAGTGTTACATACTATTTTTTCTACGAAAGTGTAGAAAACTAAAGATTAATGTAAATTTAATCATTAATTTAAAATAAATGTCATTGTCATTAATTTAAACGTCAGAAAATTTATAAATCGCTTGTCACCAAATCGAGACTCGAAATTTATACATTAATACTGGAAGTAGAAGAATATCAATAATGGATTCCGATAGTGACGATATAACAAACACTCCGCCGGAACTTGCGGCCATTGCATCCACAGTTTCGTCCGATTTATTGCCTCAAAAATCAAAAGAGAGGTATTGGAGTGCGGAAAGTGAGTGCGGAAAGTACTTTCCGCACTCATATAAGTGCGGAAAGTACTTTCTGCACTCCTTGTAACAAATACCAACTTTCAAGGTTAAATTTTATGACAGTAAACGTGTCTTTCAGCACTTTCGTAGAAAAAACCATTTTCAATCTACATACAGGGAGTATTTTTTATCGTGCAAAATAGGGTTAACAATTTAATAGTTACACACTTCTGTCACCATGGCAGCAATGTATCAAAGCGTCTCTTCTAAAATGCAACATACAAGTTTTCTCTGTGAGCAAATATTACTGTTTACGAAGTGAACAATGTATACAACTGAAGAAAGAGCTCAGTTATTCAAATGGATAATGCTGCAAACCTCAGCTTAACATTGTACACTTCGTAAACTGTAACATTTTCCTCGCAGAGAATAAATTTTAGTTGTTTGTTGCATTTAAAAAAATATAAACTCAAGAACCCGAAGAAGAATAGGATTGAATAATTGACAAATATCGGTCAAGTCTTTTACTCACATACAGTTTTTACATCAGTTGAAAATATGTGCATTTACGCCTTTTAAAGCGGTCGGGAAGCAACTCATTGTATAATTTTATTTCCCGGCCAGCAGGGAATACATTTTCCCAGCTTTCCCAGCTAGCAAGTGTCATTATCACTTTGATAAGTCACAAAACTTTTAAAGTAGACTAAGAACAGTATAAAACTATTTAGAACAATGAATATTGACGGTTACTATTACTATTACTATTATGATTGCTACGGACTGTTAAAGTCAAGCCATGCTTTTCCTGTAAATTATATTGCAGAGTGTTAGAAGTCGATATGATTATTATGATTGACAAAATATTTGCATCTGTCAAAATGACAAATTTGTTATTTTCCCTTGGCAACAATTTCACAGATCTTATTATCGAAATATTTTATTAAATTTTTATAAACTATTGTGAGTAAAATAGTATACAAACCTAGCAGAAAGATAATTCCAGCATCGTGCTTATAGCTACCTCCGCAAAATGGCTGAATCAAATAACCTCCATTTATTCCACTCATCTCATTGATAACAAACATACTTTTGGAACTGATGTACTTTCTATAATCCATTTTGTGGAGAAAGGTAGAAAAATGAATTGGTTAGAGAGCTTAGAAATATATAAAGTCCGTGCTAATCCTGGTATTCCCGTCCTGAATGACCAGATTGATATAATGTACACACCTCTTTTTGATGCCGCTGTCTATAAATAAGTAAGCCTGCGTAAGTTTAAGAGACTTTGTTTGATAATGATTACCTAAGTAGTCGAAACTATAGTCACAAATAAATAAATTTATGTGACACAAAGTAAATTGCTTTATTTATAATTGAAAAATCGTATCACGAAGTAAACGCCACCATAATTCAAATAAAAAGAGTAAAAGTCGGCAATAATAAATTCTAAGGAAAACTAAACTTTAAGGAAAAATTAAATTAAGTTAAGAATTTTAAGGTTTTCATTTTGTAGAGCTGTACTAATATCTGTTCTGTGTTTCATATGACGCCAATGGAGACCTATTGTAAGAGATCCTTCTCTTCTTTCCAGTCGCGAGCTGCTGCCCTTGGGTCCAGTCCACCGTAGCCAACATCGAGGCCGATGTTTGATTGACATGAGGTAGTGTCACTGATTCTAACTAAACACCGACTCAGCATGTCACCAAGTGATGTAAGGGCGAGGGGGATGGACAACAGGAGGGGCAAGGAGAGAGCGTATCTCCGCACTAGCAAATAAGTACATAATTGCATACCGGGGCAGTCTGTGGCTGATCCCAACCACTGTAAGACTTACCAAATATAACACATGACTTAGAATTAATAGGGTATCGCCCGGTCACCCCGAGCTACGTCACAATATTGCAATTGCAATGCTGTCAGATTTGTTACTAATCCAGTAAATCTATTGAAAAAAAAGGAGGGTTGTTGTGCAAAAGGTCGGATAGTTTTGATTTTTTTTATGTTATTAGTATTGGTAAAATCCAAATTTGCGACCTCGGCGCATCACCGAGCGCCACCTGGTGTCGAAAAAACATCAACATTTTTGACTATTCTTTACTTTTTCAGAATCTCTTAAAAGGTTAGATTTACTGAAAAAATAATCGTTCCAAATATAAACTACGGTTAATTTGCTACAGTTTGAGCCTAAAACTAGCTCTCTAGCCCAAATACTCACTGAGATAAAGTATTTAAAAAAACTATTTTTTTTCAAAAGTTGCAAAAATTATGATTTTTTGTCGGTTTTTGTTCAATATATTCTAAACTAAGATGTTTAGAGGAAAAAGTAGTATAGATCAACGAAAGATAAAATTTGCTGTGTTGAAAGAAGCATGGGTTAAAAAAATCATCTACGCGAACACTGTTTTAGTTCATTTCATTTATTTTTCATTTTACATTCATTATGATACAAATTTAAATTTTGATATCATCAAATCATCAATATTTTCAGCGTTCACACCAACCAAAGTTGATGCTATCGTAGGAATGAATAATTTTGCAGTGGCAGATGGAGGCCACCTACTTCACAAAGTTGTTTGGCAGCGGAATGTGACTTTCGGATGCATTGCTAAGGGTTATTTAACGTACTTACAAGCATATTACAGCTCTAACGTTACTGTAGAGTTTGATGGATACCCTTCTGATGTAATTAAAAGCACCAAAAGTGCGGAACGCATTCGACGAAGAAACTTATTATCTTCACATGAGATCATTTTCAATGAAGCCATTGGTTTCTCAAGATACATTTTTAGCAAATGAAAGCAACAAGGTGCGCTTCATTGACCTCCTGAAAAAGGTTCTGTAAGGAGGAGACAGAGCAGTGAAACAAGCAGTAGAGGATGCAGACGTATTAATTGTGGAAACTGCTGTTTCTATTGGACGTAAATATGACAATATTCTTGTGGTTGGTGAAGACATTGATCTGTTAGTCCCTTTAATGGCGTTAGCTCCAAGGATATGCAATGTGTACTTCCGAAAATGTGGCAAAGGGAGAACACCTGATGTGTTATACTCCACAACATATTTTAAGTGTAAATGCAGCGAAATGATTTTATTCATTCATACATTCAGTGGGTGTGATACAACAAGTGCCCTCTTCGGTCACGGCATGACAAACTTTTGTTCTCTATTAAAAAAAGAAAACCACAAATGAAGGAAGTCCAAGTGTTCTTCAACCCTGCAGCCTGCAGCTACCGTTGGCCAAGTGACCAAAGCAGGCAAAGAATTCCTGATTTATTTATACGGAGATAATTTTAGAAACTCTGCACGTGACCTCAATGATTTGCGTTACCAACTATTTGCCAAATCAGCGAAAGCAATGTCCAGTCTTGCACGCTTACGTGCAACCGTACACGTAGCACGATGTCATGCCTTACGATGTCACCTAGTTTAGGAGATATTCAACAAAAACCGACAGAAAACCACAATGCTTGCAACTTTTATAAAAAACAGTTTTTTTTTACACATTATCTCAGTGACTATTTGGGCTAGAGAGCTCGGAAATTTGGATTTTACGTTATAGGCCCAAGACTAATAACAAATAAATCAGAACTACCCGACTATTTGTATACCAAAATGTATTATTTGAGCTGCTCGGGAGTAAACTATGGTATCTACCAAAATCCGATTTTTATTATCATACATTTTTAACCTAGAAGAAATCATAATACGGCAATATTAGCTACATATAGAATGGATCATTATGTATTCTTACTATTTACCTTACACATTTTTTTTATTCGATTAAAGAAAACAATCATTATAATGAAGGAATAATAATCTTTTACATTTCACGAAAATGTCAGTTAACATGTTTTACACCCGAGCAGCTCATTTTACTTGACTATACCTGACCCACTGTCAAAATTGATAGAATTTTTACACTGGGAGAGGACTACTCTGACCACTCATCCTTCGTCCAATCATACCCTTACCTTAAATCGAGTTATACTATCTCACACTACTAATCCTTCAATAAAAGTATACTTTGGGTTGTACTGATTTGACAAGAATAGTATGGTCAAGTATTTTTGAACTTATGAACGCCGGTGTATTCTATCACAAATATGACACGAGGGTTATAAATTTAGTATACTTGGCCTTCAATTTTAAACCGAACATCAGCAAGTGCTCGAGCAGACTCGGAATAAGCGCCGCAATAGTGGGGTAGGGCCACTGTACAAGTACGTGCTACGCGTGGTCCCATGCCAGTCACGAGTCGCCAGTTCATCCTCTCCCCTCTACTCCAAATGCAAAGTCTGAAGGAACTTAACTGCTATATTCTGTAAAATATTGAAACTACGGTATATTGGAAATAAAAGAAATGCACAAGCGGATTTGGGTTTTTAATGTTTTTATCACATTAATTTCTTCTAATTAGAATACACTATTCTTACTCCGGTTTATACCGAGGGTCTGGGATAAGGGGCGAACATAGGAATTTAACATGTAAAATTAAAAATGTGTAATTATTAGCTCCCCTATTAATTTTAGAGAAAAATCTTAAATGAATATTTTTTTAAATGATGACAAATAATTATAAATTCATGCTTGTTGTTTGGGATAAATCATAATAATAACTCGTAATTAGTGGAAGAAAGATAATTTATTCATTATCAAAACGTGTTTCAAATAAGTTCGTGACTTATTTTCAGTTAAATTTAACTGTAATACTTTTTTCATGTTAATGTTTTTGAAATAATATTTGTTGAAATTGGATTATTAAATTACCTTTTGAATCATCTGCCGCTATACTTGTTGTATTTTCAAACTTTCTCACAAACTTGCTTATTGCTGATACAGAAGGAATTGGTCGATTGTTAAATTTAACTGAAGTCAGGAACTCTGCGTAAACTGTCGCCACTGTATAATGTTTTGATAATGAATACCCTCTCTTCATTTTAATAACTCAGATTATTGTTCATAGTAATTGATATCTGACTAGCAAAATTATTTTCATATATAATACAACGAGTGGAATCATGACGATCGATAATCGTGTAAGTTGGAACACGAAACATGTCAAATATTAATTCCACGAGTCTGAAAGACGAGCGGAAATATTTGATAAGTTGAGTGCATCAATCAATGCGATTATCAATAGTCACGATTGCAAGAGTTGTATTCGTAAGATTATATCACGAATGAAAAATTTAATACTTTCTGTTTTTCTGCCGCATACTGTATGTCTTGTATGATCTGGGCCAGTTGCTCCTGGGTGCTGTTCTCGGACAAAATATAATTCCGAGAGTTGCAGAACTCGGTAAATTGGGCCTAAATATACTTTTGAGAACTTACAGTATTATATAGTTTGTGGTTTTGTATGTTTCCTTCAATATTATTTAAGAATCACCGAAGCGCGACATTTGGTGTAATTGTAACATTTCAGTTGAGGACGAAGTGTGATTATCACTTATTAGTCAATTCGAGTTCTGATTATCAGCTATTAGGCGGTCGCTAGGATAGGGATTAAAAGCATTATGGTGATATAATCACTATAACATGACATTTGTTCATGTGTATATACAATGTATGATATACATGTACAATCGCCGGCTCTAGAAGTGCAACTCGTTTTTTTTACGACGGCCTTATCGACATTTGAGGCTATGCTGTTTTGCATTTTACAACTTAAATCAGGTAGGGACGCGCGACGTTGTAGGGCAGCTCGTTCTCGTTTTCGGCGTCTCTTTCGGCGTGATGATGGGTCAATTGGGCTGTATCTGTATTTGTAGGTGCCCAAACCCGTATTACCAATAAAAATTCGCTCTGGTTTATGGCTTTTGGTTGCAGTTCTAGTGCCGGCGATTGTACATTGTTCAACTCATTTTTATTATTTCTGAGCTGGATTCTGGTAGAAACGTAAATTAAGTGAATGATACATTTACAGTATTTAATACTCTAAAAAATATTCCTTTGCGATTTTTCTCGAAAATTAATAGGGGAGCTAATAATTACTCATATTTAATTTTACATGTTAAATTTCTATGTTTGGCCCTTATCCCAAACTCGGTATATTTGAAGAGGGCTTATTATACGCTCGTATATTTAGGGCTTAACGTCTTAATGTGTATGTTATATTTCGTTATAAAAATAATTTTTGAATGACTCACTTAAAGACATCGTCACAAGTGGTGAGTCCGCAAAGATGATGGACAGTTCAAAGGAATGCTAATGTGAACCGTTAACTGATTGTCAGTTGTTCCTCTACTTTCCAGCATCGTCCCGGACTCACCATTTACGACGAGGAAGAGTAGAAGATGAGAACGAACTGTGAATATAAATCTTAATCGGTTAAACGTAATTATTTGGTTTTTCTGTTTGTCTGCTCTAGGCCGACCTATGTCGTATGGGCATGAGTGTATTTTCTAGCTTCAGCAAGTATCTAAACCTTCCGATTGCACTAATAAAACACTTCTTGGGTAATAAAAACGTTTATTCTAAAGGAACCTATTTTCTTTGCATAATTAGACTAGAGGAAGTAATCATACATCTACGTATATGTTAAGACTTATAGTGCGATTTTGATTGTAATATTTTACAATCAATTTACAAATATTTGAACCGTTAACTGATTGTCAGTTGTTCCTCTACTTTCCAGCATCGTCCCGGACTCACCATTTACGACGAGGAAGAGTAGAAGATGAGAACGAACTGTGAATATAAATCTTAATCGGTTAAACGTAATTATTTGGTTTTTCTGTTTGTCTGCTCTAGGCCGACCTATGTCGTATGGGCATGAGTGTATTTTCTAGCTTCAGCAAGTATCTAAACCTTCCGATTGCACTAATAAAACACTTCTTGGGTAATAAAAACGTTTATTCTAAAGGAACCTATTTTCTTTGCATAATTAGACTAGAGGAAGTAATCATACATCTACGTATATGTTAAGACTTATAGTGCGATTTTGATTGTAATATTTTTCAATCTAGCTCAAAATAGCTTGCTACATAGTAATAAAAGTTGTAGAATAAAAGTTACCTCCTTCTTTTCCGATGTTTCGCAGGCTTTCAGAATGTTATTAATCCACGCCTTTGTGTCAAAATTATCGTCGGAAAACGACGAGATATCCTGAAATCATAACACAATTAGTGAGTACTGAAATGTTAGGGAAAACTCAGTATATTTACCATTTTATTTTGTTGCTGACGTTCGTTTTTATAACATAACCATGAAAAATCGGTCGTACATTTGGCGGGAAATTTAAATTTTATGTGATTCGTTTACAACATCCTTAATAATTTGTAAGACCTTTTGGTATAGAAATGATTCCCTAAAATGACAAAAACTGTAATAATCCCAGATACCTGTCATTAATAATAGTATATTACATAATGAGAGTTGTAAGAAAGTTAATAATATAGAATATAGGGGAAGTCCAGTCAGAATTATAGACAGAAAAATAATGGGAATGATTTAGCCACGAATTTAGTTAGCCACGAAGCTAACATTACGTTAGCATCACAAGTGAAAGTCGACACAAGTATCGGTAAAAAGAGTATTATTCGAGTTATATTGAATAAAGTTAAATACAAGTAAAATTATGAAAATAATATCTTCCACGAATAAGGGAAGTTTATTATAGTACCAGTGTACGCTCTAAGCTACAATAGGGAATTAATAGAATGATCTTAATGATGAAAATAATATCTACAAAGAATAAGGGAAGTTTATTATAGTACCCGTGTACGCTCTAAGTGACAATGAGGAATTATTAATAAAATAATCTTAATGATGAAAATAATATCTACAACGAATAAGGGAAGTTTAATATAGTACCTGTGTACGCTATAAGCGGCAATGGGAAATTAATAAAATGATCTTAATGATGAAAATAATATCTACAACGAATAAGGGAAGTTTATTATAATACCCGTGTCCATTCTAAGCGACAATGTGAATTAATAAAATGATTTTAATGATGAAAATAATATTTACAACGAATAAGGGAAGTTTATTACAGTATCTGTGTACACTCTTAGCGACAATGGGGAATTATGAAACAATCTTCTTAGTGATATTATAAATTAGAAATGAATGAAAGTTAGACACATAATGTTCAAACATTTAATAATAAAAATAATAAGAATAAAACTCTTCAGGATATAAATATAAAAATTAAAAGAATAACTTCGATAACATCTTGGTAAACAGGGTAGAAAAGATCATATTAATTGTGGGTAATGAAGTATAAATAAAATCAAATAGGATAAATTCAGGTCAGTATTTATTGGAATGGTCATAAATTCAGAAAGGTTTTAAGTAAAATTTATATAATCAATTATTAGTTGATAATAAATTCAGGTAAATAATAAATGGTCGTAAATTCTTAAATTGTTAAGAAAACTGTGTCTTAAAACCCAGTTAATGAATCCCAAAGTAATAGATGGAGTGTGGCATTGGACACAAACTGTGCCATGTTTCATGAAGTGGTGACATACAGGGTGTCAATTTGAAAAGTTGCTATCGACTTTTTTCATAGTATACATGATTATTTTTAAAATTACTCAAAACCGTTTGGGTGGTTCGGAAGGGGAACCAAAATGGCGTAGGTTGTGTCGACCCCCTACCCACCCTTTAAGCCACAGCGACCTCCATCTAAAAAAATTGAATGGAACTCCTCTACTTGTGATACACCGTTGGAAAGCTCTGGAAAAATGCTTTCCAGTCATTATTAATACAATATGATTTGGTCAACTAGTTTTGGAATTAAGTGGAAATAAAGTGCAAAAGTGTTCAATGTATTAAATTGAAATAACATGTTAAAGTAAATGTTGAAAATGGTTTTCTTGTTTTCTAAACAAAATATGCTTTCAAACTCCTCGCGAACTTTCTAAAAGGTTTGTCTTTATTACATTATTGTGCTATTCTTTCTCGTAATTGGTTGTGTTTTATAAACTACAGGCTTTAAGTGACCTAATAAAAAATACCTAGAGGTGTTAGATCTTATGATCTAGGTGCCCACTTGATAGGCTCTCTTCTTTCAATAAATCTTATTTGGATAGTGAGGCTCCAACCATGCTCTATCTGGAAGTACATAGTGAGGAGGAGCAATCTTGTTGAAAATACAGTATTTTCGGTAAGTCCATAATTTCCATGTTTATCTGTTTGGTTTTCAACCTCCTGAAGTAGGGGAGGCTCAATGAATTCATCCAGGAAATTAGCATAAATTTAGCCGTTCAAATTTTCATTAATTTGAACAGCGATTTTTTTTATGGGTTCACTTGAAATCTGTAGTTTATAAAAAATAAATGAAAAATTAACCAGATACAATGTATTTATTTTGTATTTATTGTATAAATGTATGTATTTTATTTTATTTGTGTATTTAGTTTTATTAATGTTATTGTTACTAACAAACACATTACCTATAAAAGAATCTGAAGTTATTATGATAATGATTTAAAATCAAACACAATGTAAAGATGTGCTGCCATTATACGATGACACAAAATAAAAATAAAAGAATTAAATCATCAGCCAAAACAAATATCATAAATTACAAGAATATATGATCACGAATTTAATATCTAATCAATAAAATAATTGGATAGTTGAAACCTTACAATAGCAACGAGCAAAAATTCATGAAAAACGTAATCTGCCACTGTCCATGCCACGATATGTATTTAATTGGAGAATTAATGCAACAAGTGATTAATAAAGAACCAATTTATTGAAATAAATAACTACTGACAATTATTACACCTTTATATATTAAAAGTACACTGAACGAATTAATTTTTTCACGGAATTGACAGAATTACCCTTTATATTGTTACATATTTAATATGTGACATTTATTTATTGGTTGGTTACTATAGAGTTGCAGTAAATACTAATCGCCTATTTATTTTAAACCTCAACAAGACATCGAAGAGTAGTCGTTATTGTACATATTTAGATGAAATCTTTGTTTTGATTGGATCTTAAATGTGTGTAGTGAATTCTCAATGATATATAATCATATATATTGAAAGTTGTACGTCCTTTACTACTAACAAATGAGAGTGCTCTTTATTGAAGTATTCTTATCAACGGTATTATGCAAATGCAGGGTGTCCCAAAACAAAGGAATAAATTCATTACATCTAAATGGAAAATATTGGGTAGAACAGGTAGATTTGTAATTTTGCAAATAACCATTTTTGCATAACATAAACAATTTTACCCCACGTATTTTGTAGCTGTAACGTTTTTTTTTTTTTTTATGAAAAACGTAATATTTTAAATTTGCATCACACAGATATTATTTTTCTGGGTATAACATCCATGCGTATTGTCATAACGCATGGAATTGGTCTATTTGGTAAATTCACGGCGAATAAATCTAGAACTCTACATAAACAATACCTAATTGACACATGTCAAATATGACACATTTAGTTGAGTTTTGTTTTTAATTTTATATACCTTTACAAGTTCAAATTGAGTCTAAACAAAATGAAGTTGACACTAAACAATATCAAGTTGAGAGTAAACAAATAAAATTTATTATGACAACATAATTAATTTATATGTCTCGTATTAAAAATGCCAGGCTACATAAAAAAAAACAGATGCAGTACATCTCAAGAAGCAGATGTGTGTTGTTTATAATAATAATGGAGATTGGAAAACCATTGCTAATGCGATGGGCATGAACATGAATTCAGAAATAATCACTTACTTCGATTAAGCCCAATGTTGAACCCGATTGAGAATGAATGGTCAGTCATGAAATCGGGCGTGAAAGCAGATTTGGCGGTACAAATACCACAAAGTTTGAATGTAGAAGGCAGGAATAATATGACACGGAGTTTAGCCTTCAAAGGTTGGAAAACATAATTAATGAAAACGTAAGAAAAATTAATGTTGTCAATAATTGTGCATGATTTGTGGCACGTATCCAAAAATGTATTCCTGCTGGGTTAAACATGAAGACATGTACTTTTAGTATTTTATTCCTTAGATTGTTTTAATCTTAATGCTGTATAATGTTAATATTTAATATTACATAAATGAATAAATTATATTATAATAATATTTTGTTAAAATATATATATGGTAATATTTTCAAATTGAAATTGTTGTGATTTTGAACTTGATTTTGATTAATCTCAATTTGAAATTGAAAATCTCATTTAGAAATTGGTAGATCTCAAATTGAATTTGTTTCAATTCAATTTGAATTTGATGGTTTCCAATTTGAAATTTATTGATCTCAATTTGAATTTATTACTTCCCAAAATGAAATTGATTCGTCTCATTTTGAACTTGAAAAGGTATAGTACTATTAAATTGTATGTTTGCAAGCAGTCAACATGAAATTTTAATAATTTAATTTAAATATTAGCACAGTGAAACTTTTTGCAACCTAGCAACGTCAACATAGAAGTGGAAACTATCCATGGGTAGTTATGAGTAGTAATAACCATAGAACATTGATAACTACGAAATCATTTTATCACAGTCTCCGAAAACAATTGGTTGGAAACAGCCCTGCGCGTTCGCCTTCGGGCTTTTTCCTTAAAGCAATGTGATTGAGGAAGTTGTGATAAAATTATAAGTTATTTATCAATGCCGGAGGGCTATTTCTTATTTGGTTAGAATTTTTTTGCGATTGAAGCCTCATCTGAATGTCAATATTACTTTTTAATGATTTCATTTAAATATTAGCACTGTGAAACTTTTTATAACGTAGCATAGAAGTGAAAACTATCCTAGGGTAGTTATCAATAGTAATATGTTAAGTGCATATTGACTTGCTGATAATACCCGCATAGTGACATGAGAGTTTGTTGCCGTGAAAATTTTCACGGCAACAACCTCGAGTGCATCACTATAGCGGGTATTATCTAAGCAACGAACTATGCACGTAACATATTTTGCATTACTATTGCACGTGTCATATTGACATTGAAAAATATTTAATAAATATTATAAAAATGTCTTCTAACCGGTTTGGCATCAAATCTCTTACAAATATAAAGCATGATTAGAGCTTAATAATCTCAAATAGCTTAATAATAATTTAATAATCTCAAATTGAATTGAATTGAATTGAATACTTAAAAGTCAGAAGAATATATTTGGACAAAATTTGAAAAATTTTGCGATGAAAAAAAGTATGTACTAAATGAAACTACGAGTATTATAACTTTGAATATAACTACGAGTATAAATTGCACTGATTTTAACCGATTGGGCAAACAATATGAAAAGACGGAACTGAGAACAAAGAAGTTGTAAAGTTATTTTGGAACACAATTTTATTTTGTAGGTCCTAATCTTAATCTCCTCGAAAGTGATAAGTGTTCGACAGCAATTATCACTTTAAGTGGATTCTAATTGGCCAACAATTTAAAATTTGGGTTATTTCATTGGTTTTCATTGGTATTTTTAATACGACAAGTCCAATAGTCAGTGTAATGAAATTTTGATTGGATTTTGTCGCACACGTGACTGCAAGTACACGAATTTGATTGGATTTCTAATTCAGCCAAAAATGTTCAGTGTAAGAAAATTTCATTGGATTTTGTCGCACACGTGACTACAGATACACGAATTTGATTGAATTGAATGTTTAATTCAGCCAAAAATTTTCATCTCAATTAATATTGTTTTCATTAAAATATTATGACTGTCGGTTGGAGAAAAAATAGTACTACCTCTGTACTATAATAAGTGAGCCATTACCGATTTTTATTTTTTTCATAATATGCGAGCCATACCGATTTTTATTTTTTCCATAATAAGTGAGCCATTGCGGATGTTTTTTTTTTACAAAATAAGTGAGCCTTTTTCGTTTCTAAGAAGTGCTATATATTTTTGTTCCAGTAAAAACTGAACAATAGCCGTTCGTATTTGGTTGACTAAATTTGGTCTTCTCATCGTTTAAAACTTCCGGTGTTAGAACACTTTTGCTTCAAAATTCGAATTTTAATTGTTGTTTTTGACAAATTAAACTGTGAAATATTTTGACTTCCATGGCACATATGATTAAGAATTTGGTGTATATTAAAAATATCAAAATTGAAATTAAAAAATAACTAAGTCACAATAAGTTTGAAAGAAAACTCAAATGGCTCACTTTATATGGAATTGAGGCAGTATGTTTTATTCGTACACTCTGAAGCTTGTGGCCCGCAAATGCATCTTCGTCCCAAAAACATGCACTTTTTGTAGTAATGAAAGAAATAATTATTACTTTAGAACTTAATAGAAATACCACACCTGCTGCCCGGCTTACAAATCCCTAGATGATTCCTTGGTATTTCAAAGCATTCTCCAACACCCGGGTCCCCAGACTCCATTCCTACCAATCTGAACGTTAATTTTAAAGCCGACACCACTGTATCTTTAGTTTCTACAAAACTATACACTTTTATTGGATGCGTCTTTAATATATCCAGAAATTCGTTATGCATTTTTCTGAGCATTGGATTATCTGTAATCAATTAATATCTATTTTATTCATAGAAAATATGTCTTAGGATTTACCTTCTCTGAGCTCTGTTAGCTCAGTTGATGGCCACATTACGTACGACGTTGTTAAATTCAAATTTGCTTCCTTCGATCCCATATGTGGCGTGCTGAAAAAGAATATTGCTTTGGTGTTTTGGGTAATATTTTTAGCTTCTAATCTCTCGTCGTTTTTAACTAAAACATAAGTAAAGACAGTTAGTAAAACAAATATGTCTTTTATAAAATAATTTATGTGTTTGCTATCTTATGCCCGACATTATCAACCTATTTTACCAGACCTCAAGGCCCATTGTACCTTCATCAAGGACAACCTTCCCGTGTATCTCTAGCTGTTCAGCCTGCCTAGGCAGTAAACGAGCGAGAGTACTGCACTGGGGCGAGTGTGCCTGATACTGGCCATCTCTGCCACAATTATTGATGCCAATTCTTCCAATTTCACCAGCGAATTTCAAATAAAAATATATTTAAAAAAAAGATTCATCGACGGTTGTAAGTTGCTATACAAAACAAAAATTACTATACATTGAACCCTCGATTTCTAGAAATACTAGTGACACGAACAGAGTTGCCACTAATAATTTTGAAAAAAATAGCGACATTGATGGATCTTAAAAAAACAGACTATAGTATCTAATGATAACATAATAGTTAATTATCAATGTTGCCGGGTTGAAAATATGAAATTTACCAAACGTCCCAACATTTGTTAGTCAGATAACGATATTTACATATATTTAATAAGATTCAAATTATGCATGGCATTTTATTCTACAAATTCAACAAAAAAAAAAGGTTGATAATAGCGGGCATTAGGGCCTTAATAAATATAAAAATATAATTTCTTAATAATATACTGTGTGTCCATTTTCAAACGCGTACAGGCGTACGTAGTGATTTATTATTATTTTAAACATTATTACGAATTCCTGGTCGCCAGTTTAACCCACAGAAAATATGTTATTCTAAAGTAAGGATCAAAATGAAAAACAAAATCTGTGGATGCAAAAATTTAAAAAGCATATAATTTCTCGAAACCCTAATTTGTTCGAGTTCGCCCTTCGTATCTACTTCTCAATTATTCATATTGAAAATTTAAAAAAAATATGAGGGTTGGTGAGATTTAAATCAAATGATTTATTTTAAATCAATCATTGCTTTTGCACTGTTTGCATTCCAATAGGTAAACGATTAAAAATATATTGTATAACTATAGAGCTTGCATAGAGATAGAGCATGCTTTAAAGTAGATAATTGTAAATTTGTAAGTAAGCAAAAAAAAAATGTTCTTCCATATTTCCAGATACACAGAAATTTTTATAATCATCAATTCATGTTCAGGGGATACCAAAACATGCAAATTCCTTGAAATCCGATTTTTTTTTGCACGAAACAAATCTTGACCACCACGCAGGATGTAATAACGTGAAATCCACGATTTATTAAAAATAATTCATATGATTTAAAACTTGATGTAAATCACATCTACCTTAGCAAAAACTGGACATATGAAAAAACAAAAAAAAAACATTATTTTAATGATTTAAAAAAAATCATCGATATTTAATTTTTTTTAATCAAGTTTTATTCCAACCCTGAAAACTAGTAACCTAAAGTACTTCAGATGTTAACAAATAATAAATGAATTGGACTACAATTGTTGAATAAAAATATTATTTTTAAATTTCCTATAATTTGTGTATTTCAATAATAAATGATGAAAATAAATTAATGTTTAAAATCAGTAATGTGCAATCATTTTCTCGTTTCATTGATACCAAAACATTTTCTGTAGGTTAGAGTGGCGTGCAGAAATTCGCATTTTTTTTAAAAATAATGTTAAATCTCTATATTGGCCTTTGAAAACCGACACCCGTAAATATGAAAGGCATTATTACTTAATGTAAGTATATTCTTAACCATAAGTCCTCCCATTGAATGTGTTACCCACACAATAGGTCTATTTCCCAGACCCGCAGCAATTAATTTATTGATTAAGCTTTTAGAACGCTGTTCTAAAGGTATATCGTACGTCATTTCAGGGCAATTATAAGCCCAACCTGATAAATTTGTATTGTAATTAACACCCAACACTCGGATATTATGACAATCATAAGGTAACCAATCCATTGCCCAACATTGTGTCGGATTATTTTCTGGTGGTGTACAATTATGCCTGTAAATAGAAAGTTAAAATAAATACATAATCATGTGCATATTTTCTAAACCCAAATTCAGGACTAATATGTAACATAATTTCATTGCAAAACAATGTTTATGATTTATTGTTCAGTAGTACGTCATGTTAGTGAAACGATTTTGTTGGCACACATGAGTGGCCCCAAACATTTTCACAATTTGGAATTTTGTAAAATCTGCGTGGGCTTGACCTTTAATTAATAGAAACTGATGGGTTAAAATTTTTGCATATCCTCCAGAAACTTTAAACTGAATGAAGAACATTTTTTTCAGTTCATATAGTATTTAACATTATAAGCTGGTTATGTGGCTTTTTTCTGGCGATACAAGGAGATGACTGACAAGCCGCAGGCAAGTATGCTACCTTGTAGAGCCAGTAAAAACCATTACCCAGCGTATAATAACTATATTTTATTTGTTAGACACGCATAAACAGTTAACACTTCAATTTCAAAACTTTCAAGTTCAATTTAATTTAAAATCAACTGTCACTATCACAATGCAAATTACTAAAATTAATAATTGTAAAGTAGTTTCCATAGAAATGAGTTCATGCTTCCATCTAATTTTACATGTTTATTTTCAACTCTAAATGAGAAGATATTTTCAGAACCTTACGAACAAAATAATAGTTATTTACATGTATATCAAGTGGTTTAAGTGGATGTTTTTAGTGGCTAGTAGTTAAGTGGCTAATTAATTCGAGTGAAAAACATCCTTTAACTAACGTGTTTAATACAATATTTTATTCAATTTAGTCGAAGAACGTTGAGTAGTTACACATTTAATTTTTATAACATGAAGTCGGAGAAAACTGACATTTATTGTCATATCAAAATTTAAAAAGCCGATTGTAATGTTTTTGTACCAGAAGGGGTTCCAAACGAAGCTCCAGAAGCAGTGGGAAAGTTGGTGTCCACGAAGTCAAAGGTATTCTATCAAAACGATGTTGTATGTTTTTGATTTTGAGTGAATTAAAAGTTTTAAATTTACTAGTGGAAACAAGAAAATTTGATTTCACTTGCAGATATTTTATCTAAGCAGATATAACTGCTTATGATATCTGCTAAACGGTATATAACCAGTTTAAAATGTCAGTTTAAAACGTCAGAATTGAATAACACGTATATCATATGATTTTGAGTGAATTAAAAGTTTACATTTACCAGTGGAATCAAGAAAATTTTATTTCACTTGGAGATAAACAACTGCTTATGATGACTGCTAAGAGGTATAAAACCAGTTTAAAACGTCATAATTGAATAACACGTATATCATACACTATTTTTTTCTACAAACCCCATTAAGACTGATTCATACAGTATTATGGTGGTACAGTGGTTATCACTTGCAGATAAACAACTGCTTATGATATCTGCTAAGAGGTATATAACCAGTTTAAAATGTCAGTTTAAAACGTCAGAATGGAATAACACGTATATCATATGATTTTGAGTGAATTAAAAGTTTTAAATTTACCAGTGGAATCAAGAAAGTTTTATTTCACTTGCAGATAAACAACTGCTTATGATGTCAGCTAAGAGGTATATAACCAGTTTAAAACGTCAGAATTGATATTAAATATAACACGTATATCATACACTATTTTTTCTACAAACCCCATTAATACTGATTCATACAGTGTTATGGTGGTACAGTGGTTACAGTGGTTTAGAGGTGTTTTACAAAGGGTTGCCAAGGTTACTAACATTGAACGGTGATCTACCGACAGCGCGCGCGGTCACATTTTCTTATCGGTGCAAGAAAGGGTCGCGCTAATCCGACCGATCACTTGCGCGCTGGCATATTATTAGACTACATAATTACTTTGTAATAGGAATCGGATGTGTTCAGTAGGATGGTCCAGAAATATTTGGTAAGAACCATTCATAAGTATGAAACACAAGGAAATATTTTCAGTTGTCCCTAGTTCCTTGTTGCATGCACTAATTGTTGTAAGAGCTGTTGATATTTAATATACTTATCATGGAAACAATGTTGAGTGTTAGATTTTCAATTTCAAGTAAAAACACTATAGCTATAAAAACAGTATGGCCAACAAGTGATATTTTTGCGTGTAGATTCCATTTGACACAAGCATGGTTCAGAAAAATTCAGAATTTAGGCTTAGTGTCTGAATACAAACATATAAATTCGGAAATTGGTTGTTGGTTGCGATGGAGCTTTGGCTTATTGTTTTTGAACGATAATGAAGTTGGTGATTGTTTTGTGGAAGATTTTTATTCCATTCTTTCAACAGATACCAGAGTTATGTTATATTGCGATTGTCTGGTGGATACATATGTTGGGCACGATGCGCTGTTTCCACCACATTTGTGGGCTTCGTGCAGTGCAAGTACTGAAAATACAATGAACTGTTGTGAGTTATCTCATCAACACTTCAATTCAAGTTTTTATCAAGCGCACCCAGATATTATTTTAAATTTATTTCCGTATTAAAGGATGCGCAATTAAATACGTACATAAAAATAAATAGTGTTCATTTAGAAAGAAATATAACAAATTATGAATCGGCGAAGCGGGTGAAGTATGTGCGAAATTTGATTGGACTGTACCACAAAAAAAATGTTACTAGATTTAATTTTGTAAAAAGTGTGTGTGTAACTTTTATAAAAAATAAACATTAATTTAAATAATTATTTGTTCGTCTGTTTAAATACATCCTCCGTTACAATTTACCTGTACCTAGGAAAACTATTGGTGAATAATTAAAGTCCGCGCGTCAGTATCCGGTTGGATTAAAAACTGTGGCGCGCAAGTGACCTGTGGGATAAAAGACTGTGGCGCGCTATTTGGCCTGTAAGATTAGGTTTTATGGCACCTTAATCTGACCGCGGCGCGCTAGCGGTCTATGCCCTCGCAACGATCGTCGCTGCGATTTGTGTTTAACCAAAAATTGTGACAGCGACCGACATTTGTTCGTGGTATTATCCTCAAAATACAACCGTTGTATTATCAGCATTGTCAGTTATTAATACATGCGTAACTATAGAAACCACATTGTTATGACGTCACTGTTTTACGTATGAGTTATATTCCCAAATACACATTTTTGCGATTTTGGCCACTAAAAACGGTAAGAACATACTAATAAATGCGTTAAAACCCGTCGCGCCCATCATATGTTGGTGTGTAAAAAAAATTAGAACGATTGGTCGTACTCGCCCGCTTCATGAGGAAATTTACCGAAAAAGTCCTCTAAACCGTCGAATGGAGCTTATTTCTGGTAAAATTCGTTATAACTTTGTCCGATCTCAACCGATTTCAATTCTGCAACTTGCAGCGGCTAAAGGTCGTTAGGTCGCATGGAAAATGTGCATTCTGAATGTTATTGGTCACATCAGAGTACCCAAAAATGTTGAAAATGTGTTATTTTCAAATATACATTTTTGCGATTTTGGCCACTAAAAATGGTACCAACATACTACCAAATGCATTAAAACCGGTCGCGCCCATGATATGTTGGTCTGTAAAAAAGATTAGAACGATTGGTCATACTCGCCCGCGTCACGAGGAAATTTACCGAAAAAGTGCTCTAAGGCGTCGAATGGAGCTTATTTCCAGTAAATTCGTTATAACTTTATCAAACCTCTACAGATTTTAATTCAGCTGTACATTCATGTTGCCAATATAAAGAAAACAACACATAGCCTACTACTGGAAAAATAGATCGTGTACCGATAATAAGTCATAATGTAATACATTTTACTACATAATGGTAATTGCAATAGGACGATTTGGAGGTAAGGCAATCAGTAATAATATAATGATGGGAAAAGAATGCTATAATATGAACAGTTATAACAAGCACACACGAAGGGAGAAACTGGAAGCAGGGAAAATAATGCACTAATGATAGAAAAGAATGCATTAAATTTTACCAGCAATAGGAATAGGACTTGAAGAAAAGGAAAATAACCTCGACACCAATAAAAAAGAAAGAAATAAATTAATTACTTAGCACAAGCATATGGTCCAGTGGCTTCTTCATTGGCTTGTTCTGGTAAATCATTATAGACGAACTCAAAATCATGTCCAATAGAGTCCCACTCTCTTTGAAGTTCATCATTAATTTCCGTTATATATTTTTGAGTTGTTCGATCACTAGTACTCTTTACCATTTTGTTAGTAATGTCTGTACTGAGTCCAATACCGTCTAAATATATTGAAAATTTAATATGGTTGGTGCTGTTTTGCATTATTGTTTACATATTATGATCGAGTATGTCGGGAAAAGGAATTGGTGGGTTCAGGAACATCTAAGAAGCTGTTGTAACTTACCATCCTTTCCCCCTTTCTTACCGATGAGATTTATAGTCGTTTCCATACTTTCAATACTCCGCCAAGTAAAGAAAATGTTGCCTAATAACCCATGAACAAACACAACATCGACATAAGTTTGTTCTGTTATGCGATGTTTTGGATAGAGTAAGTAGATATCTGTAGAAAATGTGTTTTCCACATCATCCCTATCTAAATTTGCTAAAGCTTGGCTTGCAGTACCCGATATTCGTATGTCAGGATGATTGATCCACTTTGCTAAGACTGATATCCAACCTTAAATTTTTTATGTTTAAAAATAAATTTATCTCTATTTCAAACAAACCTGATCTATAAAGTGGTTCCAAAACATCAGGGTGCACACAGACATTTGCTATAATGTTACACAAATGAATGCACATGGTAGAATTATCCTGGTATCTATTGTATATCTCCATTAGTAAATATAAACCGTTAGCGTTTAATATGTCTCGAGCGTATTTCACAATAAGTGAATGATGTCGTATTGTTTCCAGACATGATATTAAAATATTGTCCGATTGTTTAGACACATTTATCAAAATTTCCGGGCTGTGATCGTAGTCAACTATCCTGTTAACATCCTAAAATAAGCTGGTTAATGATATTTGATAAGATTAGAATATTAGAACTGATCTTACTTCAGCTTCTGAAAATATTTTAGACACGGTGTGATAAATACATGGATGACCTTCGGCATGACTGTGGTATAAAACGTTAAGATAATCCTTCACAGCGTGTATTAATAAGAGATCACTATAAGTTCCAAACTTCCTAGGTGGCGGAAGAAAATAATTCTCTTTGCAGTTGTCTGTTCGAGCCATGCCAACTGCCGTCCTTGCATCACTCATGTGTGCTATTAGAGAATATTGCCAGTTTTCTAATTCTATTTTTGATAACTGTTCGAGGGCTCGCTTCCTCGTAGCTATATTATCAGAAAGTGCCAAATTCAGCAGTCTGCGGGCCCACAAGAATTTCAAAAAGTTCGTACTGTGCTTTATGACATCCTGGGCATATGCAGGGGTAATAATCCAGTCGGAAGGGGTAGTACTGGCGTATTCCACTGGGTGTATATGGGGTTCATAAATTTCGACAATAGATGCATCAACGGTTTCATTCAAAAGGTTATTCGTTTTTACAACCTTCCCAATAAACCAACCTAGTCTAAAAGGAAGAAAAAAATCAATTACGATTTTTTATAATCATGTATTAACAAAACAAGGCAATAAAATGAATAATCAGATTTTTATCTAATTATAGAGAAACAAACATTTCTTAACAAAGAAATATTTATTAACTAAATGAGTCAATAAAATTAACGCTGTATACGATGTTGGGTCCTCAGAGTGGGCTGTGATATTTTTTGTCAACTTGCATGTTTGAATTACAATAGGCGTCATAATGTGACTTATAAAACTGTTATTATGTTATGATGAGTTTGAGAATTGAGTACTTTCTAATAAGTAAACATAACTTGCAAGACGCAATGAATGTAAAAGTATTAACACAAACAGAGATTTTAAATGACCACTACTTAGCAAAAATAGACATGAGGAGGAAAAAGGAAATCAAAACAGACATTATTGGAGAAAGAAAGTAAAAAGGAACATAAAAATCTTTAAACCGAAAGAAACACTATATCAAGAAAAATACCAAGAGATAGCAGAAAGGAAAAGTATTAAAAAAAAGGGAATCAAAGAAATGTGGGGAAAGTTTAAAAATAATACACTAGAAACATCCAAAGAAAGCTGCGGAACAACAAAAATAATGTATAAGGAGACATAGAAACATTAATAAAAATAACAGTTATCACAATTAGTGATGGGCATAATCGAATGATTTTAATAATTGAATTATGCGAATCCTAATGCTTGTAATAATCGAATTATAATTCGAATTATGAATCATTCTATTTAAAATCATTCATAATTCTATTTTCACGAATGATAATCCGAATTATTTTAGCGAATGATAATCGGAATGATTTCCACGAATTATAATTCGAATGATTTTACTGGATGACAATAGGTACAAATTATGAATTATGTTCATGAATGATAATACGAATTATTTAAGCGAATGGTAATCAAAATGATTTCCACGAATTATAATTCGAATGATTTTACTGGATAATAATATGTAGGTACGAATTATGAATTATTTGAACACGCCGCAGTTATTCATTTGATTATTTTTACCGACACTTAGCCGCAAACGAAATGTGCGACGCCGACGCCGCGGTTTTGGCGGCAGCCTTTGTTACATTTTATTTCGTATCTTCACTTATTTATTTCCTACCTTTCGGTAGCCAAATGACCATATTCACCAGTATACTAAATATGGGTTTCATTTACAACCAGTATTAATAACAATTTAAGAAGATCTTTCACTGAATAACTCATTACGTTCAGCCTATCATTAATGCAGTAATTCTTACATAATAATACATATTGTGATGTTATTTAATAGATTTAATTTGTTATGTTATAGTATACGTTAGATAGGATTTTGTTTATAGATAATTATACTGAATATATTAGATTTAGGGTATTTAAATATTAATAGGATTACTTAGGTAGTCAAATAGGATTTGTATAGCTAGAATTATAATTAATTAAGAGCACAATTAACGTAAAATAATTGTAATGATAAAATAATTGTAATGACTCATTAATATGTATAAAATCTAATGGAAAATTCAAACTCATCGTACAAAGACGTTCGACATTCGTCGAACAGAAAAATACAACGATCAAGCAGAAAAATACAAAGATCTCGAATATCAGATTCAAATCACAATTGGAATTATGGTTTCACCGGTGTATGGATAATTATAATCATAATTATATTTGTTGATTCGTTGCCGTGGTTACAAACTGGATTCGGGTAGCAACTCGACAATTTACACGCTTTGGATCAACGTAGGCGGATCTTACCAAGCGAAAATGACTTGTTTAACCGATGTATTAAAAAGGCTGAGCGCCGATAAACAATCAGATTCGTTTTAGATCCCGGAGCACCCACGTCGGTCAGCAGAGAATAAGAAAACAGTTGTACAGAAACAAATATCGTCGAACAATAGTAATTTACATTCACGCGTTATTCAAAAACAGTTTGATTTACCTTTTATTTACGCGGATATAATCAATTTCGGGACAGTAATTATTTGCATTCGAGTATCTGTAAACAGTCGACGTGAACTAGGGAATCTTTATAAACACGGAACAGCTAAAAGGAGTCCAAGAGGATTCAACAAGAACTTCAACCCCAAAGACGATTCAGCGAGAACGGCAACTACAGAAGAGGATCAACCGAGGACAGCAGGACTTTGAATCGAGGGAATTGGTGCCGACTTAATCGAATTTACTGATTCGACATCTGCAACCAGGATTGCCGATCACCACTGCGAGTTGCCGCTATTCACCAGGAATATGAATATGAATGCCAGGTAGAATTTACTAAAATTACTACTCAATTAGGGAGTTAATTGTGCGAATTAGGAGTTTAGGGAATTATTGTTAATAAATATTGATAGTGTTAGTTTGTTAATTAGTGATAGGACTTGCTTTCTATTGTCAAGCGTTCATTTTGTTTCATATTGAATTAGTGTAGAGATTGTTTTGTTATCAATTATCTAAATATTTAATATTATAATAAATATTAATTAAAATTAATATTCTTTGCCTGCTATCTAATTTATTTTGATCCCACTTTTCGACCCTGAGAAAAGATAAAAACAAAATAATAAAATTCATAACAAAAGAAAGTAACAATTTTATGATTCTTAATTATCAACCCAATAATAAATCTACACAGTTAATAGACTTAGTAATACAGCACATTTTAAACACCCGAACGTGGGGCATTGCTATAACGTAGCATTTGGCACCCTCAACGTGGGGCAAATCATAATTATGGTGTTAAAATAATTAAACCCCAACAAAATAACATAGCATTTGGAGCCCAACGTGGGGCAAATAAAAACCTAAGTAAAACATCTCATTTTAGCGCCCAACGTGGAGCCAATCATAATTATTGTGTTTTGGTTATTGTTATTGAAACCATAACACCTCAATATGTACAATTTAAATCTGCAACTGAATAAGTGCGGACAAGATATACTTTTTACATAAAATATGTGCGCAATTTCGGACGATGCGGCTGGGAATATGGCTAGTTTAATTAATTACTTGCGCAAATTCTATGGACAGTAGATTATTTATTCAATTAATGTAACTAGTACATACCTTTGGTAGACATCTCCAAAATTGTAAAGTAAAATAACACTCGTCACAATTCTAAAAAACAGCACAGAAAATTGATGCGAACACAAGTTAATCACGGCGTAGCGTCTCATCGTGCGGTTGCGAACTTACTAAGCTCATTTACCTGATTATCAGAAGAGCTGATGGATTTATTATTCTACAAAAATAACCCCACACCATTAGGGTAAACATAATTGTAAGAAAAATTCAAATTCTGAAAAGTTATTTTCGGCGAAATGTCCCCCTACATTCGTTTTTTCTACCACTGTGTGTCGGTTCGACATACAGTTATAGATTCTGGGTGGTTTTTGGCCGATCTCAGTTTGACTGCGCAATAACAAATATGTACAGGCATCGTGACGGCCGGAAAATTTTCCGGATTATAAATTATTCAAAGCGAACCTAACCTTACAAACCTATATATAGGTATAACCTATAGGAATAACTATACCTTTTCAAGTTCAAATTGAGACCAATCAAGTTCAAATTGAGACGAATCAATTTCAAATTGAGGCCAATCAAGTTCAAATTGATACCAATCAATGTCAAATTGAGACTAAACAAAATCAAGTTGACACTAAACAATATCAAGTTGAGAGTAAACGAATAAAATTGATATTGTTTACTGTCAACTTGATTTTGTTTAGTCTCAATTTGAAATTGATTGATCTCAATTTGGAATTGATTAGTATCAATTTGAACTTGATTGGCCTCAATTTGAAATTGATTGGTCTCAATTTGAACTTGATTGGTCTCAATTTGAACTTGAAAAGGTATAGTAATAGTTCAGGGGCCTAAGGTAAAATAAAATGTAATTGGGTCAGAATTCTCTGTCAAATAATGACAGTAACCAATTCCGCCATAGGTGGAGGAGTAGTAGGAATTATTATCATTATTATTATTATTATTATTATCTGGTTTTGGGGACCAATTCTAGAATTTCTGCAACATGACCTAGGCGCTGCACAGTGAGGCAAATAAGCTATAAAGCTGGCATTAATCAGAAATATGAAATTCAATTTAGAAGCACCTACTTATAGGGCTTTCGTAGACCACTTATTAACACTCTCTTAGACAGTATTCAAATGTTTGGTAATGTATCCCTACCATCACTAGTGGTCGTTAGGCGAGTTGCCTTTGTTTGTTTTCTTTGCGCGTTTGTACTGAAACGATCTGTAGCAAGTGGTTTTGAGCAACAATTCAATACCATGGTGCCTGAGCTGAAAAAGTGGACAAAATGTGATGGGAGTAATTTTATCGACCTAAGGCAAAAGCTATCGCATAGGCAAAGGCATTTAGAATAGATACAAAATTTCAGAAAATTAAGAAGGACTGGCTTGATACCTCACATTCGTTCCCTCTTTGCATAAACCACCTCTCCAAATACAAACGTGGCTGACCACATATTCCGTTTAAATTGTGTTCCGAACGTACAAAACGATTGAAGACCAAAGATTTGCGTGACTCCACTTCTGCATCGTCCTTAATATATACTACCTGTATAAGCTCAAGAGCTAACAGGCAAGTTCAGGCCTCGAAAGTTTTAAAACATATGACAACTACAAGTCCAAAACGAGCCAGCAAGTATCACACCGCTTAAAAAACATTTCTGGGAACCAGCAACAGCTTTTGTCAGGTGAAGATGCTCTGACTGTTTTAATAAGAAGAAATAAGAAGAAGTGCCGCAGAGAAATTCCCTTACAAAATTGTACAAGCAGCGAAAACGTTTTGCTATCCTATAAATATCACAGTAACAGAAACTAGTGCATCTGTTAAATTACAGTCTCTACTAAATCGTACTACAAAGCGCTTATGTCTAACATTAGAGCCCGTTATTGAAATTCTTCAAAACTAGAAATTAAATCAGCTGTGTCTAGTATCGAAGTGGGGTTTTGATGGTTATTCTGGACACAGTTCATATAAGCAAGCATTCTATGACTTGGAAGCGAACTATTCGGCAGTATTTATTACACGCTTAGTTCCACTTCGTCTAACGTTAGACATAGTCATAATATGGCAAAACCCACGTTCCGCATCGACCAGGTATTGCTGGCCTATTAAAATAGAATTCATAAAGGAGTCTACTAATGTATCTATTGCGGAAAAAAATAAAATGGATGACCAAATAAAAAACATTGAGAAAACCAATTTGATAGTTCTATCAAGGCAAGTGACAGTAAGTCATAAATTAATCTTTGCCATGGTAGACGGCAAAGTATGTAATGCTCTCACGGAAACAACTTAAACCTTAAAATGCTTTATATTTGGTGCAACATCGAAACAATTCAACAAGGTTGACGATATGATTTCAAGGGATATTAAACCTGAGAATTTGGAATTTGGCTTATCAGTGTTACATGGGTGGATTCGTATGTTCGAATTTATTTTGCATTTGGCATATACGCGTAAACTACCGCTTAAAAAGTGGCAAGCTCGTGGTCAAGAAGACAAAGCCAGAGGTCAGAAGGTAGTAGGTCAGAATAAAGCTCGAATACAAAAAGAGTTTAAAGAACAATGTGGTTTAATTGTTGACAAACCTAAGCCTGGATTTGGTAACACGAACGATGGCAATACTGCCAGGCGTTTTTTCAACATTCAGAACTTTCTGCTTAAATAACAAAAATAGATTTTGATTTGGTATGAAGGCTTCGCATAATTATGATTGTGGTAGCCAGTGGTTTTGAGATAGATGTGGAAAAACATCGTCTGTTCGCTTATGAAACGGCCCGACATTTCGTCTCGAAGTATCCTTGATACATTATGCCCCCAACACTACAGAAGTATTTGATCCATGGCCCGAATTGACCGAAGAAGTATGATACAAGAGGCTTGGAATAAAGATTTCAAAAGGTACAGAGAGCACTATGCAAGAAAATGCAACAGGGAGAAGACTAACACTGACATTTTTAACTTTTTCTTATTGAGCTCTGATCCTATGCTCAACAGTAAACAAACAAAAAAGAAAATGTTACATCTGCCAGCAGAAGCATTAGAGTTGTTAAAAGCTAAATTCAGTAATGATGAACAGTAATGATGACGCCGGTGATGATAGTGACGAAAGTGATGATCAAAGTAATGATAGCAGTGAAAGTTATGTTTAAAGGAGTGGTAGTAGTCATGATGCAGTGCGATGTATTAAGGATAAGACTTCCTTAACTATTTTATGTCGTATTATTTTTTGTGTACTGCAAATATAAAAAAAACGATTGTACAGGGTGGCCTAATTTGGATGTTTCTGTAGGGGATCTCAGTAACTAGAAGATATAGAGAAAATCGGGTTGCGTATACTCGATCTCTTTTTTCAAGACAAAATCAATGGTGAAAACAAAAATTGACTATCGTCTTTTGTTTTCAAGTTAAGGCCAAAAACTCATTATATTCCATTTTCGATTTTTATCAATATTTCATTTATTTATCATTTTATTAAGATACAAGTTACATGTTCTTCAGGCACTTTTTTACCGTGAATTGAATGAGTTTTTACAGAATTTTGATATCTTCGTTAATAACCAAGATACAATACAAAGTTTTGTATTTACAAATAGAAGTCGTGGTTGGCTTTGGTCTTAATAAATAGGTTATTTTTTTTTCTCTTTTCGATGATGTACCACATGTGGATGTTATAATTGCATCTTTGTTGAAATCTATTAAAATTGTGTGTCTATTCTGAGTCATCTATTACAATATTGAGTGGGTATTATATATTATATTTAAATTCGGGATATTTATTCCTAGGAACATCGATCTCGAGTCATTCATATGGAGGTCAATACGAGAGTGTAAGATATTTTTCCTACGGAATATTGCTATTAATAATAATAATACGTTTATTCATGCTATTATAAAATATGTGTGCATAAGTCAGTACAAAGTACGAGGGTAGTTTGATAAATCAGTGACTTTTCGAATTTCCCGCCTAGTAACATAAAATGCAACACTGCTCATGTCAACTACCATCTGTCAATAGACTTCTGTAAAATTTTGAGCAAGCTGCGTCATTTGGTTTGTGTTTGGTAGCTATTGAAAGCTATTCGTGTGCTCATTAAGCATTATTTTTTGCGTAAAAAAACTGTCACCGAAACCAAGGAAAGGCTTGAAAAATACTATGGGGACTCTGCACCATCAATTTCAATGGTTAGAAAGTTTACTGAATTCCGTTGTGGCCGATCAGAGAATGAAAGTGGGTGAGCTGGCTGAGGCTGTAAGCACCTCAACAGAGCGGGTACATCACATTTTACACGAATATTTGGGCATGAAAAAACTATCCGCCCGATGGGTGCCGCGATTGCTCACACTCGACCATAAGCGCAACCGTGTAAACACTTCACAGGAGTGTTTGGCGATGTTCAACCGCAACCCGAAGGAGTTTTTGCGCCGTTTCGTAACCGTGGACGAAACATGGATCCATCACAATTCACCGGAGACTAAAGAACAGTCAAAGCAGTGGATTTTTCCGGGGGAACGTGCACCGAAGAAGGCCAAGGTGTTCTGTCAGCCAACAAGGTCTTGGCGACAGTTTTCTAGGATGCACGCGGTAACATTCACATCGATTACCTTGAAAATGGTAAAACGATCACTGGCAAATACTATTCAGAGCTGTTTGACAAATTCGACACTGATTTGAAGCAAAAACGACCGCATTTGGCCAAGAAAAAAGTGTTGTTCCGGCAGGATAATGCAGGGGTGCACACGTGTGTAGTCTCCATGGCAAAAATCCATAACCTGGGCTACGAACTGCTACCCCATCCAGCATATTTTCCCGATTTAGCCCCCTGCGACTATTTCCTATTCCCAAACCTGAAAAAATGGCTCGGGGGTAAGAGATTTGGGTCGAATGAAGAGGTAATCACTGAAATCAACGCCTATTTTGAAGCCCTTGGGGGAACCTATTATTTGGAACGGATAAAAAAATTGGAACAACGCTGGACTAAATGTGTTGAGCTGAAAGGAGATTATGTAGAGAAATAAAACGTTTTTGCCGAAAAAAAAATCCCTTGTCCAAAAAGTCACTGACTTCTCAAACTGCCCTCGTAATATAAAAATAACATAAGATGTAATACATAGACAAAACAGTAATTCAATCATTCTGGGACATGAAATGCATAATACATAATACATAAGTACATAATACAGAGAACCAAACCAGCAGAGTGCTCGAACAAAAGGTCACAGTGTACAAAAAAAACCCACGAATGATGGCGAGAAGTGGGGGCACGCGACATACTCATTTTCTGCCTGCCGCCTTGAAGCGTTCGTACCAGCGGCGTAGGCGACATTTAGGCGACACGGGCCGATTGTTTTCAAATGCAAAACGTATATATTTTAATTCTGTGTCTCTAAATGAAAAAAAATAAATGACTTGAGTAAATATGTCGGCCGAAAATGTGTTGAAGAGTCAGGCACGTGAAATAGTGTACCGCGTGTATAACTATTTTAAAAGTGAAAAGTGCGAGTCTGACAATCTTGAAAGTGTCAAAAGTAAGACATCTGAAAGTACAGGGGTGTCTGTTAGAAGTATCGAAAGGATAGTGAAGGAAGGTGACACTAGTGCTATAGAAAATAACGGTGCGGCTATATTCAAAACTCCAGGAAAGAAGCGAGCAAGGAAATGTAGCTTAAGAGCGCGGTTTTTCGGGCGTAAAAGTGTTTTTCAACTTAAACGCTGTTAATAATCACTTTCACGTTATATTTTCTGTACCATAAATTATTAAAATAAATACTACGTGTCGCTATATAGTAAGTTTTTCGATTATTTACGTTTTTCTATGAAATTTCATGAAATCGTCGCTTTTTGCCGTTTTTCATCTTCATGGATTGTATTTGCAAATATTTGCGCAATTTTAAAGCTTTACATGAATATAGACCTGATTCTACGTGTCACTGTATAGTTTATAATTAAAATTACCAATTGTTTACCATATTATTTAAATAATTTGATTCAGAGAAATTATATTTAGTCATTCCAAAAATATATCCTGAAACCTGGTAAAATACTGTATCTAATAAGATATAGTACTTATTAATTAACAGATGTTTTATGGTTTTATTAATTATTTAAAATGTATCTAAATTGAATATCCCGCCGTGAAAATAGTTAAAAATTTGCTCCTAGCAGTTCATATGTTCGCTACGAGATGGAGTAATGACATAATTGCTAAGCCATGTTGCCAACACTACTAACAGAAGCTTGAAATATGCGAATCAAGTGTAAAGGTCATTATTTACCGCTGTTTTTATGCTCTGTCGGGGCTCAGCCGTTTGAACGAACGCCGACATTATTTTGCGGACTTCGCATTTAAACCGCGAAATATCGTAATTCTTATAATTTTTAATGCAGGACATTCTAAATCTTTGCAACGCGAATGATGATTAAAACAGTGATAAGGCTCACTGGCTGATTAATTAAATCATCAATAATTGTTTTTTGTGCTATTTTCTGTAATAAGGAAATTAGTTTTTTATTTACTATTTTTCTAGCAGCCAAGGAAACATTTTTTTTGTCATTTTTTAAAGAGTTTAATCTCTTCCCATATTTTTTTATGATAGGGTTAACACATTCAATTTTTGTGATATCCTTCCCATACACACAAATCTCGAAATACGCAAAAGAACTACACAATGCACAAGTAAATTGTCACAGGTAGATTTAATAGTCTAACTAAATATAAAAAATATAAAATATGCAATAATAATTGTCATAGGGAGGAATTAGTCATACACAAAATACAGACACAATAGTTGTCACAGGGTGAAAGTAAAAAATAGTCACGGGGGAGACAGAAGTTTATAAAACACACACACACAACCAAAACGCACAATAACCAAAGCAGAAACAGACGAAGAAAGCACAACCATAATTGAATAGGATTTTCAAATTAACTACGCACCCGAATATAAAGAAACCTAAATGAATCTATTTGCATGTGGGGTGTTGTTGAAATCTCTAGGGCGAAATGCACGCACTTATAATACTGAAGGGATAAGTATGTACACAAAATTTGGGTCCTGAGGAGATAAGGAGATAAGTTCTTGGGTCGTTTATAACTGCCATCTTAATACTACCTCTGTTCCATAATAAGTGAGCCATTTGAGTTTTCTTTCAAACTTATTGACACTTGGTTATTTTTTTAATTTATATTTTGATATTCTTAATATACGCAAAACTTATTTTGTGAAAAATAAACATCGGTAATGGCTCACTTATTA
This sequence comes from Othius punctulatus, assembly GCA_951805005.1. Taxonomy (NCBI): domain Eukaryota; kingdom Metazoa; phylum Arthropoda; class Insecta; order Coleoptera; family Staphylinidae; genus Othius; species Othius punctulatus. Next base: position 60,441,547 of record OX638143.1, read on the forward strand.
TGGAAAAAAAATAAAAATCGGTAATGGCTCACATATTATGGAAAAACTAAAAATCGGCAATGGCTCACGTATTATGGAACAGAGGTATTAGTTTTTTGGACAGTTGAAGAGGTCACCAATAGCTAGCTTATATTGACACCAAACATTTGATTTGAAGTCAAAAATAAAAGTATTTAAAATAAATATGGTCTCAGTTTACTTATAGTTTTATTAGGGTGAAATTGAAGGAAACTCGTTTTCCAATGTTATTTCGCGATCAAATAATCCCTCGTCACGACAACGAAAATGGAATTATATTTATTTTAAAATAAAAGTGATCTTAAAGTGTAAGAAATGTTTCATATACCTTTTTTGGCTAATAAGCTTACAGTAATCTTAATAAGACTCAAATTTGGTCACATAAATTACAAAACTTGTAAAAGGATTTAGTGAATTTAATTAAATAAATATAACATTTTAAAGAAATTATTCCCTGATATTAAGAGGCCTCTTTACCCCAGCTAGTATACGGCATTATTAATAAGCGACAGCCAAATAATTTATGAACGGGTTAACATAATTACAATCGGATAACGGATATAGAAAGTTTAGACATTTATCTACAATTAGACAAAGTTTTAAGAAATAAATTAAAAGTGACTTGTTTCTGATCACCTAATCGGATTTATGTGCAGACAAGAATACTCCATTATAATTCAAGATATTGGAACAAAAAAAAGAAGGTGGTTCACAACAATATTAGCTCCAAAGAAACCGAGGGAATTTCCATTTTATGTACCCTGTCTTAATTAAATAAATACAGAAGAAAATTTCACAAATCTGCTAAACAACCATTATTTTAATAAACATAATAAATCTCCGTTTTATTATTTCCTAAAACTACTCGGCTCAATTGTAGATAAATATCTGAAGTTTCTAAACAGGTCTCCGATTGCAATTATGTTGACCCGTTCATAAATTATCTTGGCTGTCGTTTACATCCAATTCCACATACCGCCTTTGGGTAAAGACGGCTCTTAAAATATATAATATAATATAATATAATAATAATAATAATAATAATAATAATAATAATAATAATAATAATAATAATAATCCCTACTACTCCTCCACCTATGGCGTAATTGGTTACTGTCTTTGTTTGAAAGAGAATTGTTACCCAATTATATAATATAATGATCGGAAATAAAATGTTTATGCTCATAAATTAGCACGCGTCGAAATAATCTCGCGCTGCTTCATCGTAAAATTATTTGTGGTCCGCCGCAAAAAAAGCTGGTTATACAAATTAAACACATGGCAACATGTTCAATTTTTTGCACGCAAATTTCGTTAGTAAGGAATGCAAAACATATTACAGAGAGCTTTTAAATCAAATCCTAGCGGATTTATCAACAACCAGAGGCCAGTTTTCGCGCCAAAACCCCGCTCTTAAGTGAGTTGCCAGAATACCAGACGACGGATATACGTCACATAGTACATGATTTCCATAAGACGGAGGGACATCGTGTTTCAATGGTTAAACTAAAAGAAAAAAATTCGGCCGAACTGGGGTGGAATGGGGGAACCGAGACATTGAGACGATTACTACATAAGATGGGATTTAAGTGGAGAAAAACCCAAAATAATCGTAAAGTACTTGTCGAAAACCACAGAATACGATCCCTCCGAATTGCGTATTTGCAGAAAATTAAATATTTTCGAAGTCAAAATAAGGCCATCGTTTACCTTGATGAAACATACCTGCACGCTGGACACACATCTTCCAAGAGTTGGTCAGATCAATCAACAAAGGGACTGTTCGCAAATATTTCCAAAGGGCAACGGCTGATTGTAGTTCACGCTGGGGGGCAAATGGGATTTATACCTGGAGGCCTCCTAATATTTAAATCGGGGTCAAAAACCGGCGATTATCATGATGACATGAATTCCGAAAACTACGGAAAGTGGCTACAGGAAAAACTAATTCCTAATTTGCCGCAAAATTCCGTAATTGTCATTGACAACGCACCTTACCACAATATTCAAACAGGTCGAGCACCAACATCAAACTGTCGAAAGGCAGACATGATTAAATGGTTGGTTGACAAAAATTTCAATTTTGATCCAACCAGCTTAAAGCCGCAACTTTACGAAATTATTAAAAATAATAAACAACGGTACAAATTTGATACGTTGTTGCAAAGCCATGGACATACTGTTCTCCGTTTACCGCTGTATCACCCGGATTTAAATCCAATTGAGCTGATATGGGCGACAGTGAAAAATAATGTGGCGGTAAAAAATACCACATTTAAATTAGAGGATGCGCGCAAACTGACCGAACATGAGTTTAATCAAATAACGCCAGAAGATTGGACAAAACGGTGTGAGCATGTCATCAAAATTGAAGACAAATATTTGGAAAACGAAGTGTTTGTGGACGAATTTAGTGAGATTGAACCTTTGGTTATTTGCTTAGGAGATAGCGGTACTAGCGACTCTTCGTGTGGTAGTGACCATAATACCTATTGGACACCATTTTATATATTTATACATATTTATTAATTTATTTAATTGTACATATTATTATTCAATTATTTTAATAAAAATTATTTTTAATGTAATAAATTACGCAACGTTTTAATATTTCTTAATACAATTTTCATTTACCTACTGCAATTTTTATTATTTTGTGTTAATTCAAACATTTGTAGTGGCGCGCCATGGCGCGCCACTGTATCGCCGTTCAGAATTCAATTTTACATGAAAAGCTGCGCGTCGTATCCCCACCTCTCGCCATCATTCGTGGGTTTTGCTGTATGTCGTGTGAGTCGTGTACATAATCACACAATACAAAACAGGGACAAAATCAAAATAAAAAATGGCATAAGTACAGCCAGCACAGATACAGGCGTGACCGAGAGTACAGTTCAGATAAGCACCATCACAGAACATTTTTGTTCACATATTCCGGCATAACCATCATCTCTATCTAATCTAATAATGTTAAAACCTTGTAGGGTTACGTTATGGCATGGTTTCAGCCATGTTTCAGAGATAACTAAACATAGAAAGTATTATCGTTTAAATATTGTTCTAGATTGACTTTATTTGAGTGAAAAGATCTACAGTTCCATTGTGAAATTAGTGTATTATCCATTGGTTTAAATTTTAAGCTTGAGCTAAACACATTTTCTATTGAATACTTAAACTTGTGGAGGCAGCACAGTTGTCTACTTTTCCTAATCCATTAATAAATTGTTCAATAAGACATAAGATATTGGTATTGGGCAAGTTTAGTTTATTATCATCTGTAATTTGTTTTGAAAAAGGACTTACTCTATGTGGATTTGAAATAATTATTCATTTGGGACTTGGCGTAATTTGTTCAGGACTTTGAGGTGTAATTAATGGTTTATTGTGTTTTTTGGTATAAGACATGTTACTTCCAACATTCGTTCATATTTTCGCTTGTAGCTTGTAATCTTTTCAGTGGGGTATAAACAACAGGTGGCAGCTGTGGGAAGTCGTGATCATAGTTTAGTAACGCATAGTAGGGATTATAGGATACAAATGATTTTTTAAAGTTAGTTCCCGTATATGCCTGAGATTTTTTAAATTCTGTTTGATATGTGATAAGGAGTTTTCACTTGAAGCTTTATGCTCTGCAGTATTACACAGCACGCAAAATTGTGATTCCTTTTGGTGGCATGATTTTGAGTCATGATTCTCACTGCAATTACTACAACGGGGTTGTCCCATACATTGTCTGCTGTCATGTCCAAATCGGAGGCAACTATAGCATCACAGTACTGGAACTACATATGGATCAACTATGCATCTGCTACCGTAAATATAAACAAATTGCGGGAGTTTTTGAGATTCAAACATTATGCCTGATTTAACATGTGTACCACTGCTTGCCTGTACCTGTACCTACGGTTGAATTTTTTTTTTTAAGTTACGCAAATAAATTCCTTACGCGTAGATGCAGGCAACCAGTTATACATAGGAATGTTATGTGTAATAAAGAAAAAAATGACGGTATAACGATATGTATATGGAAAACATATAGCGAGTCAGCGAGTTTACGTAAAATTTCGTGACACCTAAAAAAATTGTCTCTTTAATAATTGTTTGCAAACAGATGTTAAAAATTTAATTATATCGAAAAACCTATTCTCAGTTAAGAAAAACAAGATTCTGTCTAAGGCGAGAAAATTTGTGGGCCATAGCAATTTGTGGGCCATTTTTATGGTCGGGTCTTAAAGATAACTGCTGCCAAATTGTTATCGCATTAGTGATCCAGGCCCGTATCAGGCCCGTCGTGGTGAGTTTACGGCAGAATTGCAACAGGTATATATCGCAATTTATGCCGTACGAATATAATATTTAAATCATGCATTTGGATCATTCAAAGAATACAAATATTTTAATTGTATGTTAATGAAAGTAAATAGGATAATACATACTATACTAATATGAATAATTTATTTTTATTTTCACATTTAGAATTATCAATTTATATAATTATTTATTCAAGTATAATTTGCATACAAGTATACAATTAACATTGGTATTTAAAATTGTTTATAACATTTTTGACTTTGATCATTGAAATATATAAATAAATAAATAATAGATAATAAGATAATAAAATAGATAAATAATTTTTATCATTATAGTTTTTTTTTTTAATAATATCAAAATTATGTGATTTGTACGTATATGTTCATCTCTCATTCAGGCATTTGCAACTACATTATTTTTTTTTGCTTGTGCTGCCAAGATAAAATCTGGCTTTATACATTTCTTATTTCGTAAGACATTGCCACAAACTATTTCTGTCAAAATGCAGGTTTTGTAGAACGTCACTAGTTTGGGCAACATCATGGTCCATGCATCATTATCCTTCTTTATTTTTTCAATAAAAATAGTTTGTTTGTTATCTATGAATACCACAAAATAGCACTGCAAGACAGCGTTTACAAATTTTCAGTACAACGTTTCGTTTCGAAGAAACAATCATCAACATTATTTTTTTATATGGCCCATAAAACATGTACATCCTGTATTAGATAGCATTTGCTATTACGAATTGAACTATTTATATCACAGTATGGTTTCTAATGTTTTTATTCAGAAAAAGGTACATTTCGAACATTTTCTTGTAGTAGGCGTTGAAATAATGACGACGAAGAAAACAAACTTATATCTAATTTTAAACCAGAAACTATATACCAAAATAGTAAATAAAAATAATTTAGCAAGAGTAGTTGTTAAACTTTGAAACATTATAGCGATTTAGAACCACCCTTATTATTTTTTTACTGTGACATGAGAATTGTTCTGTTCATTTAATGGCGACAAAGACAAAAATTATTACATAAATAAACATGAGAAATCATACTGTGATATAATTCGTTGATTTCGTAATAGGAAACGCTATTTAATACAGGGTGCACTTTATTTACGGGCCATATAAGAAAATAAAGTTGATGATGGTTTCTTAAAAACGCAACTTTGTACTGAAAATTTATAAACGTTGTTTTATAGAGCTAAAAAAATGGCAATGAAAAAGTGCCTTTTGTTTTTTTATACCTTTTCAAATAACTTCAGAAAAACATAAAAATGATATCGCATAATTTTGGATTTTGTCGAATATCTCCGGAAGTAAGCGAAATTATCTAGTTTTCTCAACAGAATATTACTGGCCACTAAATTGCGCAACTTTTTTTGTAACCGCCTTTGTCTCTTTTACGGTTTCTGAGATCCCCATGCTGTTGATCTTGGACACCCTGTATATTATTATTATTTATACACTAACAAATTAGGGCAATATTTGAGTTTATCGAGGTACAGGGATATTTTTGCGAACACTATAGTACTTACATCGATGATTTTTTAATGACATATTTCGAGAATACTGTCCTAAATGATCAACGACGAGATTAACTGTCAAACTGTCATAACTGTTAAATCTCGGCACAATTGGCTTGTTTAAAATATAAATCGCTAAATTTACATGAACTTGGTGCACTTTTTGTACAAATAAATTGACAAGAGATTCAAAACGATGTGTGATAGTATTCTCAAAATGCCTCATTAAAAAATCATAGCCGTAAGTTTCAGGAAAAAAAAAATTCAGTTACCCAAATGTGCTTTACTCATGATTGTTGAATATATTTTCGTTACTTCCCATTTCCGGTGTATTATCGCATTGTTCCGAGCTAAATTATAAAAGCGTGGCTTCATAGAAGATTATCATCAAAGTAAAAAGTATACACAGTGACCCCCGCAAGATGTTGGTTGATAGTTTATGGGGTTCCCGATGAAATAAAAATTTGAAGAAAAAAACGCACAATTATGGTTCATCAAATAAGATATTTTTATATCTTCAGGGGTTTTTATTTATGCCAAACTAGTTTCGGCATTTTTGGGCACTTCAGAGGCTTTCTACATGTATTCTACAATAAATAAGTTACAATTAGGTAGCTAAGTTAAAATAAAATTGCTTTAAATATATTGTGTTTTAACTTTTTACGTTTTTGATCCAACATGCTTTTTAGGAGAAATATTTTTAATTGATAATTTCAGCTTCTAAAAACATGAATCTAGACCTTCTCAGTTTTAGTTCTACAAAAGCCCTGTATGTGTTCCATTTGAATGGTCTAAATGAGGTGAATTGATATTTAATAAATTTCGAGTTTTTTTGGAAAATCAATTTCCTTCAAATTAATCAGTAATCTAAAACTAACACGCAAACATTTTCTGTAAATTCTGACAAATCAATAATAATTTAAAAAAATCTCGTATGATGCCGACTTTTGGCGGTCACTGTAATAAATTTGTATAAGAGTAAAGCTTTTTAATATTTTAAAACAACACAAACACTCATACACAAAACACAGCATTATTTACGAGTAAGTACGAATAAATAATGGATATTACACAAAGTCTAATTGTTTACAGGAACACTTCAAAGCGTCATAAGCGTCATTATTTTTTAAATGAAATTACATACTTCTTATATGGCGGGAATAGACAGAACAATATTTAGCAAAAAAGTGTAAAACAAACCGATCCCTAATATGAGTGGTTTGACAGTTATTTCAAAAATTCCTTGGTTGAAAATTTTATAATTGTAAAAAACATTTAAATATAAAAAACATTAAAATAACTGTCAAACCACGCATTTTAGGGATAGGTTTGATTTTCACTTTTTTTGTAGAACATTGTTCTGTCTATTGCCCCGCCATACAAAAAGAATGATTACGGTTTGAAGTGTTACTGTAAATAATTAAACTTTGAAATAGCACTAGTAATAAAATTCATTCATTCACAAGAGAAATTATGAATATTGTTTTAATCGTCTAATTGAAGCAAAAATTCGGAAATTATGATATTCCTCAAAAACTAAAAGTAATAAGTGCTCAACAGGCTTGAGAAAATATGTTCAGAATTGTACGAGCAATCTTAATATTGTTACGAAATAAACAATAGTCCCCGTTAATTATCACGCACAATACTTGAGCTAGGACAAGCATTCGTCTCCGCGTGTCGCTCCCTTGACCGACCATGCGCGAATGAATGCGTGTGCGCTCTCCTCCGCGCTCCTGCCCGCGTTCCGGCAGCGCGCCAAATTCAAATATATTTCATTTTATCTAACACGGCCAAACTGACATCATTCCGCTCTCGGAATGTTTGCAATAAAAGAGTAGTAAATATGGTTATTACAAACAAAATTCTTTATTAAAGCATGGTACAATTTGGTTTTCTTATTTTCTATAAATCTTGTATCGAGCTCACATACTGTGGTCACACCGTGTTTTCCTGTTGTTCGTCAGCATCGGCTGCAATGATAAATTCGTGTTACTCACCTACTCTACATTCTTGTTAACCTTAAACGATTCGTATGACTTCCGGAGCCAGGGACAATATACCTTATTCATTAATGATGATGAACGTGATTCATCCAAGTCCGTATAACTCCCAGAGTTCAGTGACGGCAGTACTCATTCATTAACAATGATGAACATGGTTCATCCAGGTCCGTATAACTCCCAGAGTTCAGTGACGGCACTACTCATTCATTAACAATGATGAACATGGTTCATCCAGGTCCGTATAACTCCCAGAGTTCAGTGACGGCACTACTCATTCATTAACAATCTAACACGGCCAGAGAAAAAGAGAAAACAACAGGCAATCGGGATACTTACAAGTATCAGAATGTATCAATTGCATAAAATCATCTGGGGTCCAGTCGGTGGGCCAGTGGCGTAATTGGTCCTTTGCACATTTAAGAGTTTTATGAGCCCTAACTTTACGCAGTGAATATCGGTCATTGGCCAAAACAGCTTTTATGATGTATGGCCCAACAAATTCACAACTAAACTTTTCTGCTCTTTGTCCTCGGTTCAACAGTACTGCGTCGCCCAACTTGTAAGTCTGGTTATCTTTTTTGTTTTTGTTTAAGGCAGCTACTTGTTTTTCCGCGTTGTCTTTTAGTCTCACGAGAACTTTGGAGTAATCAACCGGAGCGTTGTTCAACTCAGAGGTCGGTAGATCGGCAAGGATTGTACGGATTTGCCGGGTCTGTCCTTCTTGACCGAACACCAGCTTAAATGGGGAATGCCCAGTTGACTTTTGTCTTGTGGTATTAATAATTAATTGTACTTTCCACAATTTGCTCGGCCAATCTGACAACTTGTTTGACTCAACTCTTAACAAATTTGTAACGGTTCGCATGTATCGTTCAACTTGTCCATTTGAGCGATGTACTCCCGGGGTCGTTACGTGCAGCTCGATTCCAAAATGTTCAACAAACATCTTGAACACTTTTGCAGTGAAGTTTGTTCCAGCATCATGAATGATTTTACTGGGGGTTCCAAATATACTTATAAATGTAGCGAAGTTTCGTTTAGTTTCTTCTGAAGTCAGTGTAGTTTGAGGATAAAGAAGGCAGAATTTGGAAAAAACGTCGACTATGACAAGAATGTATTTTTGTTTATCTTGGCTCTCGGGCAAGGGACCGAGACAATCAGCATGAACTGTATGGAATGGCTCGCCCGGTTTAGGGATTGAGGTAAGGAAACCTTGTCTTGGACCTGTCTTGTTCTTTCGAACAGCACATAACATGCAATGCTCAATATATTTCTTTACATAACGGGTCATATTTGGAAACCAAAAGTACAGCCGGATGGAAGCAAGTGTTTTTTCCCAACCTATGTGGCTTTGGTAATCATGGAAAATTTTTAGAAGATTGTATCTATTGTTGTTTGGTACGAAAAGCAGCCTTACAGGCTCATTATCACCATTATCACTAATTCGAAACAAAGTGCCTTTCTTGAATGCATATTTTTTTTTTACATTATCTTCATTATCGTCTAAAGATTTAATGATCTGTTTACATTCCTGATCCTGACTTTGGGCTACAGTAAGCCAGTTTTTAAAATTAACCGGACCAAAGTCAATCTGGTTCACGGTTTCGACCGGATTTCTGCTAAGGAAATCAACATGAGATATCTCTGAATCTCTACGGTAGAGTATTTGAAAGTCAAAATCTTGCATATACGCCCACCAACGATCGGTACGTGGCTTGAGGTCTTTTTTTGAGGCTGATAACTTTAAAGAATTACAATCCGTAATCAAAATAAACTTTATCCCAAGCAAATATACCCGAAAGTTTTTAAAAGCTCTAACGACGGCTGGAGTTTCTAACTCAAAAGAATGGTATTTACTTTCATCGGAACTGGTTTTCTGGCTAAAATATTCTACCGGTCGGAAGGAGTTCCCGTGTTTCTGCATTAGAATAACACCGAAGCCAAGACTGCTGGCATCGGTGTGTAATTGAGTCTCTAAGGTGGGATCAAAGATCGCCAGTAGAGGTTTTTCAGTAAGGACGTCAATTACGTACTATCTCGCCTGTTCGCATTCTACGGACCAGACAAACGGAACATTGTTTTTTGTTAAATGCGTTATACAAGCAATTTTGGTAGAGAAGGAAGGAATGAATTTACGAAAATAACTGGCCAAGCCAATAAGTTGTCGGGCTTGTTTTACATTTGCGGGAGCTACACTTTCCCTTACTGCTCTAACCTTATTTTGATCTGGTCGGATACCATCGGCAGATATTTCACGATCCAAGTAATTTACATGTTTCATTAAAAAAACTGCATTTATTAACTTTAACCGAAAACCCTGCCTTACTTAGTGCAGCAAGTACTAACTTTAATCTTGAAAATCCCTCTTCCACCGTAGGGGATGGAATTAAGATGTCGTCCAAATAAACCACCGCAACATCGTACTTCAAGTTTCCCAACGCCATATTAATAGCCCTCTGAAAAACAGCAGGCGCGTTGGCTAGACCAAACGGCATCCTTAAATATTCAAATTGACCGTCCGGAGTCACAAACGCTGTCTTTGAGATTGAGTCGGAAGCTATCGGGATCTGGTGAAAACCCGACGCCATGTCAAGAGATGTAAAGAACATGCCTTTGGCTAGGCGATCCAACTGGTAGTCAATGCGAGGCAATGGATAACGGTCTTTCAGCGTAATTTTGTTTAAGGCACGAAAATCAACACATAAACGGTGCGTTCCGTTTTTCTTCTGAGTTAAAATTATCGAGCTGGCAAACGGAGAATTACTTTCTCGTACAATTTTGTTTTTGACGAGATCTTCAACTATTTCACGTGTTTTTGTACGTTCGAATTCGGACATTCGGTACGGGTGGCAATACGGCGTTTTATTCTCGGTCAGTGTGATACTTAATTCACCAGTATTAACAGCAGTGACAGCATTGCCAGTAACAAACAAATCATTAAACTTTGAAAGTAAATCCAGTAATTTTTGCTCATCTGCATAATTCAAATCAGTAATTACTCTCATAGACGTGTTTTTAACAGAAACAACATTAATCAACGAGGCATCCGGGACAATCTTCTGAACCATCCTATTTTTAATCAAACTAACATTATGATCATATATGTTTTCTCCGACAATAATGTCGTAGGTGGAATGATTTGGGGGTACAGCGACAAGATCGAGTAGCAATTCAACGTCAGGGAACTTTACTAAAGCCTTGGTAAGCCAAGATGATTCGTGCACGGTACCATCAAACCACTGTAATGCAGTAGTGCGAGGGATTTTAACAAGGTTCAGCCGATCCACCAACGCCTCATCGATCAATGAACACGTTGCGCCAGTATCGATCAGACAGTTGGTCTTTAAATTGCAAACCTCAACAATTTGAGTTTTTAAACCTCTAGTGTGAGCAACCAAAGAATGAAGCAACAAATTTTCAGATTTCCCAGAGTCGGATTTAGCACTGCGCTGTCGATTTTGTCGCAAGAAACAATTTTCCAGAGTATGCCCTGGTTTTTTGCAGTACCTGCAAATAGTGGCTTTTCTAGGATTAGCGCTCCTATTTTCGGCCTTACCCTCACGCGCAACGTGACCAACTCGACCGCAAGAAAAACATGTGATTTGTTTGAAAGTAGGAGGTGCAAGTGACATGACCACCGGTGCAGCCCTCTTCCGCGGATTAGAATCACCCACACCAAGATGCGACCTATCAACAGAAGTGTGTACATAATTTGACAGAAATGCGATCAGATCACTAACACACGACATATTACAATTATAGGCGGCAGTTCTGATGACAGGGTCGTCTATGGAATGTGCAATTATTTCAATTAAATCGGGCTCAGGCCAATTAGCTCGCAAACACTTTAATTTCTCTAGCTTCACCTGTGCATATTCCACGTAACTATGAGCATCCGAACTTCGATAACATACGGCGTCATGTAAGAGTTTCCCTAAATTCTTTTGTTTGGGAAATGAAATTGAAAAATCCTACTTGAATCCCTCCCACGTGTCGTCCATAGGCTGCCATGCAGCAAACCACCTCTGCGCGGATTTCAACAAGAATGGGCCGGCTCTACTTACAGTTTCCCGGTCTGACCAACCAAACTCATTTTTGTACCACCAAGTACCAAGTACCACTATCTGTGCTGTCCGGATCGAATCTTGGCAGACAAGGCAACCGGTGATTGTGTAAATTGAGGAGAAGGATTCGTAGCCGGCACGGACGTCTGTCTTCGTAGATCCATCAAAATGGCTGCTATTGCTCCCAACGACTCGTTCAGTCCGCCTTGCTCTGGCTCTGTCATGATTGCAGGTACATACAACTAGTATCTCGAAACTGCACGCTACCCCACACCTGATGTTACGAAATAAACAATAGTCCCCGTTAATTATCACGCACAATACTTGAGCTAGGACAAGCATTCGTCTCCGCGTGTCGCTCCCTTGACCGACCATGCGCGAATGAATGCGTGTGCGCTCTCCTCCGCGCTCCTGCCCGCGTTCCGGCAGCGCGCCAAATTCAAATATATTTCATTTTATCTAACAACATGTAGAAATATATATGATATTCCATTTCAAATAACAAAGTTGATGGCCACTTCTGATAGAATCGGTAGTGATAGAAACATGTACGTATTTTCTATCGGAAGATCACAATAAACGATAATTGAGTGAATTTTTTCAAATTTTGATTTCATCAGGAACCCGATAAACTTTTAAACAACGACTTGCGTGGGACACCCTGTTTGGATTGGTTACATTTTACGTCAGTTACTTACTTTTGTGATATATTTGCTACTGCAATGTGATTATCGATAGTACTAATTGAGCTGGAGTCCATGTTGGCCGATCTAACGTAATGCATACTATTTTTGAAATCTAAACAAATATGGAATGATTTATATTTTCTTACGCTGCAATGTGTTCTTGTCGCAGTTGCCACCGTTTTATTGCTGCTTGTTTTTGTTTCGTAGTCCCATTTTTTTTTCTGTCTAGGCGCGATACTATATGTAATCAAACTTATTAAGTAGTCAGGAACAAAACTCAGCAATACCAATTTAAGATAATCCGGCCCTGCGGGCAAATCGGCAGCGCCTTCGTTGCAGAATGCTTGAACTACAAATTGAGTAAACGTATTGGATAACATTTAATTCTTGTTAGAAAACTGAACTTCATAAAATTAGCTACCTAATTATGAAAAATTAAAAAAAAAATCTTCTTATTATAGATTTAATTCTTTATGTCATGGTCCCTTTTGTATATTGGATTTTTAATTTGTACTAGGAGTAATCGAATGTATTTATAGCAATTATTGTTTTTAAATTTTTGTTAAGGAGACCATGTCACGCATTATCAAAAGAGGAATACGAATTGCATATTTTTTTAATTTATTTATGTATAATGTGCGAAAATATTATGAAGAAAGAAAACACCGTCAGATTCCCCTCCCTTAACATGCACGACAACAAAAGTGATGTTAACACAAAATCAACGGACACATTTCCATGGGGCTGCAAGCAGCAAACGTCCAATCTTGATTCAACAGACGGTGGAGCACCTGGGATATCCTAAAATTGAAATTCAAAGCTCTACGGGCCAGTGCATCGGTGTTTCAGGCTCCTTCCATAACTCCTAAACTGTCTGGCAACACTCACTTATTTTACTATTACTCTCATTACTCTTTTTCTTTTCTCCTTCCTTCATATGTGTTTTCTTTGTATTTTGGATGATTTGATTAAGAACTGCTATTTGTTGCTCTACTGCTATTCTTTATTGATTTTCTCGTTTAGTTCTTTTTCCACCTCTCTTTTGAAGTTAGGATCCTTCAGTTTTCTCATGTTGTATTTGTTATTGTTTTTTGCCTTCGTTTTTGTTACGGCATTGTTTGCGGTGAATGTGAGTGCCCTCTGTTATTTATATTTGAGAACTATACTAAGTAATGTACAGGAGTGGGAGGCAAGATTCCCACCCCGTTCAACCCCCGACTAAGGGAAACGAGAGAGTACACAGTCATTATTAACACGAGCAACAAGCACTTAGCATTCACGCGACCCCATCTTTGTATTTTTACACTTTCAATATTAAATATATTAATTTTAGGTTGAAACAAAGCCCTTGTATTTTTATACATAAACCCCAACTGCAACATGGTCCTTCCGAACCGGATACTTGAGCTATAAACAAGTATTTGTGAGTTATAACAACAATCCCCGCAAAAGTGGTATCATAACGGTACAGTTTGTGCAGAAGTTAGTGAACATCGCTAGCTCCAGAGTTCCCGGCATTACATCCAGGATATCGCATCGCCGTAGCAGTTCCAAGATCCACATCCAGGAAACCGGCACCATTCCTCCAGGCATTGCGTCCAGGAGCATCGAATCGCCGTAGCAGTTCCAGGATCCACATCCAGGAAACCGGCACCATTCCTCCAGGCATTGTGTCCAGGAGCATCGAAGCGCCGCAGCTGTTCCAGGATCCACATCCAGGAAACCGGCACCATTCCTTCAGGCACTACGTCCAGGAATCCCGCAGAACGCCGTTCGATCCAGCTGATTGTCCGACGAGTCCGCAGCAGACGCAAGACGTCCGTGGTTCTCCGTACAAAGGTGGGTCGCATCCTTTATTTATTCCCATAATCAATCCCTCAGTTTGTCCCATTTACTAAGTGCTTTTCTCTACAATGGCTTCCACCAGGTCGACAAAAGCGTCGTCACCGGCTCAAGAGTCCATCGATACTTGTAAAACAATTCATGCAAATGTACAACGGTTTGCAAGCTATGTTCATGAATTCAATCCAGAGTCAGACAGTGTCGATGCTCTTAAAGCTAGGTTACAGCGAATTGAAGCGGTGGACGTAGAATTCACCAATAATTACCACAACGCGTGTAAATTAGATTGCGAAATCGTAACGATTGAATTTATTAACAATTTTGAGGGGCTATATTTTGATGCCGTTGGTGCAGCTCACGCGCTAATCGGCAAATCCGTGAACGCATCTAGCTCTACGCTCTCGATTAATTCCGCCCTCCCAGCAGTAAAATTACCAACGTTGAGTTTGCCAACGTTTTCTGGAGCGTATGAAGATTGGCTGAGTTTTCGCGATAGTTTTGTATCAATCATTCACGAAAATAACAACTTGGGTGAATCGCAAAAGTTGCAGTACCTCCGGTCTCGCTTAACACAAGATGCATTGCAAACAATTCAATCACTGCAAACCACGAATGGTAATTATGCAATTGCTTGGGACCTGCTCAAATTGCGGTATGAAAACAAACGCGTGATTGTCTTTAATCACGTGAAGGAAATCTCCAATTTACCTAAACTATCAACCGAATGCCATCTTGGGTTAAGAAAAATACTGCATGGCTACCAGAGACACATGCGTGCTTTGACGGCTTTAGGGCAGAACGTGAACGATTGGGATGTCATAATCTTACACATAATTACTGCCAAATTAGATTTCACAACACTCCGTGATTGGGAATTGCAGCCCATTAAGGGTGAATTGCCAACGCTGGCTGAATTATCCACATTTTTAAGTAACCGCTGCCAAATGCTTGAGTCTGTAAGTGCGAAAAATGTTAAATTCAAACCTATTAGTAAACCGCTGAAGACCCTACTAACAAGTAATTCGCGAAATTGTACATATTGTAAAGAAAATCATTCAGTTTACACTTGTAAAAAATTCGCCGAGCTTCCAGTTGCAGAACGCGTCGCAGCAATTAAAGCATCCAACGCATGTCTTAATTGCTTAGTTATTGGGCATGCCGCCGGAAAATGCCGATCTTCAGGTAATTGTCGCAAATGCGATAAACGCCATAATACCCTTCTTCATTTCAATTGGTTTAACCAAACGCCGCCGCCCTCTAATACCGCTGGGCCGCCTAATAGGCCAGCTGGCAATTTAAGCTTACCAAGTAATCCGGGAAAACCAGACATACAGTCTGTGGTACTGTCTTGCAAGGTCGCCGCAGGTACCGAAGCTTTATTGTCGACGGCTAAAGTTTATATTACCGACGTTTATGGAAATCCACATTGTGTTCGAGCAGTTTTGGATAGTGGGTCACAATCAAACTTTATGACAGAAGCGCTATTGAAACGTTTGGGAGTGCCATCTACCCCAATAAACCTAAAGATTAGTATCAATTCCATATCCGAATCAAAGAAACGTGCCACAATAAACGCCAAATCGCTTTACAATGGTTTCGAAGCAAAGTTAGCATGCTCGGTCATTCCAGTAATTATGAGCAAAATTCCCGGTATAACTTTCAATTCCGAAATACTAGATATCCCGCAAGACTGTAAATTAGCTGATCCAGATTTTAATCAATCTAGTCACATTGACCTGCTAATAGGCTCGTCATTATATCTTGACTTACTTATGCAGGGGCAAATAACATTAGGGAAAGGTTTACCAACACTACAAAAAACTCAGTTAGGCTGGATAATTGGGGGGGATTTAAACATTCCTTTGTCAAATAATAACACTCAGTGTTATGTAAACACGGAATTGGAAATGCAAATTGAAAAATTTTGGGGAATTGAGGAGTTTCCCGTAATGAAATTTCAATCGGACGACGACAAAGTTTGTGAGGCCAACTTCAAAGCAACAACTACGCGAGCCGACACCGGTCGGTTTATAGTGACATTTCCGTTCTAATCGGGTTGTTGCGATGAATTAGGTGAATCAAGAGCACTAGCCGAGTCGCGTTTCTTGGCCGTTGAACGCCGTATTAATAAAAACCCCAAACTGAAATCACAATATGTGGATTTCATGTCGGAATATATCCAGTTAGGCCACATGTCAAAGGTCAACGAGGAAAATAAAGCATCATGCGTGTATCTCCCACATCATCCCGTGATCAATGATTCCAAGTTAACGAGCAAGGTGAGAATTGTGTTCGATGCGTCATCTAAGACGTCGACGGGAAAGTCATTAAATGATACTTTATTAGTAGGGCCAGTAATTCAAAATGATTTACTTAATATCGTTCTTCGCTTCAGAAAACACAAATATGTCATAACCGCGGACATCACTAAGATGTACCGCCAAATATTGATGCATCCTAATCACCGCCCCCTTCAACACATATTATTTCGATCGGATTCCAAAGGGCCGCTCGAGACCTACGAGTTAAATACCGTCACTTATGGTCTAGCTCCTGCTGCGTTTCTGGCAATCAGGTGCTTGCATGAAACAGCGATCTTGCATAAGGATTCTCACCCTGCCGCGAGTAAAGTGATAATTAACGACTTCTACGTCGATGATTTGTTCACCGGAAGTGATGACCGCGAAGAATTAATACAATTGCAACGAGACATTGACAGTATTTTAAAAACTGGCGGCTTCGATTTATGCAAGTACGTTTCTAACGATCAAAGAATTACCGATGTACTAAAGGTTAATTTCACAAAGCAAGCCGTTATCGATTTTAATCGCGGAGAGTACCATAAGACACTTGGACTGCAATGGGAACCAAATAATGATTGCTTGGCATATTCAGTCTCGTTCGCCAAACGCGAAGTGACAAAACGCACCATTTTATCGGCCATTTCAACAATTTTTGACCCCTTAGGTCTTTTAGGTCTAGCTACTGTCATTGGCAAAATGCTCATGCAGAACTTGTGGCAATTAAAATCAGCTTGGGATGAGTCAGTCCCATTGCACATCCACACAAAATGGACGATGCTACGCGATTCACTACGTGATATCAACTCTCTCAATATTCCGCGAAATGTATTTGTTAATAACGCCATCCGTATCGAATTGCACGGTTTCTGTGATGCGTCCGAGGCAGCCTACGGTGCATGTATATATTTAAAATCCACCGACGCATTCGGCAATGTCGCCGTAAACTTATTATGTGCGAAGTCTCGTGTCGCACCCTTGAAAACAATGACGATACCTAAACTAGAATTATGCGGTGCACTTCTTTTAGCGCGTCTAGTAAACGGAATTTTAGACAGTTTAAATCGACCAATTTCAAACCGTTATTACTGGACAGATAGCACAATCGCGTTAGCTTGGATCAAGGGTTCACCCCATAAATGGAAAATATTCGTAGCTAACCGAGTTACTCAAATCCAAAGCCTAACCGAAACTCACGAATGGCGCAAGGTTGATACACACGATAATCCCGCGGACATCATATCGCATGGGGCATTACCGCGCGAATTAATTGCCAATCAATTATGGTGGTCCGGACCATCATGGTTACTTGACTCAGAAATCCAATGGCCGGATCAAATTGATCAGAGGCCTGAGAGTTTGATTCCCGAAATAAAACCTATAGTATTGTTAAACGCAGTAGAGCCGGCACAATGGATTTCGAAGTTTTCAACGTATTCAAGGTTACGTAATGTAACAGGTTGGTGCGTACGTTTTATCAATAATGCGAAATCCACAATGCAAAAACGTGAAAGGGAAGTGGGTGGTTTAAAGCCCACGGAATTAACGAAAGCTGCCGACATACTAATCAAAATCGCTCAAGGGGAAGCATTTTCTCAAGAAATCTCGCACCTAACGAAAGGTCGCCCAATTCGCAGAGGCAGTAACATTCAGGCGCTATCGCCTTTTCTTGACAATTTCGGCATTTTACGCGTGGGAGAAAGATTGAAGCAATCGCAGTTTTCCGCCAACAAAAAACATCAAGCCCTACTGCCCGCCAGGCATCATCTGTCTGATCTGGTTGCGCAACATGAGCACATTCGACTTCTGCATGCCGGAACTGACGTTACCCTTGCATCATTACGTCAAAGATTTTGGCCAATTTCGGGCCGCAATTTGATAAAGCGGGTCTCTCGCAGGTGCATAAAATGTTTCCGAATAAAACCGCAAATGTCAACACAGCTGATGGGTGAACTACCCAGTGCACGCGTTACACCATCAAGACTGTTTTTTAATTGCGGCATTGATTACGCAGGTCCTATTCAAATACGCGATAGGAAAAGAAAGCCATTCAAACTCGTAAAATCATACATTTGTCTGTTTATATGCTTTGCCACTAAGGCAATTCATGTCGAAATTGTTAGCGATTTAACCACTGAAGCCTTCATAGCCTCCCTCCGGAGATTTGTAGCAAGGCGTGGCTGCCCACAACACATGTGGTCAGACAATGGTACCAATTTTGTGGACGCTAAACGCGAGTTGCGAGATCTGTTCAATTTTTTGCAAATCGAAAGACAGAAAATAGAGGCAAACTTAAGTATGGAGAACATCACTTGGCATTTTATTCCGCCAAAATCACCTCACATGGGAGGGCTCTGGGAGGCCGGAATTAAATCTGTGAAAGGTCAATTAAAGCGCGTCTTGGGAAATTCTTCTTTAACATATGAAGAGTTAAGCACGGTAACGGCACAAATTGAGGAATGCCTCAACTCCCGTCCACTAACACCCCTTTCAAATGACCCCAACGACCTTGATCCTTTGACCCCGGCCCACTTTTTAATCGGAGAACCACATAAGTTCTTGCCTGACCCCCTTGTTGGGCACATAAAGAGCAATAGATTGTCGATTTATCCACATTTGCAGAAGCTGCGGCAAGATTTCTGGAGACGATGGTCGCAGGAATACATTACCACACTCCAGCCCCGGACAAAATGGCGGGATCAAAAGGGGCCGAAGCTGAATATCGGAGACATGGTGCTGCTACAGGATGCTAATTTGCCGCCCATGCAATGGCAATTAGGACGAATCGCAGAGATGCATCCCGGGACTGATGGAAAAGTGAGAGTCATAACAGTGCGCACACGAAATGGTGTCACCAAACGTGCTAAAACAAAAAACCTTGCATAAACAAAATCAGTGTCTTACCAGAACAGGGCTAGGACACACGGTGTGCAGGTGACTTTTTGCTAACATTCAAAGATGAACTTCAACATGTATATAGTTTCTTTTTTTCGATTTATTCTAGCTATTTTTAATATCGTTTTATATGTATATATCGTGCTTATGTCATGTCATTTTATTATTTCTTTCTTTGTTATTTTGTCATTTTATTACTTCATTAGGTATTGTGTTGTATATATATAGTATTTAAGACTTATTTTAATTCTTTGAAACCGGACGTCTCAAGGAGGCCGGTTATGTTACGGCATTGTTTGCGGTGAATGTGAGTGCCGTCTGTTATTTATATTTGAGAACTACACTAAGTAATGTACAGGAGTGGGAGGCAAGATTCCCACCCCGTTCAACCCCCGACTAAGGGAAACGACAGAGTACACAGTCAGAATTATCACGAGCAACAAGCACTTAGCATTCACGCGACCCCATCTTTGTATTTTTACACTTTCAATATTAAATATATTAATTTTAGGCTGAAACAATTTTAACAAAACTTTTATTTATGAGTATGAAATCAATCTGATTTCTGATGAGGCGGTCTGGCCTGCTGAGTGGGGATTTCCAAGTATAGAGCTTCCTTGGGGGCATCTTGAATTGTGTGTTCAGTACGACGAATTCATTCTCCTCGACGAATACTTCCATAGTATCGCCCCGATGGTTTCTCTCTCCTAACCCGTACTGTCCGATGTATTCCGACTTGAATCCTGCTCCAAGCTTTGAGTTAAAGTCCCCCATCGTAATGATGATTTCCTGATGACTGGGGATTCGTACAAAACAATTGGTCACAGCTTCCGGATAGGATTTTCAACAGTTGCAAAAATTGTCGTTGAAGTGTGTGAAGCTATATGGAACCGACTACAACCAATATACCGGGCTTTTTTTTCGTTTTTACACATATGATTGACAATGTATAACTGGTTGCCTGCATCTACCCGTAAGGAATTTCCTATGTGTAATTCTAAAAAAAATTATCAACTCATTAACGGCGTCGGTGCAAGCAACCTGTCAATTTTGGCATATGTTACACAGAGAGGTTATGTTTTTATTCAAGGCAATATATGACGGGGTCTTTGAAGATACGCAGAGTATTCCTAATGTATTGTGGATTTATGCCATTACATGCAGTACGAATACGGCCTTTCAATTCATCTACGTTATGTATTTGTACGTCATTAAAAATTTTCATTTTCAGGTAACCCCAAAGAAAATAATCAGTTGTTGACAAATCAGGTGATCTTGATACATTAGGAATACTCTCTTGTATTGTCTTGAATAAAAATCTAACCTCTCTGTGTAACATATGCCAAAATTGACAGGTTGCTTGCACCGACGCCGTTAATAAGTTGATAATTTTTTTTTTAGAATTACACAGGAAATTCCTTACGGGTAGATGCAGGCAACCAGTTATACATTGTCAATCATATGTGTAACGAAAAAAAAGCCCGGTATATGCCAGAGCCTACAATTGAATTATGGAAAAAATGTATTTCAGGTTACAAAACTGAATGGGGCAATTCCCAAATTGTCTGGGCAGCATAGACAGCAAACATGTTACCACCAGATGTCCGCAAAACAGCGGATCAAACTACTTTTGTTATTTAAAAAAGTTTTCAATTGTTCTTATGGCGATCGTTGACCCTGAGTATAAATTTATATGTATTGATGTAGGTGCATACGGAAAAAATAGTGACGGAGGAATTTTCGAAGCATCAGCTATGGGCCGAAACTTTGCTGATGGTTCCCTTACTATACCACCAAACAGACCTCTGCCTGGCGAAGTTGAAGAAGTTCCAAGTGTTTTAATAGGCGATGAAACTTTTGCACTGAGTCCTTACTTAATGAGGCCATGTCCCTATAGACAATCACGCCATGACAACAACAAAGAAAAATTTAATGATCATTTATGTAGGGCTCGGCGCGTTGTCGAGAATGCATTTGAGATAATGGCACACAAATTCCGAATATTTTTTAGACCTTTAGAAGTAAATGTTGAAACAGCTGCAAAACTTGTAAAGACGGCGTGTTTACTGCAGAAACTTCTACGTATAAAGAATATCGACCAACAATTCGTTCATGTTCAAGAAGATATTGGAAGACCAATACAAGTATTTAATAATATGCCTGTTGATGAAACTACTCTTTCACTATACGTGAAAAATTTGTTTCTTATTTTGATAATTTGTAAAGTAATTTTATAATAAAAATTTATAAATAAAATACATTACTTACCACCAGTGCTTCCTAATTTCAATTCTTTGACAATTTATGTTGGTCTATGTTGAGTACTACCATCGCTTAATTGTAAAATTGTATAATGAATTTTATTGTTATAAACAAACAACTGTGAGATGTTTGTCGACCATTCATACTATTATTGAAACGATGTTTTATATTCTCCTTATAACTCAATTAACAGTGTTTATTGATCCACTTATAAAGGAGAAATTAATGATTTACGCATATTTGTGCGAGTGTAAACTGGCACACGTATTTTCGACTCTTAGCATAAGACACGTTTGTTTATAATATAATGTCATTATAGTATATAGTATCTGTTATTTTTTACGATGGCAAGTGGATGTGTAATTTTTCAATTCAATATTTAGAATTTAATTTTAAGATAAGTATCATTATTTTTGAAATTTACAGATCCACTAGGGTGTGTTATAGCGATAATGCTAGAAGCTACGTCCAAGTAAAAAGAGAGGGGGATATGTGCACCGTAAAAGCCTGTATCACACCAGAACACAAAATTCGTAAAACACCTTGTAAGGGATCGGAATATCCATATTTTGTATGAATTAATTTATATACAGGGTGTCTCTAAATTGTGTGGAAATGGCTTAGCCACAGATTACTGGGATAAAAAAATACGATTTAACAAAACATATCTATATACAAATGCGTTTGGTTTAGCCAGAATTCAGCTTCAAAGTTAATTTTATAAAAACAAAATTTGCTTATAACAAGAGAACGTTGACATTGATTTAGATGTTATTTGGTATGACACTTTATACGGGCATAACTCATATTTTGACATAATATTGTTATTATCAGTAGACCGGTTGTGTATAAAACAAGTGAGGCCCAACATTAATACATTCATATTTTTTAATGACAAAAGCAAATAAATTTAAAAAAAATGAAATCGGACGCATGCTTTCATTATTAAGTTTTTTTGTATCTTTATAGTTTTTGTTGACGCCATTCGCGTCATAAAAGGTTTATGGCCATAATCAGGGATGGCCCAGGATAATTAGGAGGACCGTCACGTCTGGGTTTTCCTGGATGCATTGTTATAGGATTAGACACCTAGAATCGGTCAAGCTGCACCCCGGCCATGAATTCTCGGAACTTCACCCTGTCATCCCGCCAACAATTACCATCGAGAGGAAGGGCAGATTCACTTGGCCAGCCGAAGGCAACACATCGCGTCACTCCTCCGCAAATGTAACATAAGTGAATAAATCTTGTTAAGTTGTAATTCGAGTCTGACTTAATTATTCCACTCAACAGTTTTTGATATCTGTTACAGTTCCGCCACAAAAAAATAAAATATGAGTGACTGCCCTACACTCGTCCGGAAACAAACGTAATTTAGTTACCGGGTTGATGATTCATAATAATGAATATAAAGTACACTTACGCCGATAAAACAGATATGTTGCTGGTTTTAGGATTTTAGGAGCCCTAATAACGAGGAAGAAATTTTGGAAATTATAGCAATTGCTTCATCCATACGATATCCAAAAAGTGCAAGAGCTTTATCAGCTAATTATGACCTACGTTTTGCGTTTTGCCGATTTATTCAAGAAAAAAGAGCTGAACATATAATTTTTAACCAGAAAATTCTGTTCACTGATGATTTGTTTCCAAACGAGTGTAGCGCAGTCACTCATATTTTATTTTTTTGTGTCCAAACTGTAACAGATGTCAAAAAGTATAAAGATACAAAAAAACTTAGTAAGAAATGCCTGCGTCCGATTTCATTTTTTTAAAATTTATTTGCTTTTGACTTTTACGAGAACTTTTATAATCACTTATTAACATGTGTAGTGACTAATCATAACAGTTTGGTATTTTTATATCAGTAACCTTAATACAGGGCACATGTGAGATCACCGAAATGAGAAATAATGTTACGGGGAATTACACATGATCTCAGAGTGGGCAAAATTTTAATATAAATAGCATCGTTTTGCATACGAAAAGTTTAGTTGGTTCCAGATTCGCGAGGCGACAGGCCGTTATTATCTTCGTTAATAGTATACGCGAATATCATTATAAAGAGTATTATCGCAATTATATGAAAGTGACTGTGTTCGTGATGGTATTGATTATTTCGAAATTGAGTAGCAATAATCGGTACATTCCTACCAAAGTACCTAAAACAAATACCCCGTAAAGTATATGTACAATCGTTCCGGTTTCATATATGTGGTTCTTCGAAAACTTTATTAATTTCTGGCATACGCTTTGAGCGATGTCGTGGATTTTAATCAGGTAATCTGTCCGGTTTCATATACGTGGGTATTCGAGAACTTTATTCATTTCTGGCATACGCTTTGAGCGATGTCGTGGATTTTAATGAGGTAATCTTTTCGGTTTCATATACGTGGGTATTCGAGAACTTTATTAATTTCTGGCATACGCTGTGAGCGATGTCGTGGATTTTAATGAGGTAATTCAAATTTTAATAAATGAGAATTTATGATTACAAGTAAAATATACCTAATTATTAAATATTGGGGAAACCGAAGTCTTACAACCTTACCATGTATCATTAATTTGTGATTTCCGGTTTCATATACGTGGGTATTCGAGAACTTTATTAATTTCTGGCATACGCTTTGAGCGATGTCGTGGATTTTAATGAGGTAATCTTTCCGGTGTCATTCGCGTTCAGACAGGAGAATGCTACTATCTCCAATTGTGTTTACTTTAGTAGACATGATTAACAATTCTCCTCGCAAGCCAACAGAAGTAATAAAAATATCAATTAAAATGAAATAAGTAATATCATTTGAATTTCCTATTTAATAAAATACTGTCATTATAAATTTAAAATGATGAATAGAAAGGATAATACTCTTCAGGGAATACGTATAAATTATTAAAATATAACCTAAATAATATCTCTTTGCTAAAGTAGCAAAATATTATTTAATCATATTGAAAATTCATTAATATCAGTCATACGAACAATTTACAGGACGTGTTTAACAAAATGGTATCTACCAAAACCTAGTTAGTGAATCCAAAAGTAATAGATGAAATGTGACATTGGAAGGCACAAACAGTGACATATTTCATGAAGTGGTGACATGCGTTGAGCAGTTTTGCGGGCACGTAGAATTGAGCAATGTGCGAAGTCATTGACGTGAAGTACATCTTTTATCCATAACTAACTAACACTTTTGGAGTCAATAAAGAAAGTCATTAAACTCCAGTTGATGTTTAATTATTGGTGCAAAATCCTTTGAAAATGAAAATGATTTAATATCAAACATAATATAAAGAAGTACTGCCATTATACGATCACACAAAATAAAAGTAAAATAGATAAATCACGAGCCAAAACAAATATCATAAATTGTAAGAATATATGATTACAAGTAAAATATATCTAATTATTAAATATTGGGGAAACCGAAGTCTTACAACCTTACCATGTATCATTAATTTGTGATGAAAATGAAGGAATAATACACAATGTTCAATGCGATGGCTACACCACAAGTGCTGAAGGCTGCAAACATGCCATAGCTTTCTTGTCGTGGGTACACAGACGGAGTGAGGAACCATCGTTAACTTCAGTGAAGTGCTATTGGTCCAAACCAAAATTATCTTGTGTGGGAACATCCATTAAATTTATAAAAATAAAAGATATAATCACATCAACATCAAAAGATGATAATGAAACGGATGGAAGTTTTCTGAGTGAAATTTTAGACGTATGCAAGGAAAAGAACGTCGAAACACAAGTGGGCAAGTATTATGGGGAACCAACAATTTCTGCTCCAGTTTCGATTCATCAGTTATATTAAATGCAATGCAATGGCAATGGTTAAATGCAATGGTTTAAATGCACTGGAGCAGATATCTCAGATGCAAATATTTTTTTGAACTTTTGCTCAAATAATATGGGTAGTAACATATGTAAAATAATATACGAACAAACAAGAGCGCAAGCCGATTGTCCACTTTGGTATGAAGTGCGGTATGGTCGCATTACTGCCTCAAAAACCCATGAAGTGGCCCATTGTACAACTTTTGACGGCTCTTTAGTAGAGACCATATATGGAGCATAGATTGCTAGAAAGTCTTGTATTTTTTGAGATTAAGAAAAATACTGGAATAAACTTTAAAAAAGTGGTCTTTGTTTAAAACCAGAACTCCCTATATTTGGTGCATCACCCGATGGTTTAAGGAATGAGTACTGCTTAGAAATCAAATGTCCACCAAAATGGAATACATTTGCAAAATATTTTATTGAGAATTGCTATGTGACAAATTGATGGAACACGGAATCAAAGGCAAAGTCTACAACCTGATTAGAGAACTGCTGAAAACCAACTACATCAAAATAGATAACGGCACCGAACTGACAAGAAATATCGCCCAGGAACAGGGCGTCCTGCAAGGAGACTCGCTCAGTCCGTCACTTTTCCTGATTTTCGTAAAGGACCTTCCAGCGTCAATTAAAGCTGCAGGCTCACACTCGATCAAGTACGTAGATGACCTGGTCATATACTCCGACAAGCTAGAACCTCTCCAGGAGAGCCTGAACAAACTACAGACATGGTGCAATAATAACAAACTCGCAGTAAACCCCGAAAAATGCAGAATGATGAAATTCAGGAAAGGAGGGCGGCTTAAAGGGTCAGACAAGGCCTACTTAGGCCTGCATGAATTAGAATTCACTAACGAATACGAGAACTTAGGGATGATCCTACAGACATCGCTATCCCTCACGAAGCATATTAACAAGAGCAGAAAAATGGCCCAAATCATCGGTAGGCAGAAACATATGCAGAAAGGCATGGAGGTAGCAGAAAAGATCTTCAACATAATGCTATGGCCTGCGATCACGTACGGCCTCAAACCATTAAGCCATCTAGTCACTGCAAAGCACCTACTCGCTATGGACAAGATAAAAGCCCGGTTCTATAAGAAACTCCTGGGAGAAACGCCTCAAATACATTTACTTTTCTCCTAGCGGATACTAAAAGTATGGGAGAGTGTCTCATTAACAATCTAGTAGGAATCACAAGGAGGCAAAGCTGGAATACGAAGAAATAAGAGAAGACAAAAACTGGGATTTTGTTGCAGGTAAATACACCGATGGTTCCGCCTTCATTAGCAGTTCCTGGATCCAACCAAAATAATAGACACCTTCTATCATGTCTGACATGGCATGGCTATCATCATCTAACATGCAAGAATCGATCCTTCCATGAAGCAGAAGGAGACTGTGTCGACTGTGCAATGCAGAAGCAGGAAGATATCACACCCTAACTTGTAAGGAGAGAGGAGAACAATCCATAACAAGTTACATAGCACAACTGACAAACGAGATGAATCAAAATAATGAAACATCTATGTAATCATATATTTTATAGTATATTATTTAGAATTTTTCTGTAACGTAGGTTGCGAATAAAGAGATTAAAACATTTTACACAGGACAACAAACCTGCGACTCGTTATGTGGCACAAATTCAACTTCAAATGCATTTTGCAAATAAAGGAAAATGATTTTTTTGTACCTCTCATCCAGATTTTGAAACCACAAAAAAAGTGAAAATTATTTTTGTTGAATATGATAATTATTGTAAAAACATAATTAGAACATGTACAAACTTTTGGAACGAAACAATTTACCCTAAAATAAAAATATAAACAGAGAGTAAAATATATTGTATTATTTAAGGGCTTCATACAATACATACAATTTAATTTTTAAATATGCAAAATACAATAAATTTAGCAATGAAAAAACTTAATACTTAAATAGATTATTTTGCATGTTTATTAATCCACAAGCTATTATAACTATATCGTCCAATATTGATAAATGTCTAAGATCTACAAATGCATGAGGTAATAGCATATTAAACTCCCACAGCCTTCCTGTAACTCGTTCAACATGTATTCTAAGAGATGCTATTCTTTTAGCTTGTATCACCTCTTCGTTACTACTAGCAGTATCGTTGCTTACACTAGGAAGTCTTATAAGTTTACAATGACTTTCAGTTAAAACATTGTCTAAATTTTTTAAACCTCTGTCTGCCATGATGTCCATCCCAGGGGACAGATTATAAACAAAACCACAATTCTGAAAAATAACAGTGTCCGAACTTCTACCTCCAAATCCACAAGAAACAAAATTCACTAAACCATCAGGAGTACATGATATCATATATTTCACGGTATTGCAATTTTTGTAATCTGACCAAGTTAAAGATTGATGCAGAGGATTACTAGGTTTTTGTATTTGTATTTCAAAACAATCTATAATAGACTGAACCTTTGAATACCTAGCTCTAAAAGCTATTGGTAAACATTTTATTATTTTGTTTGAAGGTGGCCAAACGATTAATTCTATAAAATATTTTGACATTAATGGAACAGTTCGTCTAAAGATTTGTCCTATATTTACGGAAGTTCTAGCAAACTGCATTGCCAATATGGTATATGGCTCGTTAAGACGAATTTTTTTAAGTGTCACAAGAATATTTATATGTGGAGTAGGAATCTTCTTGGATAGTATTTCCAAAGCGAAATATGTATCTTTTGTAATGCCTAAATAGAGTTTTGGATCTTTTTCAATTGACATTGTTGTTGCTTTTAACATAGTTTCCTTAAATTCATAATCAGCTTTAATATCATTCTCATGTTCACTTTCCCATCCAGATGCGCGCTGTTTCTCATCAAATAAGTAATCTGAGGAGCTGGAATCACTTGTTTCAGAAGATTCATATTCTGTTGGTACGACCTTCATCGGAGAAGTCTTAGCATCTGCAACATGGGTTTTTATCGGAGAAGTTGCTACACTTTTGTACATATATCTCGTTTGCGATTGTTTGGATCGGGTGAAGTCTTTCCTTCTCACTTGAATCTTTTTATGGTTTATAGGAATGTAATTGTCGGAAGAGTCAGTTTGCGTATCAGGCAGGTGGAGTGGATTAATTTTATTCTTCATAGAACTACAACTAGTGAACTCCATATGTGTTGACGTAAAAGTAGAGGGTTGGGGTTCGTTCGATGTGAATGCTGATTCCAAACAATCAATGCGACACCTTTTTGAAACAGCTAGTCTTTCTGGTTTGATAACAGCCTCACGTTGACAATTAAAAATATGTGGCACAACGCCCTTTTTAAGTCTTATTATTCCGCCCATCATTTTCCATTCCCTGTAGTTTACCATATCATTTTCCAGCTGAAAGCACATATATTAGTATATTGAATTTACTGTAACAACTTTTTATTCAAGTGTACTACAAAAAAATATTCCTGATTGTGGGTTTTAGGTGTTTTTTTTTTTGAGTAGAGGCCCATTTTGAGTTGCATAATATAACATACGGAGCCATTGAGCGTGCGCATTTCTTATATGAAGGAGGAAAACGTCAAATGCGCGTGCATAGCGTCTCCTTATGTTATGTGACTCTGAATAGACCTTAAGAACAAAAAAATTAAAATAAACACTCAGAAGTATAAATTGTTACATAAATGTTTAAAATTATTTAATTTTTATTATCAAGTCAATACAAAGCTAACTTTGATAGAATTGAAATTTAATCAAAAAATTGCATTGTAAAAAATCATTTAAAAAACCAAAGCTGTCATTGGTAAACATACATAATTTTTTTAAAGTAATTAATAAAACAAGAAACCTACAACTAGAAATGTAATAGACTAGAGTAAAAAAAAAATTAAAGAACAAATTCTTATTTTTTATAAACAATACAATTTTATTAGAAAAATATATAATTATATAAAAAAGCAAAGTTGGCATTCAAATGACCTTGAAAACAATAAAAAAAATATTTTAAAATTTTATTTATCCCCTCGAAATAAAAAAAAACTTTTATTTTCAACATTTTCGCCTTAAATGATAATTATTGAATAATTAAAATTGTTATGTGACTGCGGGCCTAATGTAAATGTCCATACCTTAAATGTCAAGTAAAATCAGTATTAAAAAAACCAACAATGGTATCTGTGGTATTACATTACATATATAATATATAATTAATTATATTACTTCTTCGTTTCGGCGTTGGCATGCCGTTTCTTTCACAATATGTTTGTCCGAGAAATTTTATTTATTTAATTAAAGTGTATTATTGATATCGACTTACCTCGAAATGATCTTCACATGAATGTCGAACACTTCTAGCCGACAGCACAACATTTTTTTCAGGGTCGCGTTTCATAGCATTGCACCATTTTTTACGCAATTTTGCATCCTTAGGCACATTTACGAATATTTTGTTTGGGGTAGAAATAGTTGTATTTGTACATCTAGGTACAATACAATATTTATAACGCGTTTTCTCTTTAGACATGGTAAAATACGGAAGAATCTGTGTACGGAAGTGCGAACTGGTTCACACGTAGGCTCTAGTATACTGCAGGGCATGCGGTAAGCAACCGTTTACATCACATACGCGGCGAGTTCTGAAAGGAAAAATTCACATGAGGCCAATTTTACGGCTAGCGTTGTGCCGAGTCGAATAATCCTATGACTCGAGAAATTACGACTCATAAATATTCCAACTCGAATGATTATTCGAGTTGGCCAACCCGAGTCAGCACCTGTGTTTGTTTATTTGATTTTCAAGTCGCTTGCCGCAGCTGGCCGCAGCTATTCATTCGTTCAGGGGATTTGTGCCATTGCAGTCGTGTGCTCCTGACGTACCGACGTGTCTGGGCCAACAATTGTTACTGACAATGCCGCCAATATTAAAAAAGCAGTAGCTGAATATTTACGCCAACAAAATCACTATTGCGTAGCGCATACTTTGAATTAGGCAGTCCAAGACTGCTTAAAAAGTAACTCTCAGAATTTTCTGAACTATTAACAAAATGCAGACGTATAGTTATGCATTTTAAATTGAGTAACGCAGCCGGTTATAAATTAAATGAAATGCAACAACAAATGGGTCTTCCACAGTTAAAATTGAAGCAAGATATTCCAACAAGATGGAACTCTGCATTATCATGATTCAAAGATTAATCGATACTCGATCACCATTATCGGCTACATTGGGTTTATTAGAATCGTAACCACAAAACTTATTAGTGGACAATTATAACAGATTGCATTATGCCTGCCATACACGCTCCGGAAAATCGTTAAGGAAAAACTGTTCAGATAAATCTGTCAGGATTTCCGGAGCCGCCGGTCTGAATACCGCACACACACGCTCCGATCTCGATCGCATCGCGTCTCAGCTTTGACAGCCATGGCGACGTCAGACGATGCAATTCTGTCGTGATATTCTTTGCTTTTCACTAGCCAAAGGCAAGGTGCGGAATCATAGGGTCTTAAAAACTTTTCCAAATTCTCACGAGACATGTTCGTTGCTCTAAGGCTTCCTCACAACTGAACTGAACTGACAGACTTCACACGCAGAACTGTCAGAACTGACACACGTTCAGTTTTATCTGAACAGTCCAGATCTGTACAGATTTATCGTTTGCGATTTCAATTGTACTTGACGGCCTGAACAGTCCGTTTAGTTCAGTTCAAACTGTTCAGTTTTTCCCCACACACGATCCGGAAATCGTTAAGGTCAGGTCTGAACAGTTTTTCCTTAACGATTTTCCGGAGCGTGTATGGCAGGCATTAGTCTTCTAAAACGTTTGGAAAAAATGACGAACGAACTGTCAGGATAAATGTATACTACGTTGTCCCGTGGCATTCCATTAATTAGAGGTTTAAAAAGTGCAATACGAAATAAAATATTAGTGACACAAACAGGCAATAGTCTACAATCAAAATTGTTAGATGTACTTGAAGGGCGGTTAGGACATTTGGAAACTAATAGTATTGTAGCAAAATCTTGTTTTATTGATCCGCGATTCAAAAAAATAGGATTTACCATTGAATGTAACGCAGAAAGTGCCATGCAGTCGATTATAGATGAGTTAATTCAAACGACTGAAACTGAATCAATTGGTGAGATAAAAAAAACTGGCTCCTGCTCCCCCGAATTCTGAAAATGTTGAATCTGATAATCATCATCATCATCATAATCCATCCCTCTTTTACCCATTGGGTGTCGAGGTTTTGTCCTGTTATCCTTTTGTACTGCCATTCACCCACTTCCGCCATTCACTTCTGTCCGCACTTTTAGTCTTTGCCTCCTAAAAATCTATACCACTGTTTTTTTAAATTTCACATATTGTTTCATTCCATGTTTTTGCAGGTCTACCTCTCCCTCTTTTTCCAACCGGTCTTGCTTCCCATATTCTTTTTGTGAGTCTTGTTTCCATCATTCTGTTAAAGTGCCCCAACCATCTGAGTTTATTTTGCTCTATTTTCTTCTTTATCGGTGCTACCCCTAGGTTCTTCCTAATATCTGTGTTTCTCATTTTGTCCAGCATTGAAATACCCTCCGTTCTTCTCATATACTTCATTTCGGCTGCTTGTAGTCTGCTCTCGTGTCTTTTATTTTTGACCCACGTTTCACTTCCATAAGTGAGTGTTGGAATGTATATTACGTCAAACACCACTATTTTCGTTTTCTTGGATACTTCCTTGTTGTTTAGGAACTGAGTTCTTAGGCTATGGAACACGTTCGCGGCTGCTGTTATTCTATTATTAATTTCACCTTCCAAACTACCGCTCTCTTCTACAATCGCTCCTAGGTACTTGTATTACGATACTTGCTCAATTTCTTTGCCTTCGATTTTTATTTTTAAATGTCTTTCTCTCTCCTCTCTTGCAATTCTCATCACTTTCGTTTTCTTTTCATTAATTTTTAGGTTAAAGGGGGCTAGTTGTTTCTCCAGAATATTTATATTGTGTTGTAGATCCCTTTCATTCTCTGCAAATATCACCATGTCGCCTGCAAACGCGCATATGTTAATGCTCACTATCTGCATGTTTTTGTACCCCACACAAAGTTTCCTCATCTCAGGTACTGATTTTTTGATAACTTCATCCAGTGCTGTTATGAAAAGCAGTGGACTTAGTGTCACCCCCCCCCCCCCCCCCCCACCCTGTCTAACTCCTTCATTTGTGGTAAATATTTCCGATGTCATGTTTCTTGTTCTCACATAGTTTTGATTCTTATGGTAGATACTCCTTACAGCTTTTTTTAATTCTTCTCCTATTCCCAGTTTTTCCAAGGTCTTCCAAATCATTTTCCTATTTACTCTATCAAATGCTTTCTCCAAATCTATTGGAGTACACATTAATATTTCCTTATTGCGTGCTCTGTATTTTTCTATAATTTTCCGTATGGTAAATATATATCTTGAGTACTCTTCTCTCTCCTAAATCCACTTTGATTCTCCTCCAATTCCTTTTCCACCCTTTCTCTAAGTTTTCCTTCAAGTATACATTCGTATACTTTTCCCGGTACCGATAATAAGGTTATATCCCTATAGTTGTCACAGTTCCTTCTATCTCCACCTTTGTATACTGGTGTAATTATGCCATACTCCCAATCCTTGGGTATCTTTTTTCCCTTATACACGATCCTAACTACTTGATGCAATTTTTCGAACCCGATGTCGTCTAGATTTTTGATCATTTCTGCTGTAATTTGATCCTGTCCCGCAGCTTTCTCTGTTTTTGTTCTCTGTATAGCATCTCTCACTTCCTGTTCAGTAATATTTTCCTCATCTTCTAACTCACTGTCCTTGATTTTGTTGTTGCTGCTTTTTGTCTGTGTCAGATTTTCCTGTTTATCTCCTATATCCCTTTCCACTAATAGTTCATGGAAATGTTCTTTTCATCTTTCCAAGACATCCTCTTCTTTTACTAAAATTTCCCCTTCTTTATTTCTTAATAGCTGTAACGAGCTTGTCTTTTCCTTCCTGAGACTTTTTATAAGCTTGTAGAACAGCTTTTGGTTGTCCCTTTTATTCGCCTCCATTTTCTTCCCGAAATCATCCCAGCTTTTCCTCTTCGCTAAGTCTACTGTTTCTTTGGCCTTTTTCTTTGTGCCTTGTACCTGCTGTATTTCTCTGCCGTCTTTGTTTCCAAGTATTCATTCCACCTCTTCTTTTTCTTCTTTATCTCATACTTTATTTCGTCTGTCCACCAGGCGGTGTATTTTTTCTTGTATCCCAATTTGGTGGTGGTTTCCTTAATAAATTCTCTACTAAGTATTTCCCTATACTTTTCCTGCACGTCTCGGTTTTGGAGTCTATATCCTTTGATTTTTTCTTGTTCGGGTTTGCTTCTTATTCCATTGTCCCTCTTTGCTTGCGATGCCTTCTTGATTAAATCTACTACTAATAGGTGGTGATCGCTTCCTATTTCCGCACTTCTTCTCACTCGTACGTTGGTTATTTTGTTTTTGTTTGATTTTCTGTTAGCGCGTAATCTATTATTGACATTTCATTTCTTGATGCCATTACCCTCGGGTATTTGTGACTGTCTTTATGTTGGAAAAACGAATTTGTTATAATCAGGCTATTCTCCATGCAAAACTCTTTTATTCTCTTGCCATTCCCATTAAGATTTTCTTCTCCATGTTTCCCTATGACACCTTCATATCATTCTTCCCTGTTCCCAACTCTACCATTTAAGTCTCCCAAGATATAAGTATCTACATCCGATTTTTCATATATGCTTTGCATCTCCTCCCAGAACCTATCTTTAATTTCTAGTTTTTCGTCTTCATTGGGGCCATATCCTACAATTACGCGGTATTTTTGTTTGAAATCATCTTCCATTTCTATTGTCATGATTCTTAGTGAGTGAAATTCATAGTTTCTAAGCTGGTTCTTATACTCACTTGCTATAATGCAGCCTACTCCTGCCTGTGCTCTGTATTCTTCCACCACCCCGCTGTGTAAAAGTATGTGCTCTTCCCCAGGTCTATGCACCCCTTCCCCTTCTTCTTCGTTTCTGTGACTGCCAGTATCTTTATATTTTTAGCTTTCATTTCCTGAAGTATTTCAATTTCTTTTCCATTTATACCCCTTACATTCCAGGTTCCCATCCTCCATTTTTCTTTTCGATTTTCATTTGTACCATTGATCCTTTTTTCCTTATTGCTACTCTCATCCTGTTTGTATGTTTCCATTTGCGTGTCCTTATTCTTTCCTTTTGTCTCTCTCGAAGTGCCCTTCTCGATTTTCTCTGTTAGTTTTTTGGCCTCTCGTTTTGTTCCTTAACAACCACACCTTTTCCCTTTTTGTCCCAAACATATACTTTTCCATTTATTACTATTTTCATGTATCCCACTTTTGTATGATTTCCTTTTCCTCTTTCCTCTCTCGCAATGCTCCTTATCTCTCTTTGAATTTCCCTCTCTTCTCTGGTCAAATCGTTATCAATGTATATCTTCGTATCTCTCGGTCTACTCTTTGCCTTCATTATTTTTTCTTTATTTTCTCTTGTGATCACTTCCGCTATGACTATTTCCTCTGCATCTCGCTTTTTTATCTTGTACGTAGCTACAATTTTTGTTTCAACTCCTATTTGATTCCTTATGAATTCCTCCACTTCTCTGTTTATATTGTCATCCTTTGTTTTCAACCCTGTTATAACTATGTTATTTCTTCTCTTCTCTCTTTCTCCTACCTCTATTTTTCTCTTTAACTTCTCCAATCTACTGTACATCTCCGTTTTTTCTTGAACCCATTTCTCCTCCTTTCTGTTCATTTCTTTCCTTACCTCCTTTATCTCGTGCTTTAGCTCTTCTGTATTCTTCCTCATTTCTTCTATGAAACCTTTAATCATTCTATTCAATTCGTCCATTTCCTTTGGTTCACTTAAATTTCTGTGTTCCTGATTTTTCCTCTGCTCGGGTAACCTCAACACTTTTTTACTCGCTCCAAATATATCCTTTCCCTCTGGACTATCCCTGCCCCGCTTGCTCATCTATTGCTGCCTCGTACTTTTCCTTGTCTTTTGATCTTTACTTATCCGCTGGCAACATTGCACTGCTTCGCGCGCGCTGCGTTCCCCTTCTCAAGCTGCCGATTGCAATAACCTCACTTAACTTCTTGTTCTTATATCTCGTTTCCTTTGCCTTTTGCTGCCACTTTCCTTACTATCAACGCTGTATATTGCCGTCCCGGTACACTCCGTCGATTTTCCGCAATTATGGCTCTGATGGGTCCACTAATTGGATTTCCGCTTCCGAGCACTTTTATTCACGATTATCCCGCACTGTTGCCGGTTTACTCCGATAATGAATTATGGAAAAACTTCAATATGCCAATGGGTGAGAGTGTTTCTTCATCTGCTCCAGTTTCGGAATCTGTGGTAGCCGTGAAACAATACTTAGACCTTCCGCTACTGGACAGAAAACATAATCCGTTAGATTTTTGGAAACTGCATCAAAATTTCTTTCCAGATTTATATAAAATGGCCATCAAATACTTATGCATTCCTGCTACTTCAGTTCCGTCTGAGAGAGTTATCTCAAAAGCTGGACAATTAACAAACAAGACAGAAATAGACTTCACCCGAAGAAACTTGACCAAATATTGTTCCTTAATAGTCGATTGCGTGATTCTAATTCAATTATTTCCTAAATAGTAGTAGCGAAAAGTAAGAATTATTATTTATTCTTATGATTATTTTTAATTGTTTTAATTAACTTTTAATTATTATTTTTATGTCATAAGAAATTGTATTTTGGTTTCCTTATATAGATATGTAGACCATTCATTATTATAGAGTTTTTATATTTGTGTTACATATTTTTTATATTATTGCCTTAAACGTTGTCTAATATATTATATTAGGAATAATACTATTAAATTTTGTTTAGAATTAACAAATACCATTTTTATTTTGAGTCGACTACATTATGCTTCTATTAAAAGCAACGATGCGGGATATACAGGTGTTTTATAGGTAAACCACAAAAAATGCCGCACGTCAAGTAATTGGATCGCCGACCGCTCGCGGTTGAACACGAGCCAACTCGAGTTGCCGCTATTAATATCTCGAGTTATTCGAATAGATGTATAACTCGAGATGAGCGAATACATTTATTCGAGTCGGCGCAACGCTAAATTTGTACCCGTCTTAAATTAATTGAATTAATATTGAAGCCGTTTGAAGTGCTAGATCAAAATTTTCAACGACACTATTTAAGTTTGATGGTGTATATTTAAATGCAAAAATAAAATAAAATGCCTTTCCAAACCCATTGTTCCCAAATTTCCGCGTAATCGGGTGCAGGTTTCGTTTGCCCCAAGCTTGATTCCGGAAGATACAGAATATTGGTCTAGTTCCTGACTACAAGAATGAAATCAGCGAAGTTGGAAACTGGTTGCGCTACATATTTGGATTACCATTCTTAAATCCATCTGAAGTAGGCAATCCGTTTGTCTTCGATTTTGGTGAAGTACAATCTAACAACGAACGCATTTCACGTTTTGCTGATTATCTCACTCATAATTACATGATGGAAGAAGGTTTTTCCGCCAAGTTAATAGGCTTATTGTAATAATTATAATAGAATTATTCCACGCAAAATTCAACAGTAGTTTTTATTCGATGAATCCGACAATATTTGCATTCCTTAAAATTTTGAACCAATTTCAAACTGATGCCTACATAAAAATCCAGATTAAGCAAGAATACATGATCCAACCGTTCGTCGAAGAAAACAGTGTATTTCAGACAACATTTCAGAATATAAGATTGGGATTATCACACGGTTTCATTTTGTTAAATGTGTATCATATTTTTATAAGAGTTAACATTGTTATTGCGTATTTTATATCATATTTGGTAGTAAAAATAGTTGATTCATATTTTTTATAGACATACAATCAAATACTGTAATTATTCCATAATAAAATTAAGTTACAATTACTTTTATTTTGGGGACGAGTTTAGTTGCACCCTTTTTTATTTACGCTTAGTTGCACCCTTTTTTATCTACAAGTGCCCGTGGACGAATGTACATACAATAAAAGTAGTTAAGTATTTTGCCAGCAGATTTAATTTTTATGTTGTATGACGAATTTAGGTACGTAGAAATTTGACAAGGGACAGGTAAAATCTTTACACTGGATCGTGTCACTTTCACATGTTCGGTGCTTGGAATGGTTACCTTACCAGGTTAGTATACGTGCAGTATAATTACTGCACGTACTTATTAATTATAGCCAGTTTGAAATCAATCAAATTGAGACACAATTTATTTAAACAATTGCATCGATTGTTTTAATAAACTTATAATTAATAGTTACGGGTTCGACTCTGAAACAAATAAAACTGTTGGCTGGCGCGGCATAATTTTACACAGTTACACAGAAAATGGTGAAAAATTGTATACGAATAATCAACAGGTAAACAAAATTATATTTCTAACTACTCATTATCAATTAGGAGCTATACAGCGTGATCAGAATAATGAGTAACAAATGGGCAACTTTTTTGGTATGAAGAGGAAAAAGTTGTAAGGCAAAAAAGTCCTGCAGTATCTCAAATTACATATAGAATTTTTCAAAACTTTTTTTTTTTTTAAATTGAATGATTTTTTTTATTAGAAAATGTGCTTAATTAAGTTCTTAAATTACAGATATAACGTACAATGTGTTATTACTACAGACCGGATTCTAAGTTTTATGCTTTTTGTAAATATCTAAAGCATTAACAAATGAATTAAATTTACATCCGATTTGGAAATAAACGGATCATTTAACAATAATTTGTTTGTGCCTTTTTTGCTTTTTTGCAATGTTGTGCTTATTTTACACTTTGTGCTTATTTAGAGCTTTTTTCTGCTGATTCTGGATTGAAACGAAATTTAATTATTGTGGTCAATATAATTTGTTCATGTATCAACACTTATGCATACTTCACAGTTTTATATTCAGTGCGAGGTGCGAGGCATTACTAATAAAAAAATTAAAAATCCAAACCCAGTGCTGGGTAAGTTTTTACTAAGTTTATTGTTTATCTAAATACATTTAAAATACAAGTAAATACATTCATATCATTCGCGTCACAAAAGTTTAATATTTTTCTACTACAGTTCTACGCATTTGGATTGAGTGATTAATTTAAATTAAATACAAAATCTTCCCAATGAACAAGCATTCACAATTCTGAACATTGTGCAATTAGTTTAGCTCCGTTTGTTACTCTGACAACGTCTCGTTATTACGGTTACATTATTTCTTGAATAATGCCTAAACAAAAAACCGCTGAAGATGAGCTACTGTAGATGAGTGGACTAAAGAACACAAACAATTGAAATTTGAAAATAACAAAATATTTTGCAGTTTGAGTAAAGTCTGTAATTTATTTCACCTTAAAATATTGTTTAATAATAATAATTAATTCGCTACTTTGATTTGCAGTTTCAATGCAATAAAAAAATATGATATAATTCAACATGTGAAAACAATACCACACAAGCAACGCTTAGAAAAAATTAAAAATCAACCATGAACACAACAAACTACAGTAGAATCCATAGCATTAGCAAATTTTGTATTTATAAAATTAACTTTGAAGCTGAATTCTGGCTAAACCAAACGCATTTTTATATAGATATGTTTTGTTAAATCGTCTTTTTTTGATCCCAGTAATCTGTGGTTAAGCCATTTCCACACAATTTAGAGACACCCTGTATTTAGGATATTTTTGTATATTTTCGATAAACATATATTTTTAAATTTAAAATGAAATT
Source organism: Othius punctulatus (assembly GCA_951805005.1). Classification (NCBI taxonomy): domain Eukaryota; kingdom Metazoa; phylum Arthropoda; class Insecta; order Coleoptera; family Staphylinidae; genus Othius; species Othius punctulatus. The sequence goes on from OX638143.1 coordinate 60,481,094, forward strand.
AACTTTTATAAAAACTAAAACTACTATTCTGTAGTTACTTTTATAATCAAAGGAAAAACATAAATTTTTAAAATAATTTTTTTTTAAATTTTGTTGGGTTTTCACAAATTTTTGTGCTTTTTTAATGTAAATTTATGATTTTTTGCGTATGTTAATGCTTTTTTTTTTCAAAAATATGTGCTTTTATAAGTGCTTTTTTAATGTTTTTTTAATGCTTTTTATCCGGTCTTTAGTTATTACCTTCTACGGGTTGTTCTATCTTTCTCTTGTGTGGCCTGCATTTCACACTTCTAATAAAATTATAAATCGCGTTATATGGTTTGCCATTTTAATTTTTCGTTTTGTAATATGTTTGTCACTAAAGTGTCATTTGCACTGGTAAAATACTGTTAACCCAGAAATAATTGAAATTGTTTTTATTGTAGGGAACAGGGAACCATATTTTCCAAAGATGACCGCGGGACCAATACATATTATATCAAAAATAGTATATTTTGCGACAAGAGATACTGTTTTTCTACTCATGTATGTGAATGTAGCAATTTTTCCACGGCTTACTATACCTGAAAGTGATCCTTTTTTTAATCTATATATGAAAATATTTTCACAACTAGAGATGAAAATAAACACGTAATATTAAATGGAAGCATGCATTCATTTCTATGGAAACGACTTTACAAACATTAATTTCAGTAATTTGCATTGTCACAGTGACAGATCGTTTTGAATTAAATCGAGTGAGGTAAGTTAACGAACGAAAAAAACGTATTTCATCTTGAGTAGGAAATACTATTTTTTTACGATATTGCTGTTTATAAAATATTAGATATTAGAGAACTTTGAAGTTCAATTTAATTCAAAACGAACTGTCACAGTGCAAATTGCTGCAATTAATGTTGGTAAGGTCGTTTCCATAGCAATGAATGCATTCCTTCCATTAAATTTTGCATGTTTATTTTCATCTCTAGACGTGAAAAATTTTCATATCTACAGTGAAAAAATACACTTTCATGTATAGTAAGTCGTGGAAAATTGCTTTTCCATTTATGAGTAGTAAAATATATGCATGGCAATATAGTAAAAATGTCACAAATTACAAATATGTGTAATAAATAAAACTTTACAACTATAAAATAAGTTCACTGTACCAATAAATAAATATCACATTTTGCAAATAAATAAAAACGACTGTTTAAAATTAAGTACATTCTACAGTGTCATTCACTTGGAATGGTGGAACCTTTGAAACTTTTTTGGTGGATTATTTTTCGATGGATATAATATATTTTTTTCAATATGTGCTCCTAGTGAAGAGTTGAATGCGTAAACTACATTTGAGACTTAGTAAATAACTAGCCCACTATAATCAAAAATTTACGCAATTGAACAAAACATATTGGGGATTATTTTTTTATTTATTTATTAAGAAAAGTTGTTCGAAGTCAGCTCGAAAGCCCAAATCCCAAGTTTGATTGAAAACAAAACTCGTTATTGTATAAAAAATGTACGCAAACAACTAAAATAAATATTACCTAATTTTTGTTTGTCACAAAAATTTATTAAGAAAAGTTCTTCGAAGTCACCTCAAAACCCCAAATGGTGGAGGTGTTACCATTACAAGAGAAACACACTGTATATAATCTAGATAACCTAGATAACACTAACAACAGAAATATTCTTTCTGAAACTGCATTGGAGTGTGGAATTGAAAATATGTACCTATTTAATAATTTTTAATAATTGTGGAGAAGAATTTTTTTATGGCATCCCATTATTTATAATAGGATTCAATTTTTTTCGATTTCTGATAAACCGTTCACAAACCTTTTCAGGAAATATTCCTGAATTATTCTTCGAATGGTAAATCTTTAACCTTGTAGATTTTATACGCTGCAGTTATTCTTAGAATGTGTTTAAATAATGGAACATTTTTCATTTTTAGAGATCGATTCGGCGCTATATTATTTTTGCTCATAAAATATGATTTAACAGGGTCGGAGTTTGTTGGCAATCGCTCAATAGCTGGAATATCAGCCATCTTGTAGGTACATGTCATAACAGTTCGATGGGATTTGGAAAACTTTAACATTGGAATACTAATTTGAGTCAGGAAAAGTGGAATATTTCCTAACATGTGCGGAATAGTATATTATGTCACGTAGAGGAGAAGTGAGACTTTTCATGGCGCGGCTGAGTTTGCGCGCAAAACAAAGTGAGGCGTGTAATAGGCGAGGCAAGCCATGAAAAGTCACTTCGCCTCCAAGTGAAATATACCATTTCTTTCTTTATACGTACTGCAAAATACGAAAACTCGTAATTTTTTTATATAATTTTTACAAACAAAGTTAATAAAGCTTCCGCTTTATCTCGAATATTATTTTTTCTGCAATCACCTACAGAGATGTCGAATTTGGATTCATCGCTAAATATGACTTTCTACTGTCCAAGACAATTTAGACTTAGCTCAAGCAATACGATTGTTCTTCTGTTTGTTTGTTAACAGAGGTTTTTCTTTAGGCTTAATGAAAAAAAAATACAGTGAATTAAGGAAAGTAATGTTATTTCATATTTCATTTATTATGTACCTTACAAAAACTGAGCCCCGACTTATGGATCCATTGCCTACAACATTCTCGCGAATTATTTGCCCCGTTTCCCCATAAATAAGGCCGTTATCTTTCTTACAGTGACTCTTCGCTGACTTTTACATATTTTCTCAAGATGCATGTAATTTTACTAGGTTGACCGGAACTTTTACCCCGAATTTTGTATCTGGCTCTATCTCCATAGCACTGGATAATATCTCCTACCGTTGACTTCGCTAAATTCAAATTATCGCCCATTGTCTTCATGCTTTTCCCTTCATGGTAGGGTTTCACAACAATTGGACGAATTTTGTTTGAGGTTGCTTTACCATGACTCATTTTCATGAACACACAAAAGAAAGCAGTAAACCGATACTCATCACATTAATAACTATCATTTTAACAGTGTTAACCCCAAAACATGTAAAAAAGGAGACGCCCGAACATTAAGTAGCCAGTAAAATTGGTTCAGTTTTACATTTTTCCCTTCTTAAAGAGGTAAATATAGACAAATAATATTTATTTTTTGGCATAAGTAAGTAGCAACTTTCAGCAAAATAATCTATAAGTTATAGTAAAAATGGGTATCGTCCAAACTTTACGTTGTTAGGGTTCGTAGTTGGCATTTATTAGGCGATGTAGCAAAACAACATTTATGATCCCATTAAATGCCATATAGATAAACACGTTATGGCTAAAGTATGGTCTGGGGGTACATGTTATTGTTTGCACAATATACAGGGTGTGTTCTAAATTATGTGGACATGGCTTAACCACAGATTACTGGGATAAAAAAAGACTATTTAACACAACTTATCTATATACAAAGGCGTTTGGTTTAGCCAGTATTCAGCTTCAAAGTTAATTTAAAGAAAACAAAATTTGCTTATAACAAGAGAACATTCACATTGATTAGGATGTTGTTTGGTAAGACACTTTGTACGGGTATAACTCATATTTTGACATAATATTGTTATTATCAGTAGACCGGTTCTGTATAAAACAAGGGTGGCTCAACATTGACACATTCATATTTTTTAATGACAATAATAAATTATGAAAAAATCAAATCGGACGTAGGCATTCATTATTAAGTTTTTTTGTATCTTTGTAGTTTTTGACATCTGTTACAGTTTCAACACAAAAAAATAAAATATGAGAGACTGCACTACATTCGTTTGGAAATAAATGTATATCTTCAGCTCTTTTTTCCTGAATAAATCAGCAAAATGCAAAACGTAGGTCATAATCAGCTGGTAAAAGCTTTTGCACACTGTTTGGATATGGTGTCGATGAAGCAATTGCTCCTTGAGATCTCTATGCACAGAATCCTTAAAAACTCCTACTTCCTGTGCCAAGCATCGAGTACTTACTTCCGCATGTTCTGTCACTATTTCCAAAATTTCTTCCTCGTTATTAGGGCTGCGAGTTCTACGAGGACGTCCACGATCACCGATCACTGGTGCAAAACTTCCCGTTTGGGAAGTTCCCGTTTGGAAGGTTTTATGATTTGGCACGTGACTATTAAGAAATCTTTCACTGTATACTCGAACGCTACGGTAACAATTTCCCTCGCGAAATCCAAAAACCAGCAACATATCTGTTTTTTCGGAGTAAATGTACTTTATATTAATTATTGTGAATAAACCATCATTTGTTTCTCAGCCATCCCGGTAACTAGATTTCAATGGTTTCCAAACGAGTGTATCACAGGCACTCATATTTTATTTTTTTTGTGTAGAAACTGTAACAGATATCAAAAACTATAAAGATACAAAAAACCTTAATAACGAATGCCTGCGTCCGATTTGATTTTTTTTTAAATTTATTTGCCTTGTCATTAAAAAAATATGAATGAATTAATGTTGGGCCATCCTTGTTTTATACACAACCGGTCTACTGATAATAACAATATTATGTCAAAATATGAGTTATACCCGTATAAAGTGCCAAATATGTATTGTTTTCGTGAAAGCTTTCCAAATTTTGATAGCAATGGAAATATCCTTTTTGAGCTCTCCAAGCCTGTTAAGATCCTATTTGAAGATGTCTGCCTATTGTGTATGTGTCCGTGACAATTTTCTTGTGGATATGTTACGTGAAAAGCTCAAGATAATTGAACGAAATTTTGATATCAAGATTTATAAATCATATTTACATTTCAAATGGTTTTTAGTTTTATCACATTTTTATTACTTATTTTGAATATGAACAAACCAAAATTGAATGAAATTTTGAAATTCAGATTTTTATAACAAAATCTATATTTGAAATGGATGGAACACATTTTTATTGACTAATTTTGAAAATTTGCGTGGCCAGTATGTGAGTATTGCTGCTGTATAACCTTCCATAAAATTCGGAAATATAGATTACCACTTCTGTTATTCTTCTGACCTCACAGAAATGTTCACGATAACATTTTTTTACCAAATACATAGTTTATATGGTGAAAGAAAACATTATTCGAGTGCGAGTGCCACTATCACATGATGCTGGTTTCCACCGTATTTTACAAGTTTTTACAATTAAAACCAAGATTTTCTCAAATGCGGCTGAGATGCCGCTGCTAGTTTCATAATTAACTTTTCACTTTAGCTACTTGAATTGTACAGTTTAATACATTTTAAGTTACAACGATCTCATCGTCATTACGAAACCAAGCATAGAACATTTAGTAGTAGAGAGAATACGATCTAATAACGTGGAAACCAAGTATATAACATTTACATGCTGCAGAATCCCGTCTCATTGATAACAGGTACTATATAAAAATATTGCGCACAATACTGCCTTTGAGACCAAACCCTTACTGGAAATAGAACTAATATCATTGTCATTGCAAGGTCTTATATTAAAAATAAGAATGGGTTTCATGGAAATATGATATTAAAATACAACATAATGTACACCAGAGCTAGAGTTTATCATAAGATGGAATACAATAGGACTCGTATGAGACTTCAACTTTTAGGTTAATTTAAAATAGAAAAATGTATTTCGTACCCAAAGGTAATTCCAAATGCACCTGCCGCCATTTTTACGAGCCTGATCTTCAACTTCATGTTTATGCTAGTGTAATCTCCATAAATTTAATTTTCGTTAACATTTTAAAACCCCATCATTTGTCAAAATAAGAAACGCAAAAACGTTGCCAACGTAAACGTTGTAAAAGTAATTCCAAGTAAATGCGATTCACAGTCTAGTGGCCATTGTAGTGGCAACCATGCCCTGTGCAGCATAATCGTATAATTTCTCTGATGGCACGTTATCAATGTTTACGTTACATTCACAACCACTCAATTAGTAATTTACGTAATAATTTGGTATATGAAAATACACAAAATTGTTCACAACGGCCAAAATAATACTTAAGCGATTTTTTAAATTTTAATTTGACATTAAAACAGCCTCCCAGTATATCCTAGATATTATAAAATGTAAACATAAAGTGACATAGGTGGGTTATATCATTGATTATAATACCCTTATAATACCCTATAAGGGTATTATAATCAGAAGTAATATAACAAGAGCGTCAAAAATAATCGAATACAGCTGACGTATGCGAAATTTGTTCTGAGAAATACGCCGAGTCCGTAGGAAGAGGCGTATTTTAAGGAACACATTGAGCAGTAGTCGCTATATTCAGATTATTTTTTATGCTCGAGTTATATTCGGAGGACTATATACCGAATAATAAATGTAAATGCAAAAAAATATTTTGTCAATTTGACTTTCGTGTATACATATTATGATTCACGGCAACTTGATTTTTATTGACACCTAAATTAAATTAAATTCATAATTATGACTTATAAGAACTTTATGTGTTTATGGTATGTAATATTAAAAGTACGATTATTATAAATTACGGAGCCACTGGAATTATTATTATTATTAGATGAATCAAGAGAAACTTACGAAGATTTATTGATAGAAGAATTTTTAATTTCCGATTCCATTGATTCACTTCTTAAATTTGAAATATTTTTATGATGATTTTCACTTAGATTAAAATAGGGTTGAATTGAAGCAGCATTGTTGTGTCCAAGACGATCTGTTAGAATGATTTGTTATTTTTACAAGTTTTGTATTTATTCCGATGCTTTTAGCAGCACTTTTTGTCCATTTACTAATCTGATTGTTTCCTAAGGGCATGTTTTTATACCAATAGCTATTTTCATGTTTATCCCAATCTTGATTTACTGTAAGAAACAGGCGATTAGTTTTAATGTTAGGTGTCCGTTTAGAAAACATTTTCTTTAGAAGTCGAACGGGCACATGTCTATATTGTTTGAATTTGGGGTAATCCATTTACTATCTGCAATTTTCTTATCACCTCCTTGTGCTGTTTTGGAGAAAATTGTGTTGTATTCCTTCCGACCTGTTGGCAAACCGTAATTGTTTATTTCTTCTTTGAAATATTCTGTCAAGCAAGCACTTGCTTCTCCTCCTCTCCACGCAAGTTCAACAGACGCGATTTGGTTAAACTTTCACTGTAGACCATCGGGTGTATTTCCATTAAAAGAATTTATACAGTGTGAGGTTTGAGGTTTGATAGGTAGGCAACCAAATACGCATGTTGGTATAACTGAAAATGTAAAAAGAATATCACCTAGATTGTTTTTCCAGTGGCGTAGCAAAGAACAAACAAAACAACAACAAAATGAATTAAATATTTAATCATAATTACATATTTTTAAACGTTACAATAAAAGTTTACAACAAATGTTGAAAATGGCGGCCTTCGTTTTCAAGGCAGATGTTAATTCTACGTTTTTTATTTTCAAAAACATATTGGAGCTGCTCTGGAGTTATGTTTCTTATCTCTTTTTAATTGCTTCTTGGAGTTGGTTTAGGTTGTGCATCCTATTTTTAAAAACATTATTTTTCAAATGTCCGAAAAGATAAAAATCACACGGAGTGAGGTCTGGTGAACATGGTGGCCATATTCCTGAGCTTATCAATCGATCATCGTAAAATTCCCTTAAATAATTAATTGTCGCAAAGGCAGTATGAGCAGTGGCTCCGTCTTGCTGAAAATAACCCATTATTTGTTCATCATCATGCACCTGATTAAGAAATGCACCCAGGATGATTGTTCGGTAACGCTCCGCATTGATTGTTTCATTGAAAAATATTGGGCCAATTATCCGACGTCTCGAAATTGCTACCCAAACACCAATTTTAAGTGGATGTAAATCTGTTTCGATGAACGTATGAGGATTTTCTGTAGCCTATGTACTTTTGGCTGTTCACATATCCTGATAAGTGAAACCACGCCTCATCAGTGAAAAAGGTCCTGTCCAGCATATCGTTATCATTTAAATGCTGATTAAACCAATTGCAATAATCAATTCTTTTTGAAAATCAAGTGGGTGTAGTTGTTGAACTACCGATACCTTATACGGGTGCAAATGGAGAATTTTCTTCGCGACTTTTCGGCAACTCCCATACGATACTCCTGTAAGCGGATTTAAACATTAAAATTTGTATGCCATAGAGACCGCATGAATGATAAAAAATAACTTTTTCACACCCTAAAATTAAGAACCAACCTGTTTGTGCTGAAAGTTTTCTTATAGATTTTGTTGGACTTTGTTCAAGCCGTTGTTGGACATCGGCAACAATCTCTTCTGTTAAGGTAGACGGTCTTCCAGTTGACTTGCCCTTACAAATACAATTCTTTCCTTCAAAGCGCTGAATAATACGGATTTTATGCTGGATAATATCCAGTGTAAGTAATGTTGACATCGTGGAAGGCGTATCGTTGTATATAATGAGCCTTCAGGATGAAGGCATCATATTGTGGTGTAAAAACCATTGCAACAGGAAAGCGATTTCACTTAAACTCTGTAAATTTAGAATAAAACTTAACTTTTAGAATTTTATAATCTTAAAACCTGCAAATCACTTACCAGAAATCAAAGATCTACTCAGAGTAGTCCTGATAAGAACTGATGTTTATGAAGCAGAAGACAAAATAACTATAGGCGAAGAATTGGCACAATGGTAATAAATAATAATACGACGCGGGCGGCACTGGGCTGGGGCTGTCAAATCTTTTGACTTTACAGTAAATTTAATTAATAATAAACTTGGAGCGAAGTAATTCTTGTTTGTTCTTCATGGGTTAAAGCCGACGAACTGCGTTTTCTTTTTTCCAAATTGCGTTGTAAAATTTTCTTCCTTGAATTACAGAGCATCTCTTACTTTTTGAAATATAACGCTTTTAAAAGGATTTATAAATTTTTGAATTTATTATAATAAGTAAGTTGAATATGCTAGCTGTGAGATTCCAGAGTGTTTTCAATACTCCTTCTTTATAATCTTCTCCATTAACTTTTCGCATGTTGTAAGCCCTGTCTTCCAAAATTCTATATAATTCTTCATCCGACTTTTCTTCTTTTATATCATAATTTCTTTCTGAACAGAAGTGATCAAATTGTCTTGTAACATAACATTCTGTTCGCACTGTATTAATGTGTTTTGTGGATGTGTCGGATTCTTCGATTTTATGAATCTCATCAGATCCAAATCGATTCATATTGACCGCTTATTATATACTGAATGCAAGAAATATTATGTCATTTTGACATTTGTGTAAAAATATTATGATTCAGGGCAACTTGATTTTTAGTAACACCTCATCGAAATACGCAAACTAACGATATATTCGAAACACGCCCCATGACAACCACGTAATTAGTAATAAGCGCTGTAATACGAAGTAACTAAGGAAAATTCAATATTGTGATTGGTCCATTTAACTATGAGGTCACCGTATATACTATATAGTCAATAGTTCTAATATGTATGTATCCTAAACAGTGGTGTAGCTAGCATGGGTGATACCCGGGGCGGATATCGATGGTGTCTCTCCTCGAAAACGGTAAAATCAACATTGTGTAAAAGCAAAAAATGATGTAAGCATGAAGTATGATTTTAATACAACAATTTAAATAAACATTTGAAAGATTATAAGTCATTGATCATCAAATTACAAAACTATCAATCAAGTATCATAAACATATACCGGGCTTTTTTTTTCTTTATTAGGCATAACATTCCTATGCGTAACTTTAAATAAAAAATAATCAACATATGTAGCGGCGTAGGGGTGGGCAACCAGTTATAGCATGTCGTCTATTGTCACCATTTTTGCATAAACCGTTTCACAGATGGGTTATGTTTTTAACAATAAAGGAATCACACAAGTTCAGTTTTAAATGGAGACATAAATTTTTTCAAACAATTCTAACGGTTAACAAAACAACATAAAAGGTTAAGTGTGGTTGAATCCTGATGTCCCAGCAAGTTTTAAAAATGCCCTCCGTGTTTTTCAAGGCAAGGAAGGATTTTCCCGCAAGGCGGGATTTTGGAAGCAACGCAGAGTATTTGTAATGAATTATGGGCGTATACGTATACGGCTTTTTAGTTCCTTCAAGTGACATATTTGCACGTTATTATAAATTTTACGGGATAAATCCAACCGTGTTTTCACAGAAGAGATGAAACTGAATATCCTATATTGTCTACAGGAAAGGCCCATAGGATCGCTTTTCGATATACCAGACTGTTTGAAATATCATACAGTTAGAATTTCTTCATAAAAACTGAATTTTTGCGATTTCTTAATAACCTCTGTATGGTTTATGTTACATCGTGAAATCTATGTAGGTACAACTGGTTGCCTGCACCAAGATATACGGTTGACAGTTTTTTTTTTCTCTTCTTTCTAGCTTGACAGCTGCAAACTCGGAAATCACATCTCCAAAACTAATACCACATATGACTAATGACACATATAAGTCTCATCTGTGCTAATACTTCGTATTGCTTCGTGTTCGATAGTTAACATTGCAAGATTGTTTAGCCTCGTGTTGCTTATTGTTGACCGTAAGTAGTTTTTGATTAATTTTAATTTACTAAAGCTTCTCTCGTACCAAGCAACAGACACTCAAAAAATACGCAAATTGTCATAAATAACGATAGTATGACGATAAGGTTTGGATGGGAATCTGTAAAATCCCATTTCACGATGGATTTCAAAAAGTCTACGGATACCTAATCAGACACTGTAACATTGGCTGCTTTTAAATGTCTTCTCAACTTTGGTATCTCTAGAGGCAATTCAGCTTCTGATACCTGATTTGTTTTTTACCTGGTTTTACCCCCCCCCCCCCCCTCGCGTAGCTACGGCAATGATCCCAAATTTCGGCCGATATTTTACAATTGAACTCATCAAGTTAAGCGGCCTGCAAATAGATGGGGCAACCAATCAACATAATATTTATTAAGTGTAAAATTGGATGCCGATATTCTTATAAAAAAACTAGTCGGTAGACATGCATTTTACGTCGCCGAATCTCGATCGACCGTCACATGTGTTTTGCGATGCTACCAGATGTAGAAATTTTACCTCGACTGAATGCATTATAAAATTCACAACCGACCAAAGGCAATACCTGAGGTATTATTGAAGGTTAGATGGGTTAGTTTAAAGTTTATATATCGAACAAATTGCTCCACTAGGCCTATATTGTTCGATATATAAACTTTAAACTAACCCATCTAACCTAATTTAGGCACTAAACCAAAACAGGAACCATTGGATATACAGGTGGAGATTTACAAATGTAGATGTGGCAACTGTGCACACGCTAAAAATTCGTACACACGCATGCGCCGGATTCGGCGACGTAAAATGCATGTCTACCAACTAGTCCAACCTGATATTATTTAGGCTAAATTATATTGTTATAAGGTGTGATTAAGCATGTAATTAATGCGGGTATGTTTACAAATGTATACATACATTTGTTAATTTGTAATAGTAAATAATATCCTTTGTAATTTTTTTCGTAAAAGCAACGTGTTTGTTTTAATATTGCGACAATGTTTATTGTTCAAAGCAATATTTTCGTCTGATCACTGGTCTGATGAACTACAAGTCACGTATAAATCTCATTATTAACGCAGTACTTTTCACAGAAAACCCCGTACTTAACAAACACACTGAACAATCAATCTCCAAGACACGAAAGACATGGGAGGAGCTCTCGGTGCCTGCTGCCGCCGTCATCAAAGCCCTAGACTACCCCATGATGACATCGATACACACAGCTTCCACCGCTACACCTGTCAAGGGATTTGCCCACCCCTTTCCATCAGCACATCCGAAATCGTTTTTGTTGCCGATGCTGGAAATGCACCTGCGCCGGCACGACACGTAGACGTGGGGCAAGCACGAGGCCAGGCGTGAGCTGGCCCTCCAGACGACCACCGTGCTAGTGCAGCTGCTCAAGCACGTTGAGTGCCTCGGGCAGATTAGCATCGTGGGTGGCAACAGCATGGACGTTGACATTAAGGGCTTGGCCAAGTACAGCGGCAACATCGTCATTTGCATGCCAGGCAGGTTCGAGGATCTGCTTGCCAGGAAGAGCGACTTGAATCACGCACGGGCCGTTAAAAGCCTTGTAAGCATTAGTTTTGGTCTGCTCGGATATTTACCGATTTATTTGCATCTAATGTAAATAACTGATTTATTTGTACCTAATATAAATTGGGATGATTTCTGTGTGGACTGTGTGGAGCGACCTTCCCATATCAAAATGGTGTACAAAGAATAAATCGGCCCTGCATTAGATAGAACGAACCATTTTTACTCTCACGGTGTAATATACTTTAAAGAAAATTTATAACTTCCTTTTATATACAAGGTGTACCTAAATGATTGTTGTTACATAATCACTTCAATTAAATTGTGCTGCCTTTCAAATTTGTTCACGGTACTATTTGAGAACTGTCACTGTCAACCATACCTGTCAACTGTAAAACAACATAATAACAGTATCGGATTGATGAGGCTGATGCATGATGAAACTCCATGCTAATATATAAATAAAACACAATTGGTGTGAGTTTCACAAAATATTTAATATTGTAACAATTGTTTCGCCACACAGTGGCTTCATTAGGAAGATGAAAATTGCCCGTTTTTGTTTAGAATTATGTTTTATAATAACCAATTTTTCTCCACACAAAAATGTAAGGATTAAAAATTCTCATTCACTAAGAAGGGAATACTTATGAAATGATCAGAGTTTTGAAGTATTCTATAAACAATTCTGTCACTAAAGTTGCCATAAATACATCTTGAGAGACTTCTATATTTTAAAAACTAATATTTCTCAATACAAAAACTTTTGAAGTCAAAATTTTTATTTATTAAAGATGCAACCCTTATGAAATTTAGATATTAATAAGATATTCTACAGATAATGCTGGTACTAAATTTTCCATAAATATATCTTGAGATATTTACTGTTTTATAAAAACCATTATTTCTCAATACAAATATCTAAGGATTAAAAATTCTTATTTATTAAGAATGAAATACTTATGAAATGTTTAGAACAATTATTTTAATGTTCCTCTAGATCAGGGTTCCCAAACTTTTAAACATTTTTAGAAATCCACTTTTTAGAAATCCAATCTAAGCTACCCACTTCATCCCCGGCGCATTGCAGACTAGAGGCCAAAGTGCAGTTTGTAAAATTAATTTTCCATATACAGGGTGTTCCATTTTTGCATGGCAGCCTTGGATCAAGTTTTTTTAAATGGTACCCCCTGTATAAATTTACATATTTGAATTTGCCTGTTTTTGAGCTTTATAAATCCGTTTAGTTTTTGCAATTTGCTTAAACTGTTCAGAAGTTGTTTGTGACGTACCTGAAGGGCAATCAGCGCGTTAGGCCGTGGAGCGAGTGCCTAACTCGTCACTGCCCTTCGAAGCAGTGACGAGGGCCAGGCTCTCGGTGTCAGAGAGTGGGGGGGTTAAAAAAGGCTCCACGTAATTTTAACCTCGTCGCTACTTCGTCGCAAAGGGTGGCTCCACCCTACCTGCGTGGGTGGACGGCAGACAGTCAGCGAAGTTCAGAAATCACGACCTGTCGCAACGCTGACCATTTGGCGCCAACACCACCAGATTTAAATCTCGCAGTGAGAATAAAAACTGAAACTGAAATAAATGCCCGATCGAGAAAACGTGGGGGGAACAAAAAATAACAGGTGTGAGTTTTGTAGTGTAAAATATCGGCGTTTATTCACACAAACGACGGACACCGTGTCTGCGCTCCTGAAATAAATACCTCCGCACGCAACCCTTTCACGCAGGGTTCACTCTATTCGGCCGAATATAGCAAGCTCCTAATCGCGCGATTCCAAGGGCCGACGGAGCGACCTTTCTCTTACACAAGCGCAAAGCACGTACGGCACGCAACACGTAAACGCAACTCTTACACAAAAGAATTAACAATATGTCAATATGGAATTAAACGGAGGTCTGGCTCAATTGAAACCACAAAAAAGATGTATCAATATCTATATATATATATATCTCTGGATATCTGGCCTGTGTTCCTGGTGGTCGTCGCTGGCGGCTGACTACAGCTCCGGAAGGGCGACGGTTTGCGTCGTAGACGCCTAGTGCTCGATTCCGGCCTCCAGCCAAGATGATCGCGGCCTCCAGCCAAGAATGGTTTGGCCGAGCTACTTAGCCCGTAACAAAACGCCTGCAAAGCACATGGCCTTAGTAACAATGGCCGGACACGTGGCTTCACGAAAAGGAAAAGAAATATCGGGCTTAACTACTTACTCAGGTGTTATGAGCGTTTGGAAGTCCCTTGCCCTGTACCTGGTGCCTCAATCCCCTCAAGGGTGGTTAACTGAGTCCCCGTTGGTTATCCCGTAAACCGGATGGTGGTACACCTTATCTCAACGGTTCTTCTGGCACACCGTACTGGGCACGAGTTAGCTGAAGTCTGCTCGATGGCGGCGTCTCGCCGGCGAATTTAAAAATCGCCCACAGGGGAAACGCGTCACCACAACAAAAAAATGCGAGCATGGTTGTCTACAGTGCAGGTCCATGCGCCAATTAATTATTAAAATGCAGTTTCTGCCAAAGCCGTTTTCGGACCGTTACATGTTTATGTTTTTCAAAAATTTAATGCATTTACACGCACTTATTAAAAAAAAACGCAGGGCACTTAGATCCTAAACAACTGTCTGAGGTGTCTTATGGCGGCAAGATCGTTGATTTGCATTGTGTCATCAACTCAATAAATTATTTTCGCCAGCAACGGTTTGCGCTGTCACCGTGTACATAAACCATATCCACCATTTCATTATGAGAAAAATTCATTAAGAATATGCACTATGAAAAATAAAATGTGTCGTACAATAAATGTCAGTTTGACGTTTGCATGACAGAATTAAGTAATTTTCATGACCCGCTAAATTTATATCGATGAGATTTGTGTATACTTTTAAGAAAATCAGAATTGTCTCTCAACTATCAACTTTTAAGAAAAAATTTAAGGAGCAAAAAATATGTAAACTGAGACCCTGAATAGGACTAAGTACTGGAATATAGGGTGTGCCATTTAAAAAAATCAAGTTATGGCACTTAAAAGTTTACCAAATTTAATGTGTCACAGCAAGGTGATGCCACAATGCAGATAGGCGGTCATGCAGCCAGAAGATACCTCAGCCAGTTGTTTAGGCTCAGGCAAAGTCTTAACTAGATATCCCAGAAACCAAGTGCCCTGCGATTTTTTTAATAAGTAATTTTTAGAAAAACGTGAACAACTTCTGAACGGTTAAAACGAATTGCAAAAACTAAACGGATTTATAAATCCCAAAAAAGGGCAAATTCAAATATGTAAATTTATACAGGGGGTGCCATTTAAAAAAACTAGGTAGAAGGCTGCCCTGTAAAAATGGGACACCCTGTATATGGCTAAATAATTTTGCAAACTGCTCATTGGCCTCTAGTTTGCAGTGCCGTTTGGTGCATTTCGATATCATTAACGGTGTAGGTGTAATCGAGCCTGCCCGTCCTATTGACTCACCCTGTATATGCTTTCAAGATCTTGTCGCGTTCCACCAAAATTCGACCAAAACCCACAGTTTGGTAAACCCTGCTCTAGATAATTATTCTACTAAATTTGTCATATTGTATTTTAATAGATTTCGGTTCTATAAAAACCAAGATTTCTAGATATAAATATATCTTGAGAGATTTTTGTGTTATGAAAACCAAATTTTCTCAATACAAAAATCTAAGGATTCAAAATTCTCGTTTATTAAGAGAGTAGGATATCATTTGTAAGACGGAAGTTGCTGCCAACATAAATTGAACTGAAGTGAGTGTAGCAGCTATAGCCTGTTTTTTTTAATGTAATCTTTATCTATATAATCTTTTTAATAGATGTAAAGAAGATATCATTACTGATATTTACATTATTCAACCATCTACACATATTTATTCGAGAAGTGATTTCACAATTCATAAAATCAACTTTTATTTCACTAGTTGTAAACCCTACTATTGCATTATTGTTGGAGAAGTAACGCCTTTGTTCGTAAATGTGCAATCGTCAGGATTATATAGATTAATTCAAGGTATACATTATCAAATTATATATAAAATATATTTTTTATAAGATATTGTATATTTAATCAGGGCCGTGCCTGACCGGCGTTCATTACGTGCGCCGCACGCAGGCGGCCAAATTAAAAGGCGGCCTGACGACCAGAAAAAAAAACAAAAATTAAAAAGCAAAATAACAATGTTAATATATAGTCATAGTCATATATAATCGAAGTAAATTGTAAAATAGTTGAGTGTTGTTGTCAATTCGTCGATAATGGGTCTAATATGTCCGGAAAACATAAAGGATTGCAAAAACGAATTTTGCACAATTATCCACGAGCTCTGTTTATGCCATGCAACGCGCATACATTAAATTTGGCCATTAATGATGCAGCTAAAGTGTCGTTTTCAACGGTGGATTTTTTCAGTAATGTATCTGCAATATACAACTTTTTCAGTGGATCACCATTTAGATGGCAAGTTTTAAAGAAAAATGTAAAATCTTTAACATTGAAACAAGTTAGTGAAACTCGATGGGAAGCAAGAATTAAAGCGATTAGACCACTGCGAAATGAATTAGGTGAAATTTATGACAGCCTTATAGAAATAGCTGAGGAATCTTCAATGCCAACAGTTCGACATGAAGCTGAATGTTTGGCAATGAAACTTAAATCTTATAAATTTATTTCTTCAATAATAATAAGGTACGAAATCTTGGAAAAGGTAGATTTTATTAGCAAAATGATGCAGAAAGTTTCTTGGAATATCAGTTCGTGTGCTGAATCAATTAAGGAAGTTTTGAAATTTTTCAAAAGCATTAGAAATGACGAAAGTTTCGAAAATTATTTGCAGATTTCTAATGAACTTTGTAAAGCACTTGAAACAGAACCGGATTTTCCTGCTGAAATTAGTGTACGTCGCCGACATCACCGAAAACAATTTAGCTATGAAGGAGATGAAAATATTCAATTTACTCCAAAAGAAGATTTTCAAATTATGTTTTTCTATGTAATACTAGATACAGCTATTTCATCTCTTACCACCCGTTTTGAAACTTTGTCAAATTTCAAACAATGTTTTGGATTTCTATACAAATTTATTGATATGGAACATGAGGAAATAATGAAAGTTGTTTCGATCTCCATAATAAATTTAAAGATGGTGAATCTTGTGATATCAGTGGCGTAGAATTATATCAAGAGTTAATTTCTCTAAAAATTATCATAAAAGACAGAAAGCAGCCCGAAGAACTCATAAAGTTTTTATACAAATACAACTTGGAGACTTTTTTTTTTTTTTTTATTTTTATGATTGGCTTTTTCGGGCTACTCAACCCATCCGCCACTTTACTTATTACAATTGGGAAAGACAAGGGACACTGACTTCACCTTACGAGGCCTATCGTAAGGACTTGTTTAACACAAACAACAATACGGCCGCTGGAAAAAGGGTTAACCCACATAGGACTGCTCACATAGGATTCTTAATAGCTAATACTTAATTAAATTATAATGCGGCATTCTTCTAAGAACACGCATATTGCCATATTGATCTCTGAATAATTGCCAGAGAGGAGATGAACCAGATTGCATGGACGTTTGATACCTAGATTTGCCAATTTCTCGAAAAATGCACAGCGCTCTTCCTCGTACCTCGGACATCCAAACAAAAGGTGATTGAGGTTCCCCTCATCAGTGCCACATTCACACTCAGGTGAGTCGATAATACCTAATCTGAACAGGTGCGATGGACATCTGCAATGCCCAATTCGCAGTCTAACTACCATCGTGTGATGCGCTCGAGATATTTTGACGTTCTTGGAGCAAGGCTTGTGCTTAATATGAGGTTGTATCCTAGCATACTGCGTTTGTTTTAGGGCACACCGCTTCCTCCAGCGGACATCCCATTCATCCCTCAAAATTCTATGTTTTAACAAGTTAATTGCATCTTTCGACGGCATCTCGTTTATTGGGGCTCCCCCTGCGTAAGCAGCTTCTTTTGCTGCCTTGTCCACTAATTCGTTGCCATTTATGCCCGTGTGAGCTTTGATCCACGCAAAAACGATCGTTTTTCCTTGTTTCCGTGACTCCGCTGACAGGTTCCATATCCTCTGAATGCTTTCATGCGCTCGAGACGGGTGTTTCCTATTGCTGATGGATTTTAATACGCTTTGTGAATCACTCATGATAACAAATTTAGTTCCCTCAATTCCTAATATATACCTCATAGCTTCCTCTATTCCCCTAGCCTCCGCTGAGAATATGCTAAGGTGCTTGTTAAGGGAAAACTGTCTTGTCTTATTGTTCGTATTATCCAAGAACGCACAGCCGCATCCATCTTTATATTTGGAGGCATCCGTGTATATTGCTCTATGTTCACTTAAAGCCTCCAGCAGATTGTTATGAATCTTTATATTAACTGCGACCGATACTCTGTATACGGGGGTAATTACTGCAGGACGACGTAATAGATCCGCGAAGTTGTCCGGTTCAACTTGGACCGCCTTGTACAATTCCTCTCGAATCGATGCGGTGGTGATAAAGGCTTCCGCCAAGGGAGGAGAATTTCTTTTTCGCCAGTACTGGTTTTGGAGGTTTTCGAGAGTTATTTCATGCGTTTTCTTTAGCATCTCCTCGTTGTTTCTTGTAGACCATTGTATACAGGTTTTGCAAGCCAGAAACCTTCTTCTGAGGTCCAGCGGTGGCTCCTCAGCTTCAACGTGCAGGGCATCAGTAGGCGTGGAGCCCATTGCTCCCAGACATATTCTAAGTGCCTTATTTTGGATTCTTTCCAGTGCTTTCAGCTGATTTAAACTTGCCGAGCCATACACAGAGGAACCGTAGTCTAGATGGGCTCGTATACAGGCCCTATAAAACATTTTTGCTACAAATAGGTCTGCGCCCCACCCCTTTTTTGAGATAACCCGCAACAGGTTTATATACTTCTCGCATTTGCTTGCTAAGTGTTGAATGTGATTGGTCCATTTTAATTTGTTATCAATGACAAACCCCAGATATTTGATGTTTTGTCGCACGGATATTTTCATGCCTCCCAGTGATATACTATCTACTGGACTATCCCGACGTCGCGAAAAGAATAATGCAGAGCATTTATCTAACGATAGTTCGAGACCGTTCATTCTCACCCAGACATTTACCTGCTCCATGATCATGGATAGTCTCCTCACAGTTGTCTCTAGCGATGTGCTGGACACGTATACTGCGAAATCGTCTGCAAATTGAATTGAGCTTGTGTAACCACTGAAGAGCTTATGGAAGTCTGCGGTATATATATTGAATAGCAGTGGACTTAGCACCGAACCCTGCGGAATTCCTACCGACACTGTCCGCGGACCCACCATCTCCCGATTGGTGGCTCGTGCGTAAATGGATCTCTCTCGGAAAATGCTGGTAATAGCCCTTGCAGTTTTGACAGGTAATTTCAATTTGATCAGTTTAGCCTCCAGAATCTCAAGGTTTACGTTATTATACGCGCTTCTAATATCAAGGAAGATGCAACCTAAGTATGCATTTTTAGAGAAGGAAATTTGAACATCCATCGCTAAATGAGATACTGCCTCAACTGTACCCCTGGCTCGGCGATATCCGTACTGGTTGTTGGGGAGGATAGAGTTTTTTTCCACCCAGTATTCAAGCCTGGCCTTTATCATGCGCTCATACACTTTCGTGAAGCAGGAAAGCAGCGAAATCGGTCTAAAGGAAGGTTTTTGATCCATGTTAAGATTAGGTTTCGGAATAGGAACTATTAAAATTTGTTTTAATGAACCGATAACTGCTCCATTTACCCATAATTCATTATAGATTGTTAGCAGGACTTCTTTAACATTGTCTGGGAGGTGCTTTATGAAAGCAAAATCTACATCATCCAGTCCTGGAGTACTGGACTTTTTGTCTGCTAATGTGTTCTCTAATTCTTCCCTTATAAACGGGTCCGCCATAAATTTATCAGTACAATGCTTTTGATTAGCCGGAAGGGGAGTTACCTCGTTGGACACAAAAGCCGGTGCTAGCGAGTCTATTATTTCCTCCAGATCCGTCGCTGAGGTTACTGAGCCCGGCTGATTGGCCCTTCTAATTTTTTTTATTTTGGACCATATTTCGCTTAGGGGGGTATCCTTATTCAAGTTGTTTATAAACCCTCTCCAGCTCTCTCTTTTCTTGGATTTGAGAATTTTTTTCGAATACGCGGAGGCTTCTTGCCATTTGATATAATTATCTAGTATCGGGTCTCGTTTATACTGCTTAACCATGGCTTTTCGTTCCATTATTATTTTAGTACACTCCTCATCCCACCAAACTGGTGGCGGTTTCGCTGAGGTAATCACCGGCTTCTTGATTTTGAATGTTTCGTCGGCTGCCTGGTGAATACACGTTATAATATGTTCCAGCTTAGCCTCCGCGCTCCACATGGTAAGGTTATTCGCATCTCCAAATATCCTGCCAACTGCTCTGTTAAAGTCGAGCATATTTTCTGGGAGTATTTTCCATCTTCTAGACGGAAAGATAATTTGATTCGCGATACTATATTCTCCGGATCTAATCACAATAGGGAAGTGATCAGAGCTGTACGAATCTTCCAAGATGTTCCACTCTAATTTTATAGCTAGCTCTGGGTCAACAAGCGTCAGATCAAGTGCCGAAGCTCTCTCGGTTGGTCTATTTATTCGCGTGGATCTGCCATCGTTTAAACAGATCAAGCCTAATTCATCTATTACCTTTAAAATAATATTCCCCGCATTTTCGGTCTTCTCTGAGCCAAATACTCTATTGTGAGCATTAAAATCTCCGCATATAATACTGGGTGCTGACATTTGGGAAAAAAGATTAGTGTAGTCTTCACAACTAACTCTTGTCTGAGGAGGCCGGTAAAAGCTAGCTATTGAAAAACCCAATTGTGGCAGGAATACTCCACAGATATTAATGCGTTCCGGCAAATTAGTGAAGGTTACTTGCGAAAATTTTATTGTTTTGTGGATTAGCACAGCTGTCCCGCCATACCCATCCTCTCTGTCATTTCTAACTATTTTGTAATTTTTAATTTTGAATTGGGCTGATATATTCAGCCAAGTTTCGCAAATGAGTGCAATGTCTATCTTGTATTCGTGTAATAGCATCTCCAGATTCTCCCTTTTTGACATGATGGATTGTACATTCCACTGCAATATGTGTAAGTTGTGATTTATTGTCTCCATTATTCGAAGGATTCGAAGCCCATAATGTCTGACATTTGATCTGACATTTGTGATGAGGTGGAGCTGATGTCATCCAGAGACATAGTCTCCCCTAATTCCTTCTTAATTTTCGCAATTATTCGCTTAATGCGACTCTTAAGATTGTTGGTTTTAACAATTCGAACAGCCATAATCAGCACTTCCACCAAAGAACTTAAATCTGCAGAGTATTCCCTCGCAATGTCTGCAACGTTTTGTTTGCCTTTGCATCTCGCTATCAGTTCACAGAGATCTTCATATGTAATAACCTCTATCTTTTCTTCAAAGACTGGAGCGACTTCTGCTAAGTATGGATCACTCAAGTTTTCGGTTTTTTTTTTCTTCTGCTTCTGTTTTAGTGTTTTTAATATATCCTCTTCTGCCTCAGATCCCTTGTGTACTGAATCTGAGGTCGATGAGGGGGCCGCTCTTTTCTTAGTTTCTGAGACTCCTGGATTTGTGATATTTATCATGTCTCCTTTATTCTCGGCTGCTGCATGAACATAACAGTTAGTTACCGTCTGTAGGGGGGTGTGAGCTCTGAAACCAGTACCCCCTCCCCTACTAGTTTCTCCTTGTTCACTAATTTGAATGATACTTCCTGGGGAGTCCTCTACTGCCTGGACATACGCAAGATCTTCTGAATTATCCGAAGGTTTTTCTCTGATGTCTCCGTGTTCTTTTGGGCCATTGCTGCACTTGCTCGCAATATGTCCAGTCCTCTTGCATACAAAACACCGAATCTCATCAGTGGTGAGAAAAATTCTGAACATATTGCTCTTATGACTAATGAGGATTGACTCAGACAGTTTATCCATTTCTTCTAAAACAACATATACTTGTCTTCTAAAACTAAGAACATGCCGGTATTCCTGGGTGTTCAGCCCTGCGCTAATGAAGCTAATACGCGAAACCGTTTTAAGTCCAGCCCTTCTTAATGCGCCTTCCACCACATCATGTGGAAGACAAGGGGAAACATTTGATAGAATAATTCTTTTCGCCGGTGAAACTAATCTACGAGCTGGAATGAATGAATCATCCAGCTTAATGCCACCAGCCTTGCTCATAAACTCTTCTACCACATATTTGGTAGACAAGTAGATGCATATACGGTTATTAGAAATGCGCGAAGCGAAGATGATGTTTTTAGGCCCAATGATTGTGCCTACAGCCGTGATATAATCGTTTTTTTGACAGTTTGCAATAGCGTCGAGCACTATTGCCTGTTCCCTCTCCGGGAATGTAAAACTCGGTGTGTAGCTTTTATCTTTAACTACGGACGCAAAGGACTGAGGGACTTCAGTCCCCGATGGTTCGTTTGTTTGAACATTTGAATCGACGTTGATATACGATCCTCCAGCTACAGAGGACGCGGGATTCCTTTGGCTCTGTCCGCCATCAACGGCAGACTCACCGTCTCGCAAGCGGGAATCCATTATAATACGCAGCTTGATATATCGCTCACCGCTGCTCTGGCTCCAATGATCCCCACCTGCACAGCCCGTGCGACCGCGCGCGGGGGGAGAGCTGCTGTCCCCTCACCTGCGTGAACGCAGGACGAGGGGAAATTGATTTAATTAGCGATTACAACCTTATAGAGACTAGCACTTATCTTTGCTGGATACAGATGATAACGATGATGTAACTCTGCCCTTGCTTCCACTTTGATTCTCCTTATTTTCTTCGTATTGACTGAACAAAATAAATTCACCATTAACACGTGTATTTGCCACGAGTGCTGCGTCGATTGAACTTGGAGACTTCTTTTCCAAATGTCGCCACAAGTTTAAAACTTTTACTGACAGTTCCAGTATCTGTTGCATCTGGAGAGCGAAGTTTTTCAAAATTAAAAATTATCAAAAACCACCTGAGAACTTCAATGACTCAAGAACGTCTCAGTAATATATCAATTATTGCAATTGAAAGTGAAATTGCTGATTCCTTAAATATTGAAGGGGCGATTGAAGAATTTGCCTCTAAAATATCGCGTAGAGTAAATTTTTGATTGTAATATCATAGATTTATAGATGTGCCAAAACATATTAATGTTTTATATTCAATGGTAATATGTACATTAGATATATAAGTATAATAATAAACATTAAGAATGAAAATTTGATTTTTTTCTTTGATTTTGATGTTATCTCAAAGGGCGGCCATGCATACTAGCACGCAGGCGGCCATATACCCAGGCACGGCCCTGTATTTAATAGAAGTCTTAAGTTTTGAAATACGAAAAGCAAGGTGTTTAGATATATATACCGGGCTTTTTTTCCTTATTACACATATGATGGACAATGTATAACTGGTTGCCTGCAGCTACACGCAAAGAATTTCCTATGTGTAATTCTAAAAAAAAAAAAATCAACGCATTAGCGGCGTCGGTGCAAGCTACCTGTCAATTTTGGCATATGTTACACATATAGGTTATGTTTTTATTCAAGGCAATACACTACAGGGTTTTTGAAGGCACGCAGAGTATTCGTAATGTATTGTGGATTTATGCCATTACATGCAGCACGTATACGGCCTTTCAATTCATCTACGTTATGTATTTGCACGTCATTAAAAATTTTACTTTTCAGGTAACCCCAAAGAAAATAATCATTTGTTGACATATCAGCTGATCTTGATACATTACGAATACTCTCGTGTATTGTCTTGAATAAAAACATAACCTCTCTGTGTAATATATGCCAAAATTGACAGGTTTCCTGCACCGACGCCGTTAATGAGTTGATTATTTTTTTTTAGAATGGGTCTGGAAACGCTTTTTTTTAATTTTCCATTTGAATATACACCGTGAAACTTAAATAATGTCGTTGAAATTTTTGATCTGGCACTTCAAATGGCTTCACAATTAATTATTGAAGTCGGGTAAAATTGACCACGCGTGAATTTTTCCTTTCAGGACGCTCGGCGTGTGTGACGTCACGGTTGCTCACACGCCCAGCAGTATACTGGAACCTACGTTGAACCAGTTCGCACTTCTGGATTTATCATGTCTAAATAGAAAACGCGTTATAAATATTGAATTATACCTTGATGTACAAATACTACTATTTCTACCCCAAACAAAATATTCGTAAATGTCTATGAAACGCGACCCTTAAAAAATGAATACGAATGATTATTCGAGTTTGCCAACTCAAGTCGGGCGAAAGGCGAGAAACGAATAGCTACTGCTGAGAAACGAATATTTTAAAATATTTTTGATAGTATTTTATCCTTGTTGCCAGATATTTGTGATAATTTTTTATTATTTGTTATTTTAAGTACTTTCTGGTATCTTCTAGTATTTATTTATTTATTTTCCTACTAGTTTCGGTTTAAAATTCAGCCAACATCAGGGGTTTTTAAACTGATACGACACAAATAGTCAAATATAATCTTCAAAAATATAATTTTATTTACAAAAACCCCTGATGATGGCTGAATGTTAAACCGAAACTAGTAGGAAACATAAATAAATAAATACCAGAAGATAGATACCAGAAAGTACTTAAAATAACAAATAATAATTTAAAATATGCTATGAATATGCTCTTTTAACGAATATATTAGATTTTGTTTCAAATTAACAATTGCTAACAAAATTTAAGTCCACTAAATCGTGTCCACTTTATAGGTACATAAAAGTAAGTTTTTAATTTGCCCTAGTTTCGAGTCTACTATACGATACATGGTGCGGAATTTAACTAGATAATCGTTAATAATTCAAGAAGTTATTATTTAAGGCGAAAATGTTTAAAATAAAAGTTTTTTTTATTTCGAGGGAGTAAATAAAGTACCTACTATATATATTTTTTTAATTAGTTTCAAGGTCATTTGAATGCCAACTTTGTTTTTTCAAATAATTATATATTTTTCTAATAAAATTGTATTGTTAATAAAATATAAGAATTTGTTCTTTAATTTGTTTTTTTCTTTTAATGTTCTTTTAATGTTTTTTAACAATGCAATTTTTCATTTAATTTCAATTCTATTGACTTATACAATAATTTTGAACATTTATTGTAACAATTTATACTTCTGAGTGTTTTATTTTTATTTTTTTGTTCTTAAGGCCTATTCAGAGTCACATAACATAAGGAGACGTTGTGCACGCGCATTTGACGTTTTCCTGCTCCATATAAGAAATGCGCTCAATGGCTTCTTATGTTTTATTATGTGACTCGGAATGGGCCTTTACTTAAAACAATACGTGTGTCAGTTTACACTCGCACAAATATGCATAAATCATTAATTTCTCCTTTATAAGTGAATCAATAAACACTGATAATTGAGTTATAAGGAGGATATAAAACATCGGTTCAATAATACTATGAATGGTCGTATAGTATAGTATGAAACATCTTACAGTTGTTTGTTTATAACAATAAAATTCATTATACAATTTTACAATAAAACATTGTTTTAGGCGTAACTAATACATTATTGCTTACCTAGATGCTTTCGATTCGCGAATCTCAGAGCTGATGAAATTACTATTCGTAGCAAAAAAACTAGCAAATGTAACTGCGTCAATCTTAGGCAAGTTGTCTGATTGACCCCGAACAAATCCCTTATCCATATTACACACAAAACAATTGACTGTAACGCACTAACTCTGGCGATCAAATTCGAATAAGCATTGAGCTATCGCAAGGGACGCATGATCCGCGTGCAACGGGCAACGTTGACGTCATCAACGGCCCAATCCTACTAGACTGACTAGCGCGGATGGAGGTGCCAAAGTCTTATTTCAAACCCTTATAACTCCAAATTCTTACCCAATTTAAATGAAATAACGACCATTCGGTTTAAACCAATGAAGTTCAATAATTAATTGTATTTTTTTAATATATTTTTTCATTTTTTCCAAGCCCATTACACATAGGAAATTCCTTGGGGGTAGATGCAGGCAACCAATTATACATTGTCAATCATATGTGTAAAAACGAAAAAAATGCCCGGTATATATATATATATATATATATATATATATATATATATATATATATATATATATATATATATATATATATATATATATATCAATACAAATATAATGAAACGACAACAGTGCGGAACTATTTATGAGTATCGTTTCTAAATATAATATGGGCAAACTAGTGAACCTCACTCAACGAGATTCATATAATATTCGATGTGATTTATCGACAATGAGATATATCAAAGGTATTTTATTTAATTTTTATTATTTACATAAATTAACAGTAATATATTTAGGTGTTGAATGGCACACAAGCCCAATGAAAAAATTATTAAATGCAAGCCCAATGCACTTGAAAATATTCATGACTCGCCAAAAAAAATACAAAAAAAAATTGGTATTTTCTTCACCTAAAAAGGCTGAAAATAATGTACCTGAGAACCAGCACTGTGTCAACAAGACCAAGACATGGAGCTCGAGTGTACTCGATTCGTGGAAACATTAGACTTTGAGGCAATTGTTATTGGCAATTGATAACAAATTTATTGTTATTATAACCAAATGCAGTTACTTACATTTTTTTTTTTTTTTAGATGAGCAAAGAAATTAATGGGAAATTTTAAAATGTACCATAGGGCAGTTTGAAAATCCTATATACAGGCGTGAGAGATCTTTTTGTCTCACTGCCTCAAAATTTGAAATTTGCTGCTACAGTGAAAAGAAAAGATTGGATGCCCTGTCATTTATTGGTCAAATCAATTTTAGCACCGGCAAACTTTTTAAACGTAGCCATGGAGTATGGAAAAATAAATGAAGAAGTGGCTGTAAAAAAATTGGAAAACAAATTAAATATTCGAGTCCAACCAAGTGGTCTATATGTGGACCTCATTCATCCATTTCTTGCTGCTATTCCAGACGGTATACAACATATTCGACATTAAATTTCGAAATTTGTTTGTTGATAATTCGATAATAATTAAATTTATATTATAGGATTAGTGGGAGATGATAGTTTGGTAGAAATGAAATGTATCCCAAAATTAAAAGATTTGAACATATCTTTAAAAGAAGCAGCACTGCATAAAAATATATGCTTAGAATTTTAAAATAATCAGTTATGCCTGAAAAGGCATGATTACTATTTTCAGGTATTCATTATCATGATATTTATATATATGTTTTATTATGGGACCTTACAACTATGCCTTTGGTACAAGATAATAAATTTCATTCCAGCTGCAGGGGCAATTCATCAAAGGGGCTATCAAAAAGGATTTATGTTATTTTGTAGTTTTTATAAACGAACAAACCGATATTTATATAGAGGAGATAAGAAAAGATGAAACATTCTGGCAATATACAATGCTGGAAAAGCTAGTAAGGTTTTATATGCATTGTATTTTGCCAGAAATGTTTCGAGGAAATTTAAAAAAAAAGAAATGTGAGGATCCGGATTATATTAAAGATGCACAAAAGTTGCAAATTGAAACAAAAAATAATAAAGGCATAAATTTGGATTGTTATTTTTTTCCAAAATCGAACTGCGAATATTAGGTAGGTATTATATTATTATAAGGTGTATAATAAAAAATCTACAATTATTAAGTTAGTACTGACAAGAATATTATACGGAGAATAGTTGTAGATATTACTTAATTTAAACTTGATGAACTTCCGTAATAATTGTTGTGTAAGAAAATTTCTATTATAATAATTAATAATATTAATTATCTTCAGAGAGTCCACAGTCCGAGGCGGCCCGATTTCCCGGCCTTAAGAAGGAAATACTTATGAAATGGTTAGAGGAACTGTTTTGAAGTATTCTATCGACTTTTCTCTCATTAAAGTTACCATAAATATATGTTGAGAGAGGTCATGCCCCCCCCCCCCCCCCCCCCACTCAAGTGCCAATGTTATAAGGTTATTTTCCACAATAAATTCCCTAAAGACTAAAGAAAGAAATAAGCTAGGTACGGACAGAATTATTGGGCTAATACATAAGAAACACCTAATCACAACTACTTCTTTAAATGTCAAACCCAACTATGATCTACGTCAGTTAATGAACAAAGATATTTATAAAGAATCATAGAATAGAAAGTTTAAAATGTACTCCTATTTCTTTAATATGTAGGTATGTGTTTTAATGTATGTTATGTACCTATAATTAATAATTTTCTATTTAACTGTAATATTAAATTAAAATCCTAACCAGAACAGCTAAAGTAGTATTTAAATCAAATCCACTTTTATTGTGCAAGGTTTGTTTTAATCTACCTCTGTGGTGATGACATCTACCGCTTTTTTAGGCAGTGTTCTATCGATACAAGAAAAATTCATGTGGTAACCCTGCACGCCACACGTGAGACTCGGCCAGCTCCTGCCTCATGAAGCCTAAGGCCCGTATCTATAGTCTGTACTTGAGCTTGAGTTCGACTCAAGTCGTATATTTGGTTGAGTATTTTCTATAAACGTTTATGCACCAAAGGCAACCGAATATACGACTTGAGTGGAACTCAAGCTCAAGTCCGGACTATAGATACGGGCCTAAGAGCTGTATATTAATCATAGCAATAGTATCAAGCATCCATTGAGTTTTACACTTTTGTTTCAACGTTGCGGCTAATCGCACCTCAAAAGTGGACATAAGAAAATATTTATTCCTCAATTCCCAGAGTGCAGCAAACACAGACTCAGTTACAAGAAGCACGGCTGTAGATGTTGTAGGTGAACCTACACCCAGTAGGAGTGGTGACAATGAGAAAAAAAAGCAGTGGCACAGCAGATAGGCGTTAAAAAATTAAGTTTGCTTTATAAATCTGAAAATTCAACTTTAAAGGACCAAAACAAGAAAGTGTTTGTTCACAATGACGACCAAGTTGTACTGTCTCCACTAGATCCTATAGAAACTGAAGTTCGTATTAATAACGGTAGGTTCCAGCCAAATCTAAATGAGTTTCCAAAAAATTTTTCATTTCAATTCTGTTCAAGCTTCCTGGCTCAAATATAGCGTACACTTGGCTCGAGTACAGTCCACCAAAAGATGCCGCCTTTTGCTTTTCGTGTCGTTTGTTTTGCAATGGAAAATGCTGCTTCGAAAGGTCATATTGACAAATGTTTCATAGAAAATGGTTTTAAAAACTGAAAACATGCTACAGAAAAGTTCAAAAATCATTAAATATCTCTGGTTGAAAAATTATTCCAAAACTAAGGGCATTGACACTTGATGAATCAAAAGCGGTTTTATTAAAAAAGCAAGAGCAGGAACGTTTACGCAACCGTGAAATAATAAGAAGGCTGATTGATTTCACAGGAAGAAAGATCTTTTCGAGGACATGATGAAATAATAGAAAGTTTTGAGCATGGGTTTTTTTAACTCGTGGATCTTCTTTCAGGGTATGACTTTACTAAAAAACCATTTAACGCAGGGGCCAAAAAATACGATATACACCAATAACAGAATTGAAACCGATATTATTTCATAAATTCATAATGTACTAGTTAAACATATTATATCGGAGTTGAATGGAAAATATATTTCTTTAATCGTAGGCGAGACATCAGACTGAGCACACCATGAGCCAATGGCTGTTATAAGATTTTTTGACCTTCCATTAATGCCCCAGTAGAAAGTTTTGTATTTTTGTACAGACTAATGTCTGTTAATTCAGAAGCTATTTTTAATGCTTTAAATGAGATCGTTCAGTCTTTTAAATTACATTGGAAACAGGTAATAGCTGTCTGCTTTGATGGGGCTTTCGCAATGGCTGGAAATATTTCTGGCGTACAATGTAGATATCAGCAAAAAAATCCTAATATAATGTACGTTCATTGTTTAAACTTAACCGTAGTTGATTCTTGTAACTCTCACTCAGGCAACAAATTGATTTTTGATTTCTTTGGAATTATTCAGTTTGTATATTCTTTTCTTGAAGGTTGCTGTGTAAGACATGCAGTTTTAGCAAAAAATAATAATAAAGGTTTACTACATCAGCTTAAATCGTTCGATTTCATAGTCTTACATATTGTCACTCCTATTTTAACAATGATCCTTATAGTAAACAAAGCATTACAGATGGAAAATTTAAACATATGACTTGCTTTAAACTGTGTCTGAAATTTAAAATCAAGTTTGCAATCATTGAGAACTGATACGAGTTTTTTTTGACAAAATTTACAATGAAGTCGAGGAAATGTGTGTCAAACAAAATATCACAATTCCAAAAATAAGACGCCGAAAAGTTTCCCGTAAAATATACGAAAACTGGAAAAATCAAATTCAAAACAAAAAAAGTCATATTAAAATTAAATCCTTGTACCCATTTCTAGACTCTCTTATTTCTAGAATTGATGGACGTTTTTATTCAAGAAACGGCTCGGATAATAGAGTGTGTAGGTGAACTACTGGATTTAAATTGTGACGTTGATTTGATTTTAATTGAAAAACAGTTTGGAATAAATAAAGATGAACTAATCGCAAAATGCAAACTTATTAAATATGATAAAACCATACATAAACGGTAATTTGCGTAATATAAAAGAGTGGATTACTTGGCTAATTATTCTGACTGATTTGGAATATAAAATAATTTATTTAAACTTATCCGTTATCCATGTCACAATGCTGCTTCTGTATTCATATTCATATTCATTTATTTCCACCTAGCTTGTATATACAAAATATACAATACATACATAATACATATAAAGCCAATTTCATTGCACTGCACAAATTGTTGTGGATGTGGTCGTCAGGATATTCAAATAGACAACACAGTTAATAAACATTAATTACACTTACATACAAATACAAATACTCCTCTATATCACGGATATTCTGAAAAAGCATAATAGCACTTCTGTATGAGAAATTGCTTTAGTCTTCCTTTGAACAGCGGCGGATTTAGGGGGGTGGGGGGTTATTAGGGCTATAGCCCTAAGTCACAATAAAAAATAAATATATAAAGAAATAAATAAATGACGAACGGAAAAACGCAAATAGCGAAGTGAAGCATCTAACTACCTCCTTCAACATCAAAGATTAGAAACGTTTTTTTGTCAATTTTATGCTGAGATATGTTATCTCGATTTATCGTATAAAGTAATAAGCTACAATAGTCTGAGCTCTGTCGTATCAGTATACAATGTATAAGGACAAAATTTAACATTTATGAAAATTCAGCACTAATGAAAGTGAAAGTAACTTAGTATGAAGATAACATGAACAGAAGAAAAAATCCAGTCAGATGAAACCAGAGCAGGAGATGTAGAATTGATTGGTAAAGAAAATTTCAGAATCAATCAAGTGTACTAATATTCAAAGTTAACTTCCAAGAACCACTTTGATATTGTGTGCAAAGCTTCAGTAGGTACCATTAGAAAAATTCACTTTTAAATTCTATGAACATTTTATCTAGTATTTTGTCGTAAATATATCTTCGAAAATTAACTTTGTCAATTGAACACGTATCATCATACTATAAGAATGATTGTAATGCTTTTGGACGTTTTCACTTTCTCGACGCTGTTTTATCTCTTTCATTTAACTTAAGTTCGAACTAAAATTTATTTATGTGATATTTCTCATATTAAGGTTCCCTAATTCTATAATTTAAGTAATAAGATTAAGGACGTACAAAAATTACTAAAACTATAAAATTTATTTAATTTTGTATAATCTATCAAAGTGTTGTTCATTTTCCCCCAGTTTCAAAGGTTACAATAAAAGTTTTAATACCAAGATAAGCTTTAGATGAATCAAACTTTTCACTCTGAAGCAATTGATGAACTCCTGAAGCGACTTCAAGAATTTGTTCAAATATAAGAACAAACACAAAATTGTACATGTTTTAATGAGCAACAGGTCTAGCCATTCTGCTGTTGCATCAGATATTCTTAAAAATACTCTAAAATTGTACGCCCGCGCCGACACAATATTTTTATGCGGAGCTAATTGTCTTGACTGGTACAGACAGCTTGGAGATATAGCGAGTGTGGTGGCAGGACTCTTAAATTATGCGGAGATACGGAGCGCCGCGGCCGGTGTACCAACCCTTTTGCACCGTTGTTGATCATTGGAGATATGCTCAACACCTGCCTGTTACAGATACTGTGGAGGAGCTGTCTAACGCAAATTTTATGATAAATTTATGACATCCTTATACGCTATTTTTTATTCTAGGGCAATAAGATTAATGGTATACAAACATTTTTTATAGCAGAGTTCTTTCGGCTAAATACGTAGATATAAGCATTTTTGCTAGGTAATAAAACATGTTAAAGATGTAAAATATTTATTTATAAATAACAATATTACGAAACATATATATTTTACGCATACATGATATAATGCTATTAATAGGGCTGCAAACAATTATTTAATATAATACGTTTATCACTTTAAACGATATCCACAATTATTATTACATCTATTATACATAAGCAAAAATAATGGAAAATATGTACAAGACGATAATATATATATATATATATATATATATGTTTTTGTAATTTGTTCTCTTAGTAGAGAACCGGGTATTCGGCCAGGTTCTCTACTAAGAGAACAAATTACAAAAACATATAATATATACGGCTGAGATAAAGAATTAAAAATATATATATATATATATATATATATATATATATATATATATATATACAATAAAAACTATACAATAAAAATATATACAATAAAATAAATAAAAAAATATACAGGAATGATACTAACATATTAAAGCTACTCAATTATATCACAATGCCTCCAAGGCAGAGTTTCTATCAAGTTGCACATAAGGAACCGCTTGTTATCATGAAGACTGAGGACAATTTTCGAATCCAATTGTTTTATTTACATATTATCAACCAGCTATTAGTATGTTTCAGTTTATATATTAAATAAATTCAATATGATTGATATGATCTGCTTCAAAGTATTTACATTGTAATTAGAGGAATAATAAAAGAACCTTCTGAAAGTATTTTACAACATATTTATTTAACATACTAAATTATAGTATATCTTTTAATTAAACTTGTTACGTATTTATGTACACTCGATCGAATGTTTTTAAGATAAAGATACGTTGGAGCATCATGGGAGTATTTTCTGGTGGAATTGGATGACTTAAACTCTTCATAGTACGATATCATTTTTCCTGTATCCGCCCCGAGTGTAAATGTTGCCAAAGGGTTGTATATCCATTTGCAGATGTCGGCATTGAGTTTCATTTGGGCAATCAGAACGTATCTACCCCCCATCCCGATCGGTGCACCAAAAATGTACCGGTATGGATAATGCCGGACGAGAGATCAAATTACATGCTATATGATAATAAAATCATGAATTTACGTCGCAGTTTTAAGAACGGGACACCGCTGACCTAGGGTGCGAAACATTCCAAAGCCCCGCTCTATTGTAGGGGCGTTTTTTGAATAGCGACGGGGACACAGGATGAATAATAAATCGAGAATTTACGACGCGGTTTTAAGAACGGGACACCGCTGGCCTAGGATAAGAATCATTTCAAAGCCTGTTCTATTGCTAGGGCGTTTTTGTGTACCTTCGGAGCGGGGATAATTTACAAAATAATAGAACCGACGCGCGGATACTATGTTAATTTACGATCGCGCACACACTAATTTTAGCTCTGACATGCTTCCAGGAAATATTTATTACCAACGCGATCTAAAGATAATTTAAAGATCTTTACCGAAAACTAAAAAAATCGAGGCAGGGGTGGTTTGTATAAAACATAATACAGGGGGCTTAGAATGAAAATTCTCGACCAATCAAATAACACCAAATATATGGGGGGAGGCATGAGCTTAGTAATATTGATAGTGTTTAGAATCTATAGCACCAATACAGATTGCGTATTAGGGTTCACACCCCCACCCCGATACTCGGCAGAAGATTTTTTAAAACTGTAGCTGAGCCTCTGCGAAAATGTCATATAATAGTGCATGTATTAAGATTCTCATCAGTTTCACACAACAATGTCTCATAATACCATATATGTGCTTGACAGCGACGATGAAGAGCTGCGCTCAATAATTTGTGCGCAGGCATCACCACACAATACAGGAGGCTCTTATGCACCTGAAAGTTCGTCGACAGCCAGATCGCCGCGGGTATATGTGCTGGCTGCACCATGGCCATATAACTACCCTCATACCACATCGCCACACAACGCAGGAGGCTCTTATGCACCAGAAAGTTCGTTGACAGCCAGTTCGCCGCGGACATATGTGCCGGCCGCACCATGCCCATATAACTACTCTCATACCTCATCGCCACACAACACGACCTCTGCTCCGTACCCCAGCTATGGCATGCCTGTATTTACAGGGTGTCCGTTGTATAATTTACAGGGTGTCCGTTGTATACGAGCTTCCTGCGGCCTATACTGACATATGCCTGTCCAGCATGGGTATATAATGACGTACAGGTGGCGCGTCTGCAAGTGTTCCAGAACAAGTGTCTGAGAGCCTTTACTGGTTGTCACTACTTGGTAAGGAACAAAATATTGCATTACGACTTCAATTTGCCTCAGATCCAAGAGTTTGTTTGCCAGCAGACTCTCGGTTTCTACAGCAAAGCAGAAGCTAGCGCGAATGGACTTATCCAGGGTTTGGGTCAATATGACACAGATAACCCATGGATAAAGCACCGCACGCCGAAGCACATACTTGAGTCCTGCTGACTGCCAGTTATCATTTTCAGAAGACCAGTAAGGGGTTATTAACTTAATCCGGAGCTACGCTGGCTAAACCTAAAAGATTCAAACCTTCGGGTTTCATTTAAATGCTCATATCTGGATGCTGAACATTTCTGATGATCAATATGATACGGCAGGTCATGGTGAACAACCGGTACCTCATTATTGATTCATGGACGCCTTCTGGTGTCCTGAGTACGGAGAGGTTTTAGTCGGTAGGAATCCGACACTACCCCTATAAGGGGTGTCTTTCAGAAGATTTTGTAACGGTCCAAAAATAGCGTTGGCAGAAACGGCTTTTTAATAATTAACGGACGTATGGACCTGCACGGTAGGCAACCATGCTTGCATTTTTTTTGTTGTGGTGACCCGTCTTCCCGGTGAGCGATTTTTAAATTCACCGGCGGAAGCGCCGCCACGACGGAGAACTACATTGACTCGTGCCCAAGATAGATCGTGCCAGAAGAACCGTTGCAGATAAGGTATTTCACCATCCGTTTTACGGGAATAATCAACGGTTCTCAGCTAACCACCCTTGAGGGGGATTGAGGCACCGACTACAGGGCAGGGAACACGCTCGTAACACCCGAGTAAGTAGTTATCTCCTCTCCTCTTCGTGAAGCCACGTGTCCGGCCATTTTGATTAAGGCCATGTGTTTCTAGGCGTTTGGCGACGGGCTAAACCGCTCGGCCAGAACCATTCTTGGCTGGAAGCCGCGGACCTGGCCCAGACGCCGTCGACGGAAACCGCCGACATCCCGGGGCTGAACCCAGCCAACGGCGAGACCATCCAGATAACACAGGCCAGAGATCTAAATATATCTAGTTACTTTTTTTGTGCTCAAGTTGAGCCAGACCGTTTTATTTAACTTTTCTGTTTATTCTTGTGTGTAAATTGCGTCTACGTGTTTCGTGTCGTACGTGTTTTGCGCTAGTGTACGAGAAAGGTCGCTCCCTCTGCCCTTTCAATCGCGCGATTAGGAGCTTGTTTTATTCGGCCGAATAGAGTAAACCCTGCGCGAAAGGGTGGCGCTCGGAGGTATTTGTTTTCAGGAGCGTAGACACGGTGTCTGGCATTTGTGTGTGCGAATAAACGCCATCTTACCATACCAAACTCACACCTGTTATTTTTTGCTCCCCCCACGTTTTCTCTTTACAGTTTTCTATATTCATTTCAGTTACAGTTTTCTTTCTCAGTTATCTCATTTACAGTTTTCTCTTCTCACTGCGAGATCTAAATCTGGTGGTGTTGACGCCAAACGGTCAGCGTTGTGAAGTTCGTGATTTCTGAACTTCGCTGACTGTCTGCCGTCCACCCACACAGGTAGGGTGGAGCCTCCCTTGCGACGAAGTAGCAACGAGGTAAAATTACGTGGAGCCTTTTTTTAACCCCCCCACTCTCTGACACCGAGAGCCTGGCCCTCGTCACTACTTCAAAGGGACCCTCCACTCGCTCCACGGCCTAACGCGCCGACTGCCCTTCAGGTACGTCACAATTTCCTCTCAACAAAAAAAAAAAAAAACATTTTTTTTCTCGAGATCAACCGGTGCCGCCCAGGCGGCACGCAGATATACACAAAGGTCAACTGGGAATTGTTTGGCGAGAGGGTCAATGCTCGCATTGTACTCCCTATCAGTGGTGATTCATGCGATACTGTGGAGCAAGAGGTAGTCAAACTCACAGAAATAATACAGGCAAGTCTCAAGGATTCCTCCACTGAGATGCGCAGGAAACTGCCATCTCATGAGCTTCCCGCAGACATCAGTGATCTAATCCTGGAGAAAAATCGATTACGGAAGCTTTGGCAGAAGTATCGAAGCCCAATTGACCGTAGACGGCTCAATTCTTTGACTGCTGAGGTCAAGGAGAGAGTCCGAGATCACAGGGATCAGCGCGGGCGTTATGCCACCGTGGATATGACGACACAGGGTGGCTCCCTGTGGAGGTGTACCCGGCGGTTAACAAAAGCGAGGGCTCCAATTGCGGCTCTCCTCGATGGAAACGTCATGGTCACCGAGCCAAAAGCAAAATCTGAACTGTTTGCAACGTCTCTGGCGGGACAGTTTACACCTAACCCGTCGAAGAACAATACTCACGGTTACGTAACAGATTTTGTCGCAGAGTACCTAGCGAGACCCGTCTCTAAGGACTTCCGGACGGTTTCGCCAAAGGAAGTTCGTGAGATAATCAAATACTTGATAAACCGCAATGCTCCCGGCGCAGACGGCATTAGTTATATTGCACTGAAGCATCTACCGGGGCGTGCACACGTTCTCATTGCATCACTATTTAACAGAATATATGCACTGAGATACTTTCCATCTCAATGGAAAACGGCAAAGGTTATCGCAATCCCGAAGCCTAAAAAGCCGCTGAAGCTTACTTCCAGCTTCCGACCCATTAGCCTGCTCTCGGGTCTGAGTAAGATGTTCGAGAGAACACTTCTCAATCGCCTAACGGAGACGATATCACAGCGTGATATTCTGATCCCCGAGCAGTTTGGGTTTCGGCAGGAACACAGCACTACTCAGCAGCTAACCAGGTTATCGGAAAGCATAACGCGCGGCTTCAATGACAACCAGCACACAGGTGCAGTGTTTTTGGACATTGAAAAAGCATTCGACAAAGTATGGCATGAGGGTCTCATATACAAACTGATCTACATGGGATTTCCGGATGTTTACATCCACATCATTTACTCGTATCTGATGGACAGGAAGTTCTATGTTTACTCGGAGTGTGAGTCCTCCTCTACCAGATATATCGAAGCCGGTGTGCCACAAGGCAGCGTGATCGGCCCAACGCTCTTCTCACTGTACATCAATGATGTACCGAGAGAGCAGAAGGTTGCACTCTACGCTGACGACACAGCCTACTTCGTAACTTCCCGGTCTGTACCAATCATTCTGAGGAAGTTGCAAGCGCAACTGCATGAACTTGAGAGCTACTATGACATGTGGCGTATCAAAGTTAATGTAAAAAAGTCCGAAGCGGCTCTGTTTACCAGGAGAAGGCCTGCCCAGCCAGGCACTTTAATGCTTCATAACGAAGTCATACCCTGGAAAACTGAGGTCAAGTATTTGGGGGTCATCCTTGATGAGACGACTCAATTTCAGAAGTCACACTTCTCGGGTCATAGGAAAGGCATGGGGTCAATTCTCCAAGCTGTATCCCCTTATCAATGAGGATTCGATGCTCTCGTACAACGGTAAGCGATTACTGTATACGAGCTTCCTGCGGCCTATACTGACATATGCCTGTCCAGCATGGGCATATAATGACGTACAGGTGGCGCGTCTGCAAGTGTTCCAGAACAAGTGTCTGAGAGCCTTTACTGGTTGTCACTACTTGGTAAGGAACAGAATATTGCATGACGACTTCAATTTGCCTCAGATCCAAGAGTTTGTTTGCCAGCAGACTCTCGGTTTCTACAGCAAAGCAGAAGCAAGCGCGAACGGACTTATCCAGGGTCTGGGTCAATATGACACAGATAACCCATGGATAAAGCACCGCACGCCGAAGCACATACTTGAGTCCTGCTGACTGCCAGTTAGCATTTTCAAAAGACCAGTAAGGGGTTAATAACTTAATCCGGAGCTACGCTGGCTGAACCTAAAAGATTCAAACCTTCGGGTTTCATTTAAATGCTCATATCTGAATGCTGAACATTTCTGATGATCAATATGATACGGCAGGTCATGGTGAACAACCGGTACCTCATTATTGATTCATGGACGCCTTCTGGTGTCCTGAGTACGGAGAGGTTTTAGTCGGTAGGAATCCGACACTACCCCTATAAGGGGTGTCTTTCAGAAGATTTCCTCTCAACAAAAACAAAAACAAAAAAAAAAAATTATTTTCAACTGGACGATAAACCTTATAAAATATTGTTTAGATAATATATCTATAACATTCTATAGAAAATGACTACAATTTCAATTTAAAAAAATCAGTCTTTTTCAAGACTTGTGGAGGAGACGCGTGCCCACGTGATCGCCATCAGAGATGATCCTTCTGCCATCGAGCCGGCGATCAAGAAGTGCAGCAAAGATCTGCGGATGATGGATGCTGCTCTCAAGGCTGCAAAATCCGTTGGGGAGAAGCAGCATGTTTTGAGCTGCATATCCCTCATGCAGGGCTTTCGATGCATGCTGAAGGCGTTGCGCGGCATTTCCGGTGCAGGGTACAAACCCTCCGACCCGAACCGTGCAAATTACGCATCGATGCGTGTGAAATGGGTTGACCAGCAGTCAGCGTTCAGCAGCAGATTGCGGACTGGACTCGTCGTCAACCTGCAGCACAAGGACGTCGCCGAATTCCTTCAAGACGCCCGGAAGTTATTCACCGGACGTATAAAGAACGTCCTCAAGAAGGATACCGCGTTAAAAGCGAACGCCGTCTTCTGTGGGGAATTTGTTGTATTGAAAGCCGATGATGAGCTTTATGACTTTAAATACATCAACACGAAAAATTCCCCTATCTACCGGGACACAGATCAGGTGGAATGGTTTGCCGCCAACATTGAGAAACCCATTTTAAAGCAGTTGGAGGAATTTCAAGTACGTTGAATATATTTGCAATAATAACCATAAATTTAATTTATTTCTTTAAATTTATTATAGGAACGTGACTCTGGTTGGAGCCTGGCGACGATCGTCAACATCACCTTTAATATCAATAAATTCACGCCCCAACTGGGTTCTTCATACATTGAGCTGCCCAAACCCATCAAATTAAAGAAAGCGTGCATCAATGTGCAAAACCAGGATGAGGCATGTTTTGGATGGGCAGTAACATCGGCACTTTCCACCCCGAAGCATGGTGAAAACCCAATGCGAACGTCCTCATACCCGCACTACTCTGAGGCGCTGAAGTTGAAGAATATCACCATGCCAATGACAGTCAAGCAGATCCCGAGGTTTGAGGCACAAAACAACATATCCATCAACGTGTACATCCTGGAGAAGGCTGGGAAAAAAATCAATGTGGTTTCAACATATCTGACAAAAAACAAGCAGACCAAACATATCAACCTGCTACTTCTTCAGGATGCGTACGGTCAGGATGATGGTGATGACGGCTGTAATCCCCTCTTCCACTACGTGTGGATCAAGAACTTGAGCCGGCTGGTATCCACACAGCTGAGCAAACATGATGGACGGAAATACTTTTACGACCGCTGCTTGCACTACTTCCGTTCCTCGAAGAAGTTGGAGGCGCACATGGAGGACTGCGAGACGATGAACGAGTGCAAGGTTCGGCTACCGACACCCGAAAATGCCCGCGTTCAATTCAAGAACCATTTGAACGGGGAGGCTACGCCGTTCATCGTTTATGGTGACCTGGAATGTTTACTCACACCGCCACCAGTCGGCAAAACTACTCCATCAACTACAACTCTCCAAGACCACACACTCCATAGTGCTGCATATTTTGTTAAATGTTCGTACGATGACTCATTGAGTTTCTACCGGAGTTACCGTGGTGAGGACTGTCGTCAATGGTTTGCGGCTGAAATGAAGCAGCTAGCAGAAGATGTTGAGACTGTGTTTTTGTGTCCCCTTCCGATGGAGCCTCTTACACCTGCACAACAGCTTGAATTCCGCTCAATTGCACACTGCCACATCTGCGGGCAAGACTTTGACATCCGCGACGTCAGAGTCCGGGACCATTGTCACCTTACCGGTAAGTATCGTGGGGCTGCACATGATAAATGTAACATCAACTGCCAGGATAGTCACATAATTCCGGTTGTATTTCACAATCTGAGCGGCTATGATGCGCATTTCATCATTAAAAATCTAGCTACAGATTTTGAGGGTCGTGTTGATTTGCTTCCTATAAACAAAGATATATTTCGTTCACAAAAAATGTGACGGATAATCTCATCAAATTTAGATTTATAGATTCATGCAGGTTTTTGGCAAGCGGTTTTGAAACATTAGCATCTTATTTAACCACTTTTCCAAATTTAAAGTCACAGTTTCCCGGTTTAGACGAGTCGCAATTTAATTTGCTTACTCGTAAAGGTGTATTCCCTTACGATTTTGTCGATTCATGGTCGAAATTAGACGAACCGCAGATTCCCGAAAAAGCAAAATTCTATAGCACATTAACCGACACCGAAATTAGCGACGGTGAATATGCACATGCCTGCAAAGTATGGGCGAGTTTCGGGTGTAGAAATTTAGGCGAATACTCTGATTTATATTTAAAGACGGATGTTTTGTTGTTGGCTGATGTGTTTGAACAGTTCCGCACGAGCTGTTTGAAAACCTACGGCCTAGACCCGGCCCATTATTACACCTTGCCCGGATACACGTGGGATGCCATGCTCAAATTCACAAACGTTAATTTGGAGCTGTTGACAGATATCGACATGATTATGTTTGTCGAGCGTGGAATCCGGGGTGGGTTGAGTCAGTGCTCTAAAAGGTATGCAGCAGCCAACAACAAATACATGTCCGACTATGATTGAGGGAAGCCGTCGAAATTTTTAATTTACAACGACATCAACAACCAGTATGGATGGGCAATGTCACAGTGCCTACCTTATGGCGGATTTGAATGGGTTGAAGATACTTTAAATGACATTCTTGAGGTTGATTTAGAGTATCCGCATACCGTTCACAATTCACATAGCGACCTCCCATTTTGTCCTGAACACCGCGCGCCACCAAAATCACGCGAAACAAAATTATTGGGCACTTTATTTAACAAAGAACGCTACATCATACACTACCGTAATCTACAACAGGCATTAGAGAACGGGTTAAAATTGAGTAAAATTCATCGTGTGTTGAAATTTAAGCAGTCTGCCTGGCTGAAATCGTACATTGATTTAAATACGCGTCTGAGGACAGCTGCCACTAACGACTTTGAGAAGAATTTGTTCAAACTGATGAACAACGCTGTATTTGGCAAGACAATGGAGAATATCCGCAAGCACTCCGTTGTGAAATTATTGACTAAATGGGAGGGTCGATACGGTGCTGAAGCGTT
Organism: Othius punctulatus; assembly: GCA_951805005.1. NCBI lineage: Eukaryota > Metazoa > Arthropoda > Insecta > Coleoptera > Staphylinidae > Othius > Othius punctulatus. The sequence goes on from OX638143.1 coordinate 60,523,006, forward strand.
GATCGCGAAACCTAATTTCAAATCGAGCACCATATTTGATGAAAATTTAGTAGCCATTGAGCTCAACAAAACCGAAGTTTATTTTAACAAGCCTATATATGTCGGTATGTGCATCTTGGATATTCAAAATTAAAAATATACGACTTCCACTACTCGCATCTGTTATACAGACACCGATTCCCTCATATACGAGGTGGAATGTCTCGATTTATATGAAACAATTCGACACGACGCTCAAAATTATTTCGACACCTCAGACTATCTGGTAGATAATGTGTACAATATCCCCCGCATAAATAAGAAGGTCATTGAGCTGATGAATGACGAGAACGCCGGTAAGGTGATGACCGAGTTTGTGGGGCTCCGCTCAAAGATGTATGCCCTGCGGGTGGAGGGGTATGACAAGGACAAGAAGGCTAAAGGTGTAAAGAGGCACATTGTGAAGAACCGCATCACCTTTGATGATTACATCAAGTGTTTGCGGGAGGACACAGAAACAGCAGTACAACAAAAGCTGTTTAGATCTGTTAATCATGAGGTTGCGACCATCGAGCAGACAAAAATTGCCCTCAGTCCTCATGACAACAAACGGTTTCTAATACCCAACTCGGTAGAAACTCTGCCTTGGGGGCATTGTGATATAATGGAGTAGCTTTAATATGTTAGTATCATTCCTGTATATTTATTTATTTATTTTATTGTATATATTTTTATTGTATAGTTTTTATTGTATATATATATTATTGTCTTGTACATATTTTCCATTATTTTTCCTTATGTATAATAGATGTAATAATAATTGTGAATATCGTTTAATGCGATAAACGTATTATATTAAGTAATTGCCGCCATCTATATCAATAGCATTATATCCTGTATGCGTAACAAAAAATGTATCTTATATGCCTTGGAGGCATTGTAATATACTTGAGTAGTTTTATTATTTTTGTGTTGATCCTCTATATTTTTTTATTTATTTTATTGTATATATTTTTATTGTATAGTTTTTATTGTATATATATTATCGTCTTGTACATATTTTCCATTATTTTTGCTTATGTATAATAGATGTAATAATAATTGTGGATATCGTTTAAAGTGATAAACGTATTATATTAAATAATTGTTTGCAGCCCTATTAATAGCATTATATCCTGTATGCGTAAAATATATATGTTTCGTAATATTGTTATTTATAAATAAATATTTTACATCTTTAACATGTTTCATTACCTAGCAAAAATGCTTATATCTACGTATTTAGCCGAAAGAACACTGCTATAAAAAAATGTTTGTATACCATTAATCTTATTGCCCTAGAATAAAAAATAGTGTATAAGGATGTCATAAATTTATCATAAAATTTGCGTTAGACAGCTCCTCCACAGTATCTGTAACAGGCAGGTGTTGAGCATATCTGCAATGATCAACAAAAGGGTTGGTACACCGGCGGCGGCGCTCCGTATCTCCGCATAATCTGGGGAATCGGGCCGCATCGGACTGTGGACAGTTGATCTCTGAAGATAATTAATACTTTTGAATATTTTTTTCTGTACTGTATTTCAATATATATAGACTGTGTCTGGACAACTTTTTGAAAAAAAAATCTTTTGAACTTAAAGTTTTAATTTTGATAAGTATATGACGTATTTAATATAAATCAACTAAAATCTATCCAGACACCCTTTACATAAGGTACTTCAAGAATCCGTCAAATATGTTTTTATAAACTTTTTGGTTTTTGAGATCAAGTGTCCCGCGTGCTCCGTTAATTTGGTGCAACCTCAGACGATTTGAGTACGGCGCGAGAACAAAACAGTTCAGGCATTACCGGTTAGATGGCGCGGCGGAATTTACTTTCGTTAATATCATTCTTTTGGGTTAATTTATTAACTGTAGATATGTAAATAAAGGATGTACTTCATAATTTGCTTTTACTTGCTGAATAAAACATTTTTACATAGTTTGTTAATGACGGCGGGAAAAAAGTCCTCCTTCGAGCGAAGCCGCAATTTCCGCTCAGTTCATGTTTCAAGTGAGCGGCAAACAGTGAAAATAAAGCGGGCAAAGATGATTTGCTGTGATTGTTTTTATACTGGAAATTTGTAAAGCTACGCATACGTATGTTGGGATTAATTAAAATCAATTGATTTTAATCATTAATAAATATTAAATTGAAATTATTATATAAATCAAATTTTAAATAAATTATTGATTTAAATAGCAAAGGGAGGCCAAAGAAACCATAATGAAGGTCAGAAGTTGGAGGGAGGTTGCCAAGGACAGAGTGTTCTGAAAGGAGGACGCCAAGATCCACATAGGGTTGTAGTGCCAGAGGATGAATGAACATATTCAAGAACAATAACTTATAAAAAAAAAAATTATAGATAGCAAGCGTCTTTCTCCATATATTTATTAATATGGACAATTGGTATTGAAATTAATATTTATAGCAATTTTCTTACACAACAATTATTACGGAGATACATCAGGTTTAAATTAAGTAATATCTATAACTATTCTCCTTATAATATTGTTCTCAGTACTAACTTAATAATTGTAGATTTTTTATTATACACCTTATAGTAATATAATACCTAATATTCGCAATTTGATTTAGGAAAAAAAATTACAATTAAAATTTAAGCCTTTATTCTTTTTTTTTCAATTTGCAACTTTTGGGCATCTTTAATATAATCCGGATCCTCACATTTCTTTTTTTTTAATTTCCTCGAAACATTTCTGTCAAAATACAATGCACATAAAACCTTACTAGCTTTTCCAGCATTGTATCTTGCCAGAATGTTTCATCTTTTCTTATCTCCTCTATATAAATATCGGTTTCTTCATTTATAAAAACAACAAAATAACATAACTTCCTTTTTGATATATTTCATTGCCCCTGCACCTGGAATGAAATTAATTATCTTGTATCAAAGGAATATATATATATATATATATATATATATATATATATATATATATATATATATACCTGAAAATGGTAATCATGATGCCTTTTCAGGCTTAACTGATTATTTTTAAATTCTAAGCATATATTTTTATGCAGTGCTGCTTCTTTAAAATACATGTTTAAATCTTTTAATTTTGGGATACATTTTATCTCTACTAAAGTATCGTCTCCTACCCTACAATTCAAAATCAATTATAATCAAATTAACATCAACTAATAAATTTCGAAATTTAATGTCGAATATATTGTATACCGTCTGGCGAAGCAGCAAGAAATGGATGAATGAGGTCCACATATAGACCACTTGGTTGGACTTTATTATTTAATTTCTCTTCCAATGTTTTTACAGCCACTTCTTCATTAATTTTTCTTTACTCCATGGCTTCAGTTAAAAAGTTTGTTGGTGCTAAAATTGATTTGACTAATGAATGACAGGGCGTCCAATCTTTTCTTTTCACTGTAGCACCAAATTTTGAGGCAGTGAGACGAAAAGATCTCTCACGCCTGTATATAGGATTTTCAAACTGCCCTATAGTACATTTTAAAATTTCGCCCTGCCTTTCTTTGCTCATCTAAAAATAAAATGGAAGTAACTGCATTTGGTTATAGTAACAATAAATTAAGTGCCTCAAGGTCTAATGTTTCCACAAATCGACTACACTCCAGCTCTATATCTTGTTGACATAATGCTGGTTCATCAGCATTTTTGCCATAACTTATGTTACGTAGGAGGTACACTTTTTTTCAGCCTTTTTAGGTGAAGAAAATACCTTTTTTTTTGTATTTTTTATGGCTAGTCATGATTTTTTTTTTAAATACATTCAGTTATTGTTGTGGGTTTTAGTTTGTTGTATCCTATCATTGTTTTCTTTATCTTGTTTTTAATCTTCTTCATAATTTCATCCATTGCTATTATGAACAAAATGGGGCTTACCCTCTTGTGCACCCTCTTGTCTCAATCCTTTTGTGGTTTTAATTTCGTTGTGATTATGTCTCTGGTTCAGATACAATTTTCTGTGTTGTTACATATGCTTTTGATTGCCATCCTCAGTTTAGGTTTTGTCTATCATTAAGTGTCTGCCACACAAGTGAAACAGTGGAACATTTTATTTTGAGATTAGTTTCTATAAGATACGAAAGATAACGAAAAATACTGTGTAGGTATAGAAGACCATTTGTCTCTGAACATAATTCCTCCCTTAATATTGATGAAGTTTCTCTTGTTAATCTGAAATGTGGTTCAACGTTTCTTCTCATGTAGATGACTTGCTATTCAATACTAATATATTGTACAATGACTGAGCAGTCAGCACTCATCTTTTTGAGAAATGTTCCGAGTAGTTTCCATTTTTTAAATATATATGATTGCAATATTTATTTCTCACAATATAGTGTTTCTAATTAAATTCCCTGTAGACAGAATTATTTGAGAGATGGTAGATTATAAGAGCTTTTGAAAACCAGAGTGGTGTAAGTAAGTTTCATAATAATAATAATAAGTAATTCAGACACTCCAGAGATATACTAAAGATGTTTTTCCTTGCATATTTCTGGACTTATCTGAATTTAGAAAAAAAAGACTTACACCACTGTGGTGTCCAACGGCTCATATATTAGTATTATTAAATTGCATCTTTCTAAAGATATTGCCTCTATCTATAACATCTTTTAGGTTTTAAATGGCAAAGGTCACTTTTGATAAATACCATTTTAGTAACGGATCGAATTTAGGTAAAAGTAAAATTATTTCTAAAAAAATACCGTGATCCAAGTCTTCGTTCTCAAATAACAATGTATTCACAGATTTATAGTGATGAAAGTAATGACGAAATGCTAGCCCCTCTAGTCCCTCTAGTAGTAGTCTGTACAAGTAATTTAACTAAATATATCTATTATTCACTGTAATACTTGTTTGACCTCATGGGCATTTTTTTGTCGGGCACTTTCTGCATTTGAAAACAACAAGTGTACTCGTAGTATATTTATACATTTAATTATAGGCATGTAGCTTTCAACATATTTTTCTTTTCTCGTGTCCTTGAATGCGCTGACAAGTATTTTTCATATTGTTCATTCCATCCTTCACAAAAGAACTATACTTATTATCATCTATACACCATTAAAACATTACAAAAATGCATTTTTACACTATGAAAGCCATCCCCTATTTTCATTATCTTCTCGACAAAAAAAAATAGTATATTGTTTTATTAGGAGTAGAAGTGACACTTTTTGTGGCGAGTCTGTAGGTATTGGCTGCCGAGCGGAGCGAGGCAGGCAACTACAGACGAGCCACAAAAAGTTACTTCTACTCCGAATAAAACATGTAATTTTTTCTTCAAACGTCGAAAATAGTTAAAAAGATAATGGAATTAATATTTTTAATTGTCCGAATACGTATAGTTTTAATTCCCAAAGAAGCATGCTATGCAGAGCGTTGCTATGGTTTTGTTTAATTCATTATTTGACATTAAAGTGTATAAAATGGACGAAGACATGTTTCAATGTACACCGCCAGATATTTTAGAATCGGCAAGGGCTGCAACAGAGAAATTATTGCCCACTAAGTCCAGTACCATCTATGAAGTGGCCTACAAAAAATTTATTAAGTGGTGCGCCGAGAAAAATGTAAGCAATTATAGTGAAAATGTTTTACTCGCATATTTTTCGGAAATGGTTAAGAAGAAAGTAAAAAGTTCCACTATGTGGTCTCAGTATTCCATGGTAAAATCGTTATTAAATATTAGAAATGGTGTAGATATTACCAAATATTTAAAACTACGTGCATATTTAAAAAAACAAAATGAGGGTTATACACCCAAAAAGGCAAGAGTGCTGACAAAGGAACAGTTCGACAAGTTCTTATCCGATGCTCCTAACGAGAAATACTTGGCGACAAAGGTGAGTTCTTAGAATAATAAACAAATACAAAATTAAACCCTAAATCGTATTTTCAGATTATTTTGATATTTGGCATATCAGGGGCATGCCGTTGCGATGAACTCGTAAAAATGAACACGACAGATATTCAAGACTTGGGATCTTTGCTACACGTAAAAATACCAGATAGTAAGACATCAAAAGTAGAAAATATCTGTGGTAGCAGCAAAATGGTTGGCGACAGCGGTGCTGTAAGTGCTGCTGTTGCTGCCAGCGCAATCAGTTTTCAAGGGGCTAAAATATCAAATTGCACCTTTAATTTACATTTTAACAATAAATAAATTTGTGTTTTGTTTGAATTTTTTGTTTTGTTCATCATGTATGCGCACCATATGTATGTGCAATATTAAACCCGCCCTCGTAGGGCGTTCTTATTACAAATTATCCAATCATGTTGTCAAATTTACTTTTACTGCCTAGTCAGTAAAAGTGAAACTTTTACTGACTAGGAGACGAAGTAAAACTTTAAGATTGTGAATCGAGTCACTAAAGGTGTCACTTTTATGACGTTTGAAGAAAAACACATTTATTATACAGTTGCGCCTAAAGTATGGAATAAATTCATTAAAAGGGAAATTAAAAAATTAGGAAAAAATCCTCGAACACGTCGATTTTCTATGATAAAATACACATTTTTGCATGACAGTCGATCTTCAACCATCATTTGTTTTTGAGTTATGACGTCATCTATTGTTTTTTAAATGACAACCCCCTATTTTTGTTCTTGATTTTGAGAGATCTTTTCATTGTCAAAGTGACAGTATAAAAATGTTGCCATGTTACATAAGGAATTTTTCGAGTAAATGACAATTAAAAGTGAAAAACGGCAAATCATGAAAAATGAAGCAAAAACGTCATCAGATTTAGTTTTTCAAAGTGCTTGAGGTTGAATTAAACAATAACCCCGCGCGCTATTACAAGCCGTCTGCTATTAGCCTAAGCTGTACAAAACTATTCTTGCAATTTAAGCATAATAGCACATTTAACTGTCACACAAAAAAAATGGAAATTTTAATCATTCTCATCAGATGTAGGGAAAGAACTTTAGTGCTGGCGGAGCGATACGTCTGCAAGTCCCTAATGAAACGGGGATTTCCTAAAAAAAATAATACGGAATTATGCCGACGCGAGCGGCATAATAAGCGGCATAAGGCAATGCACGTGTTCATACAAACTGCGAGCCCCATCTAGCCGAGTTCTAACGAAGTACCTCTCGGTACAAATCAAACTCGCACAAACTATCAGAGCCGCCCGGGCGGCCGCTCACGGCGTAGTACAAATGATATCCTACCCCCTTAAGAGTCCTGCCACCACACTCGCTATATTCCCAAGCGAAATTCATCATCCGATGTAGAAAACTTCCCTGTAATTTAAAAGTTGACACGTCACAGCATTTCGCTAGCTAAAAATATACTGCCCATATTGTATTAAGACAAATATGGGCAGTACCCCTTTTAAAACGGGAGTTTGGAGCACGTGTTAGTATACCCGTCTGTTATGCCGGCGTCTCGGGGTCGATTCTCGCCGGAGCATGTAATTTTTTTATCAGGTAAAAATAATATAAAAGTTGCGTAATTCAAATTAATAAAGTTTAATGGTTAATAAATATTCAAATAAACTCGCGCGCATAAATAATATTAATAAATTAAGTATGTAGGCAACCGACTCAGCATAATTTGCGTGCTGTCAAATCAACACCCTAACATACACTTGGCAACCCGTTGTACAAATAAGGGTCTTCCATCTCGATGAACTGAAAACAAAATGGCTGAAATGCGAAATTGAAGCTCCATAAGAATTTACATGGGAAATTGTCACAGAACTGTCCTAGCTACTCTACTGAGAGAGCTATTAAAAAGAGACCATTTTTGCATAGCGACTCTATGATTCTCAAAGTCTCGATGTACTTGATATTTTTTCCATGCTTCCTTTCAATTTTTAATTCCGAATGAGATAAAAACTGCTTCTCTAGTTTTTTTTAAATAGACTGTACAGGAAGCAGAATGCTGAATTTGGCCGGACGCTATAATCCAGATTAAAATAGTCCCGAAACCATTTATGTACTTTGGAAGGTTCTTTTGTTTTGTACATGATATAATAATTGAGGGAATTGTTAAACAAAATAAACTAAATGAAATAGACAAGGATATAGCGATGAAGATGAGAATTTTGCATAAATACGCAAATAGACGGAGGCAAGACCAAGTCAATATTATATTAGAAATCGATCCATCTATATACAAAAATATCACTGAGTTAGAAATAATGAAGATTGGTTGGCGAATGTGCAAGATGTATGAGCACATAAATGCGAGAAGATGTTTCAAATGCGTGAGATATAATCATATTGCTAAGGATTGTAGAAATGAAGAAGCGTGTTTCAAATGCGGCGACAAACACGAAATTAAAGAGTCTAAAAATGATGTAAATAGATGCGTAAATTGTATGGACACAAATAATAAATTAAATTTAAAATTGGACATTAGTCATTCAGCAATTGATAGGAAATGCCCTTGCTATGGTAAAATTGTGGATGAAATGACAAAAAAGATCATATACAGTAAATAACAATTAAGGACAAAGTTTATAATCTTCTTAAACTGTCAAGGGTATCTGAACAACAAAACACAAATAGTTAATTATATAACGCAATACCAACCTGACAGAATGTGCCTAGCAGAAACTCATATTGATAAAACAGTCACAAATAAAGAATTAGAAATAGACGGATATAAATTCGAGAATTGTGTAACAAACAATAGAAGAACCGGTGGAGTACTTGTATTCATAAAAAGTGATTTTACATATAAAGTAATAAGCGAAGAAATAATGATAATGCATTGTGGGTATTAGAAATTGAAACTAAAATAAATAGAGAAAAATACAGACTAACTACAATTTACCATTCACCACAAAAATCAGACGCAATGTTTCTAGATTATATAAATGAACATCTTGGAAATAACTTAGCACCAAACAATATAATTTGGGGAGATTTTAATATTGATGTGCACAAGGATACAAACGACTCTAAAAGGCTGAAAGATATAATCTACAGGCACAGAAACAAGTAAAACTATTATTGATTAATTTATCGCAGATAACCAGAATGTGCGACACAAAATATGTTACACCCCAAATATTAGTGATCCTTTTATGCTAGCGATTGAGACGAGTAAATTGAAGGATACTGGTACCTGTGAAAAAATAAGTAAGAGATCTTAATAGTATTATTGAATATAAGCAGTTGTAGCAATTAATAACACAATTTTCGGAGTAATATGTGTTATTGTCGCAGGTATTATAAGTCGTCGAAATTGTTGCTAATGTACTCTTCCGTCGAGTAGAATACTTTACCATTGAGATAAGTTTTGATCCTAGACTTAAATTGTTTCGTTGGTAGGTTACGAGTTTCCGATGGTAGCAGATTAAAAAATCTGATGCCGTGGTACTGGTACTAGTACGCGTTCTGGCAAGCCTTGACGTAGTAGGTATGGGGTTGTTCCTATACCTGGTGTTATGGTGATGAATATCGGAATGGGTCTCATACAGGTGTGCATGTTGTTTTACTTGTAGTAGGCATTCTAAAATATATAAGGAGGGAAGAGTGAGAATTTTGAGGGCTGGTAAGTGCTGTCGACAGTCGTCTCGATAGGGCACCTAAGAAAGGACATAAGTATGAATGTGTGTGTTATATTATACAAAGAAACTCGTAGCACCTCACTTAGAGTTCTGCTCGAATGTGATTTTTCACCTTCAAAAGGGTGACATAGGGGCCATTCAACGCATTCAAAATAAAGCCATGCGTATAATACTTAAAGTGAACAAATATACACATATCAGGGATACGCTTCAGGTTTTAAGCTTCATGAGCGTAAAGCAGAGAATAACGTATAAAGCTCTTCTTTTTGTACAGAAGATGAAAATGTGAAATCTGCCAGAATACACTATAAAAAATCTAAAATATGTAAGCAATGTTCATGGATATGAAACAAGGCTAGTGTTTCATTTTTATGTTGAGGGGTTTAGGACCGACAAAGCAGAAACATCTTTCTATTCGAGGGGATTGAAAATATACAATGGGATGCTGTGTGAAATAAGGGATGAATGTAATATTCATCTGTATAAAGCAAAGATGAGGGAGTGTGTTAAATTAAGGTGACCAGATCCTAACGATAGAAAAGCGTGACAGTTTGTCAAGGGGGGGGGGGGGGTTATTTTTTTAAATTAAATAACAAAGAACGCACAATATACAGGGTGTCTCCTAAAAAACGCCGCTGGCCAATAACTCCATAACTCCCCAACTATTTATTGCCCGATTTCAACAAAACAAAAACAAAATTAAATGTTTCCACATGATCTACAAGGGCCCTAATTTTCTTTTTTTTTGCATAATTAACTTTCATTTCAGCGATAGTTTGTAGAATTTGAAAAAAAAAATAGGGCCCCTTTGTAGACATGTTGAACCATTTAGTTTTGTTTTCATTTTATTGAAATCGGCCAATAAATAAAGAAGTTATCGCTTGCGGCGTTTTTTAGGAGATACCCTGTATAATATTATATTACAATTTTTTTTTAACAACATGAAACATAATATCAAATTTACAAATATAATAAATACGAGGGATGTTTTTAAAGTACCGATTTGTATTTTGGCCGCTGCAGCGACGCTACCAAATACAGATATTGGCGAAATATATAAGCTGATAACTACAAAATAGCGAATAAATCAATAAGCAATCTTTCAAAAGTCGGGACTTATTTCAAACGTCGCGGGACGCGGGACAAATTTCTAAAAATCGGGACTGTCCCGCCAAAATCGGGACGTCTGGTCACCTTAAGTATGTTTGTTAAATGGACCTGTAAATAGCGCCAAAGATTGTAGGGTGAAGCATGTTTTTTGCTATTTGTGTTTTATTTTGATATTTTGTTGGTATTTATTTGATTTGTATTTATTTTTTTGAATATGTATGTAGCTTTCTGCTAATAATAATAATAATTATTATTATTATTGATAGTTTTCGTTTGTAACATTAGTTGGTGTAATCACGTTAGTTGGTGTAATCTCTCATTTATTTTAGAATATATATTTTTTTGTCTTCTTGCCTTTTGTTACCCTTTATTAATTAGTTATAGTTGATATTAACTAAGATTAAGTAAATCAAACACTTGGTTGAAGTTTCACTATATATAGTGAAACTTCAACCAAGTGTTTGATTTACCTTAATTATCATGTTTCACCAAGTGGTATTCACACATAATTTCAACTTAATTAACTAATATTGGTTCCACTTTGCACTGTTCCACTATGGGTTTTTTAATAATAATTCAGTATCAAGTCCCACCTATCTATTAATTCGTAGTAGATAAACAGTATTAAGTCACAAAATAGAATATTAAGTCACGAAATATTATGTCCATTACTAGAACCAAACAATATTAAGTCCTACAATTAATTTGAAATTATTTATTTAATTTTTTGTATTTATCCTTCGTCCTTTTACCCTTTCGGCTGTCGGACTGCTCAATTACATTTATAATACATTTTACAATCACATGTCTTCGCTAATTAATTCCTTCACTCTTCTTTTCCAGTGGTCCCTGTCTTGTTTCAATTTTCTTATTTCATTTCTTCTATGCCTCTTCTTTACGCTGCTTGGTGCGTTTGTTCAATGCATTCCTTCCTACTTTATTTTTGCCTTGTATTTTTACTTCATGTATTCTTTTTGTTATTCTAAATTATTTAAATAAATAAATGTAGGAGGTTGGTTATTATCAGCTGTAGTTAGCTTCCAAAATTATAACTGGGAAAATAATAACCCATGCTTTCCTATTTACAATAGTAATCGGTTTGAAAATTACCATTGTTCACTCTTCAAATTGCTCTAGTGTAAAATTTAAAAAATGTGACTTAATACTGTTTGGCTCTTAGGTCCAGATATTCAAAATGGAATAATAACTTCAATCAAAGAAAAATAACAAATTATCCTTTTTCACAAACGACATTTATATCTCTAAATGCTAAACGGCCGGTTCCATAATGGTATTAAAGTTGCATTTAAACCGAAAAGGCGCCTTTTAGTACTATAACGTGTTCCATAATTGATTTTTAAACGTCACTACAAAAAAGTGCCTTTTATCATAAAGTCCCAGCTGTTGGACCTTTGCGCGCAAAAGCAGACTTTATTGCAAACCTAACCTGAAATTTCGTTGATAAATTGTCAAACATCATCAAAATCAAAACAAGTGTGTGAAATATGGAAACTGATACTAGTTCAAGTTCCTCGTCAGAAGACGAAATGGTAATTTTTTTAAGAAGACCAAAAACGTATAGAAGCTGGTAAGACTGTTTCAATAAATTCGACGATCTAGAATTTTTTTAAAGATTTCTAATAACTAAACCTACTGTAGTACTATTGCTACAACGAATTGAACCTTTAATATCATTACCTACAAATAGGTAAGTTGTAAACCTATTTTAAAATACAAAATTATATCTCCTTAATGCATAATTAGTGTTGGTAAATAACCATTATATTTATTTTCTTGTAGAGGAGGACATATACAACCAATGACCCGAGGCTGTTAACATTAAGATGTTATGCAACAGGAAGTATGCTTATTGCTGCAGGCGACTTGTGGGTGTTTCGAAAACATCAGCATGTAGGATTATTAAAACATATGCCATTGCATCTTTGCGCCCAGAATACATTAATATGTATGAAAGTGATATTGACAAGGAGAGGGCAGCTGAAGAATTTTATAACATTGCAAGATTTTCACGAGTAATCGGTGCAATTGATTGCACACATATAAAAATCCAATCTCCTGGAGGTGAGGATGCCGAAATATTTCGTTGTCGGAAAGGGTTATTTTCAATAAATGTGCAAACCGTTTCAGACGCAAATTTAAATATAAGAAATATAGTTGCAAGATGGCCTGGATCTAGTCATGATCAGACTATTTTCAATAATTCTAATCTGAAGCGACAATTTAAGAATGGGAGTTTCGGTCATTATTTGTTAATTGGGGATAGGGGTTATGCAATCCAACCGTATCTCATGACAAAACTGCAGCAAACGCTAACACCAGCAGAAAACTTATATAATGAATCAATCATTAGGACCAGAAATGTAGTTGAAAGGCAATATGGGGCCTGGAAGGGAAGATTTCCAATATTATCATTAGGAGTACGACTACATATTTCGACCACTATGAATTTAATTGTAGCAACAGCTGTATTGCATAACATGGCCATTGAAGTGAATGACATTTTGCGAGACGATTGGATTGATAATGCACAAAATACAGATGAACCCGAGCAAATTGGAAATAATAACAATGCAGCTGTTCTAGGCCAAAACGAAAGGAGATTACTCATTGACGAGTATTTCAGTAGGCTATAATATTATATTCCTTGACATTGTCAAAGAGAGGATTTCAATAAACAAGCATGCATTTATAATAATTATATTAAAACAATTAAATATAATTCAATTTTTGTTTTAATTCCAACTCCTTCAGTTCAATTTCTAAATCTAGGAGACGTTGTTTTTTTTTGTGTTCTTCCTCCAACCTACGGTTCTGTTCCTTTCTGGCCCAGGTTTCCACCTCTAATCAGCACTTTTTTCTTATAAAATTCTTCCTTGGCCAGAACAACGGGGTTTATTATTGTGTTCCTCAGCTTTCTTGCCATCGGCACCTTCAGCTTCTGTGGAGTATATGTACTCCACTTACTGTCACTCTAGAGAAATAAAATAAATTGCATATTTTTATGTTGATTTATAGGTATATAAACGTTAAAATACTTACATTGATAATTGGTCCAGTTTGGTCAAACTGACTGGAACTCCCTGGCATGGGTTCGATTGAACTGTTTTGTTGCTATAAAAATAAATTTAAATTAGTTGTTAAGCAAATAATAATATTGACAAAAATTGCATTGGGTGTTACCACACAATATGAAGTATGGTCAGCCAAATGAATGTTTTGCATTCCATCTTCATTAATAAGGAGACCCTAAAAAAAAAATTAAGCAAATAAATATAATAAAATAAAGCACCATCCTACACAATATAGTTATTTACAAGCGGCTAAAATAGACATTTAATGAGTTAACTGGCTAATGAGATGGCAGGTTTAGTGTTGGCAAGACTGTTAATGTCTCTGAATTAAACGTCTATTTTAACATGTGAGTGTAATACGTTTTCAATTTTCATCATCTGATAAAGTATCGCTTTCTGTACTGCATCTTTTTTCTTGTTTTTTTTTTTGTATGCTTTGCCACTTTTAATGACATACGAATTGGTGGACGTCAGATTTTGACAATGTCCAATTTATTTTAATGAGGGATGCGAAACATATAAAATATTGACTGTAAGCCATCAAAGTATCGTAGGTATGAATTATTACTCTATGCTAAAGGCCTGGCTGACGTCATCTGAAAATATTGACATTGGAAGGAAATATTGTATCTAATAACTTAAAACAGTGGATCAAAAAGTAATGGTTAAACCGCTAGCGGAATACATTTTTTATTTGGCTGTTTCATTAAACATCTGCTTAATCGTCCATATCTGAATAAAACATTACTTTTGAGGCAAAATTGAATGAAACCTATTGATTATTGAAATTCACCGAAACTTTGCAAACATAACGTGTAGAGATATAAAAATACTTACCTGTAAATCATGATCTAAATCAATGTCGGTTTGTTGCATAATTATTTCTGGCCTTAAGATCTAAAAAAAATGTATATAGGTTCATTTGCATTGATACAACATCTAGAGAATTAATACCTCATCACAATCAATTGAGTTAGCGAGGCCCCCCACCGTCTTCACATTGATAATTCTTAAAACTGCCTCTATCAGCCTCGGCTATTCAGAAACATAAGTTAAAGCACAAATGTCTACTGAAGATGACCACGTAGTGGTTGAAATGTACATTTAGAGAAATAAATGTCGTGAAAAAGGATAATTTGTTATTTTTCTTTAAGTATTAATATTTCACAAGCTCTAACCGATTACTTTAACTTCAATCAAATTCATTAAAATCTTAAAATTAAATTTGCTCGAAAATATGTTGGGTAAACTTTGAAGCAGTTGTGGTAAAGTAAGTTTTACAACTATTTTTGGTACAGAATTGTATTGTCAATTGTATTGTCAACCGTCTAATACTTAAAGTGAACAAATATACACATATCAGGGATACACTTCAGGTTTTAAGATCCATGAACGTAAAGCAGAGAATAACGTATAAAGCTATTCTTTTTGTACAGAACATGAAAATGGGAAATCTGCCAGAATACACTATAAAATATCTAAAATATGTAAGCAATGTTCATGGATATGAAACAAGGCAAGTGTCTCATTTTTATGTTGAGGGGTTTAGGACCGACAAAGCAGAAAAATCTTTCTATTCGAGGGGATTGAAAATATACAATGGGATGCCGTGTGAAATAAGGGATGAATCTAATATTCATCTGTATAAAGCAAAGATGAGGGAGTATGTTTGTCAAATGGACCTGTATATAGCGCTAAAGATTGTAGGGTGAAAAATGTTTTTGCTTTTTGTGTTTTATATTTATTTTTTGTTGGTATTTATTTGATTTGTATTTATTTTTTGGAATATGTATGTAGCTTTCTGCTAATAAATATTATTATTATTATTATTATTTTTGATAGTTTTCGTTTGTAACATTAGTTGGTGTAATCACGTTAGTTGGTGTAATCTCTCATTTATTTTAGAAAATATATTCTTTTGTCTTCTTGCCTTTTGTTACCCTTTATTAATTAGTTATAATTGATATTAACTAATATTAAGTAAATCAACACTTGGTTGAAATTTCACTATATATAGTGAAACTTCAAGCAAGTGTTTGATTTACCTTAATTATCATGTTTTACCGAGTGGTATCCACACATACTTTCAACTTAATTAACTAATATTGGTTCCACTTTGCACTGTTCTACTATGGGTTTATTAATAATAATTCAGTATCAAGTCCCACCTATCTATTAATTTGTAGTAGCTAAACAGTATTAGGTCACAAAATAGAATATTAAGTCAAAATATATTATGTCCATTACTAGAACCAAACAATATTTAGTCCTACAATTAATTTGAAATTATTATTATTTTTTTTTTTAATTTATTCTTCGTCCTTTTATCCTTTCGGGTGTCGGACTGCTCAATTACATTTATAATACATTTTACAATCACATGTCTTCGCTAATTAATTCCTTCACTCTTCTTTTCCAGTGGTCCCTGTCTTGTGCCAATTTTCTTATTTCATTTCATTCTATGCCTCTTCTTTCCGCTGTTTGGTTCGTTTGTTCAATGCATTCCTTCCTACTTTATTTATCCCTTGTATTTTTACTTCATGTATTCTTTTTGTTATTCTAAATTATTTAAATAAATTAATGTAGGATGTTGTTTATTATCAGCTTTGGTTAGCTTCTAAAATCATAGCTGGGAAAATAATAACCCATGCTCTCTTATTTACAATAGTAATCGCTTTGAAAATTACCATTGTTCAAACTCTTCAAATTGTTCTACTGTGAAATTTAAAAAATGTCACTTAATACTGTTTGGCTCTTGGGTCCAGATATTCAAAATGGAATAATAACTTCAATCAAAGAAAAATAACAAATAATCCTTTTTCACAAACGACATTTATTTCTCTAAATGCTTAGGATTTAAGTATGTATTGTTAAAGGAGGGTTATATAATGTGTTTTGTCTTGTTTTTTCCTCAGTACAAATGTCTACTGAAGAGGACCACAGACTGGTTGAAATGTACATTTAGAGAAATAAATGTCGTTTGTGAAAAAGGATAATTTGTTATTTTTCTTTAAGTATTAATATTTCACAAGCTCCAACCGATTAGTTTAAGTTCAATCAAATTCATTAAAATCATAAAATTAAATTTGCTCGAAAATATGTTGGGTAAACTTTGAAGCAGTTGTGGTAAAGTAAGTTTTACAACAATTTTTGGTACAGAATTGTATAGCAACCATGTAATACTTAAAGTGAACAAATATACACATATCAGGGATACACTTCAGGTTTTAAGCTTCATGAACGTAAAGCAGAGAATAATGTATAAAGCTCTTCTTTTTGTACAGAACATGAAAATGGGAAATCTGCTAGAATACACTATAAAAAATCTAAAATATGTAAGCAATGTTCATGAATAACGCAAGTGTCTCATTTTTATGTTGAGGGGTTTAGGACCGACAAAGCAGAAAAATCTTTCGATTCCAGGGGATTGAAAATATACAATAGGATGCTGTGTGAAATGAGGGATGAATCTAATATTCATCTGTATAAAGCAAAGATGAGGGAGTATGTTTGTCAAATGGACCTGTCAATAGCGCCAAAGATTATAGGGTGAAAAATGTTTTTGCTAATTGTGTTTTTTTTTTTTTGTTGGTATTTATTTGATTTGTATTTATTTTTTGGAATATGTATGTAGCTTTCTGCTAATAAATATTATTATTATTATTATTGATAGTTTTTGTTTGTAACATTAGTTGGTGTAATCATGTTAGTTTATGTAATCTCTCATTTATTTTAGAATATTTTTTTTGTCTTCTTGCCTTTGTTACCCTTTATTAATTAGTTATAATTGATATTAACTAATATTAAGTAAATCAAACACTTGGTTGAAGTTTCACTATATATAGTGAAACTTCAACCAAGTGTTTGATTTACCTTAATTATCATGTTTTACCGAGTGGTATCCACACATACTTTCAACTTAATTAACTAATATTGGTTCCACTTTGCACTGTTCTACTATGGGTTTATTAATAATAATTCAGTATCAAGTCCCACCTATCTATTAATTCGTAGTAGCTAAACAGTATTAAGTCACAAAATAGAATATAAAGTCACAAGATATTATGTCCATTACTAGAACCAAACAATATTAAGTCCTACAATTAATTTGAAATTATTTATTTAATTTTTTTTTATTTATCCTTCGTCCTTTTACCCTTTCGGGTGTCGGATTGCTCAATTACTTTTATAATACATTTTACAATCACACGTCTTCGCTAATTAATTCCTTCATTCTTCTTTTCCAGTGGTCCCTGTCTTGTGCCAATTTTCTTATATTATTTCATTCTATTCCTCTTCTTTCCGCTGCTTGGTGCGTTTGTTCAATGCATTCCTTCCTACTTTATTTTTGCCTTGTATTTTTACTTCATGTATTCTTTTTGTTATTCTAAATTATTTAAATAAATTAATGTAGGAGGTTGGTTATTATCAGATTTAGTCAGCTTCCAAAATCATAACTGGGAAAATAATAACCCATGCTCTCTTATATACAATAGTAATCGGTTTGAAAATTACCATTGTTCAAACTCTTCAAATTGTGAAATTTAAAAAATGTGACTTAATACTGTTTGGCTCTTAGGTTTAGATATTAAAAATGGAATAATAACTTAAATTAAAGAAAAATAACAAATTATCCTTTTTCACAAATAACATTTATTTCTTTATAAACATGTAAGTTGAATGATGTGTAGATGTATGCAACCAAATATACCGGTGGTGAGTCACCTACCACGTGCGTCGCCATATTTATGCAACCGATACGCGATAATTCGAGAGCGATCAATGGGTTGCCTATTTGAAACGCTTATCGGAATGCACATTGAAAAATATCGACATGGGAAAATACATATTCCATGTTTTTCACAACATACTGATCAAATTCCCGTGCCGCCTGGGCGCAGAAATAGCCCTTGAACGTCTCTACCAGATGCTCAGGGCACACGGACGCTCACTGGAGGATTAAAACGTACAAATCCGCGTTATTATATCGATTTAAATGCGCATCTCTCATGTGTGCAGCGGTGTATATGTAAATTAAACATTGCAAATTAATTCATTTCGCCGTGCGAAGTCGGACGCGACGGAACGATCAGAGCCGCGCTGCGCGTAAAACGCGATTGCTCCTTCAAAAACACGGGACACTTTTACATAAATTACATAATAGTTTCACTTTTCAAGACGAGAACGGCTGTCAATTTCTTCCGGCCTCTTTTGTGTGCGCTGAGTGAATCCCCACCAACTCTATATTCTTTAAAGCGCCAATGTAACCGACGAACACCGGAATAATACGAATGTAGCACTGTATCATGACGTCATATAATTAGAGTAAATACAAAGTAGACGATGGTGTTAGCGTGTTGTTGTAGTGCTGTGTTATATTAAATAGTGAATTAAAAATGGATAACAATGAAGTACAGGTGGGAAATTTATGTATTATATTTATAAACGTGGCGCGGACATTTCTGCACATGCATTTTATTTTTAAATTAAACACAAATGCATGGGTAATTTTATTATTAACGATACATTTAAAATAATTAATATTTTGATTGATGTTTATTAAAAATATATATATATTTTCAATAATTGCGTTATTAATGCGTGCGGTGTATTAAAAGAATATTATTACGCTTTCATTAAATTAAAATTAATCCAATCAAAATTCGCGGAAACGCTAATTCCCGTGAATTAGACAATTACGTAACGTGATGGTATTTTCATCGTCCACGTAATTCCGGCGCAAAGTTTATTAGTTGTGATGTTATTAAATTATTTATTAACCGCCGAGTGTGTGCACCCAATCATCGTGTCCTAAACGAGTTACGGGGCAAACATTTATATGCATTTGCAGTGCCTTATCGCGCCGTAAATTCGCTTTAAATTTAATAATTTATTTATAGTTTCATTTTAGGCAAGCACGCGCCTGCTGCTATTTTAATAATTCAGTGCACCGAAATAACGTTTTCGTATTAATGCGAGTGGATGCATGTTTATTAATTCAGCGACGATTCTTTATCGGCGCCCATATTTATTTATAAATTTGCCCCGAATTACCTCGTTTGATATTTGTACGGAATTCAATTTAAAATTGTATGTATTAGAATTGCGGAATAAAAAATATATTCCACTTTAATTTTACAACTCCTCTAATACATATAAAATAAACCTGATAATTCAGCGAACATAATAATACATCAAAATATACTTCTGATTTTATTCAAAACTATAAAGAGAAATAATTACGGAATAAAAAATATATTCCACTTTAATTTTACAACTCCTCTAATACAAATAAAATCAACCTGATAATTTAGCGAAAACAAGAATACATTAAAATATACTTCTGATTTTATTCAAAACTATAAAGAGAAATAATTACGGAATAAAAAATATATTCCGCTTTAATTTTAAAACTCTAATACAAATAAGATAAACCTGATAATTTAGCGAAAAAAGAATACATTAAAATATACTTCTGATTTTATTCAAAACTATAAAGAGCGCATTGTTATTTTAAGGCTTCCCGCATTGAAATTCACACGGTTTATTTATATACCCAATAACGTGAAATTTGTGTGGATATCGTCACACAGATGTTTATCTCTTTTGATGGCATTAATAGTAATGAACACGGACGTTTTTGTGTTCCCCAAATATCCGCAGCCTCACGGTCACCGGCGAGTTCCTTTCGGGCACTGAAAAAAGGCAACAAAACACCCAATTTATGTCTTTTATACGGCCTCGTTATTTGCTTATAACGTTAGAGAATCATATTATTTTCTAAAACATGCTCGGCGCGATGTTATCTTTATCGATTCGTTTAATGGAACGAGAATGTAATGAATATTCGCCCGTTCGCGTGTATTTATTTGTGCTTTGTGCTCGTTTGTATTAATTTTAATGCGTTTTTTTTTTGTACAGCTGGTTGGGGGTCCATGCGGCCAGCACGGACCCTACACATTCTACAAGGCGTTCAAGTTTACGAAAAACGGCGAGAAACGCATAATGACATTAAGTGAGTTCTTTTTTGTGAAACTGTGGATGGACTCCGACCTAGTGTGCATCGGTGAATTGCAGTTGTTGTGGATTGATAAGAATAGTGAACAAGTGTTGGCTAGTTTAAGGCTTTACTTTTTACCGGAAAACACGCCGGAAGGTCGGATGGATCATGGCGAGGTAAGTTATTTTATTTTCCGGGTTTCGTCCTTTCGCTGTGTAAATAAATATACAGCTGCTCGCTCTCCTTTTCGCGTGTATTAGATATTGAGCTATCTAAGTGATATTGCATATTTTTTTATCGCGCCGCATGCATAATGCACGGCGTTTTTGCGGAATTGGAAAATTTCTAATTTGTGCATTTTATTTCCACGCTACAATTTATAATAATACTGTAATACCGGCGTTACGTTTTCTCGGGCTGTATATTTATTATAACGACACTGCTGCACACAATAGTTAATAATAACTTTCTCGCGGCTTTACAATTACACGATAATTTATTCTTCCTAAATGGGTCAACATAATCTTTTAAAGCTAGCCTTTTATCTTTCATATAATCCACCATTTTGATAGCACTCGGAGCCAGTGATAAGCGCGTTAACAGGTTGAAACAATTATCAAGTAATTTTAATTAATGCAATAATAAGCACGCCAGTTTTTATTGAAACAAACCGATTAAAATAAACACTCGCCGCGCGCTTGAAGTTTTGTAAACGAAAACTAATTTTAACACGTCATTCTCCTTGGTGCGCTTTGTTTACGGCGTGTTTGTCATTGAAAAATTTCTCATAGCGATTAGACATAATGTTTACGTGTGCATTAAACATCGGTGTAGTATTCACGTATATAACCAATTTACACAGCACATGTTCGGAGCGCCAACGCCAGATACGGCCAGTGTAATCCCGGTTACATTTTAATAAGCGATAGGAAACGGTCGCTCCCGAGATGAGTTCCGAAACGCTTCATTATTTCCCCCGGAGAATTTCTTTGGGGATTTGTTTTGCTGTTTAAAATTTCCGAAAAGAATCCCATAATTACTCTCCGTCAGCGGCTCTATTTATACATTTGAAACAGTTTTATTTTCGTGCACATAGTTTGCACCGTCATTCAATCTGCGATTAAATGTATTTTCCATCTTGCATCGCGTCCTATGTGCATCCAGTGCAGGATTTGTTTTATAAAAATTTAGGCTGATATTTGCACCGTCTTTTAATCTGCGATTAATTGTATTTTCCATATTGCATCGCGTCTTATGTGCTTCCAGTGCAGGATTTGTTTTATAAAAATTTAGACTGATATTTTAAATTATTTTATTAGTAGGATACACTTCATTTGCAATGTAGTAATACCTAATCAGCAGGATGGTTGCTGCGCGATAACTAAAGCACGGCATAACAAATATGCACGAAAAAAGACGAAAATATGCGCATGCAAAATTAAAGAAATATGCACCAACATTTCAAATATATGCCAATATATGCAAATATATTTAATTAAAATCACGTTTAAAAATTAAAAATACTTTATAGTACATATATACGGAGTGTCTCTGAATTACGTGGACATGGCTTACCCACAGATTACTGGGATCAAAAAAAGACGATTTAACAAAACTTATCTATATACAAATGCGTTTGGTTTAGCCAGTATTCAGCTTCAAAGTTAATTTAATAAAATCAAAATTTGCTTTACAAGAGAACGTTTACATTGATTTGGATGTTGTTTGGTATGACACTTTATACGGGTATAACTCATATTTTGACATAATATTGTTATTATCAGTAGACCGGTTGTGTACAAAACAAGGGTGGCCCAACATTAATACATTGATATTTTTTTAAGCTTAAATTTAAGGTTAAATTAAGCAAAATAGTCTTAACGTCAAAACCTGCCTACTAGGCCACGAAAATAAAGTTTCAAATATTGAATGGTTTGATCACCACTAACTTACATTTGATTTAAGATCAATATCCATGAATGATGTGTCGGTTTTAATAACATATTTGAATTCTTCTCATACAAGTACTTTGTGATCTCAAAAAAATATTTCAAATTTAAATTAAACGAGCGGGAGCCTCAAATAAAAAAATGCATTTTTTTTTTGTTGTTGTTTTACAATGGCAGGCAAACCATTCAATTGAAAGCATTTAAAGCTTTGATATGGGGGGCCAAATAGGCTTTCGTATCAAGATTATTTTGTCTAATTTACCCAACTCTCTATCACTTGCCATTTACAAGATCTCCATGTTGACCACGATAACTGGGACATCCTGTATAATAGAATAAATATTTGGTAGATTTTTAGACACCCAAACCGAGACAATTGCAAGTAGCCGTTTTGTTGCACAGGGCATATTTTGACGTATTGCTGGTCACTGATTTATGGACATATTTTAAAATTATAACTATGTGAGTTTGGTGAAATCGTGCGTGTTTTACACAAACAATAGAACTTTTATAACAAGTAATAGGGTTTTTGAGAGAAACAGTAGAATTTTCAACAGCATTTCTGTAAGAAACTACAGTTTTTCCGAAACAATGGAAGTGTTATCTAAATAATAGAAGCCTTGAAAGAGGCATTAACATATGTGTAGCAAAAAATGTGTATTTAACATATCCAAAAGAATATGTGGCAGATTTTTAAGTACTCATACCATAACAATTTTCATTTTTCAATCTTCAATTAAGAAACTTGTACCGTAATTATAATTAACGCAAATTAAGACGATTATAATGTTATGATGTCGTAATGCAACAAGATTTTTTGTATAATCATTTATGTAAATTATTATCCCAATTTATTAATTTATCAATAAACATCATTCATTATTTAAATTAAATTGAAACTATGAATACAGTGAAACTTTAACCAAGTGTTTGATTTAACCTAATCATTCATTATATTTTTAATTTTTTATGGTTTATGTAATTACTTTTCAAATAGTAAGGCATTAGTTTAATGCCTTATGTATGATGTAATATTAATAAATAACGAAATAAACCTACTTTATGTCCTATTTCCGGTGGACAATAATACCTCCCAAGTCTTATATGCTTGTCTTATATTAGTGTAGTACATTAGTCTTATATGCAAGTCTTATATTAGGGACGTCCTAAAAATAAAATTAATGGCTAGCAATTCCCGTATCCACGGGATTCGAACCTACGGCCGCGTTTTTTTTTTTTCAAAATTATTAGTTCATACCTGAACTCCGAGATCATCGTATAACGGCGTTAATTATTGAATCATAACTTAGTACATTCTTTGCAATATTGTGATTGTGTGTAAGTGAAAGTGTGGATAGCTCAAGATAATTGATTACACATTTTCGATTAAGGTTTTAAGAACAAAATCTCGATTTGAAATAGTTACAAACACAACAACCAGTTCACTCTTATAACATTTTTGTTTTATCAGTAATTTGGAAATTATATATATTTTTTAAATATATATATATATATAAAACAAAATTAAATATATTCTACAACTGCACATGTTTAAAAAAAAAAAAATCTCATAGCAATCTTGCATTGTTCACAAAAGTACCTTGAAATTTAATTTTCATTATCTTATTCATATTAATATGAAGCACTTATGTGTTGTTTGGAATGACCCATGTTCGCTACTGATCGTTCATTTCATGTTGCATGAATTAAAAAAAATAAGTTGTAAACAAGTGATGATTTAAAAATAAAGAGCATTCATAGATTATTTCGAATATGCAAAGGCTTGAATTTCTCAGCAATTTGCACTCTGGCAAGAATTTATTTGGGGTATTTAATGATTTATGACTTAAGAAAAGAATTAATTAGTTGATATTTTTAATGACTTGCATTTTTTTAAATTTTGGAAATGTTTGAATAATAATGATAATTGAAGGTTTTTATATTTAGTATTTACTGGTAAGTAATATTAATCCTGGTAATAATATAATATATATACAAAATATAACTTTATATATATATATATATATATATATATATATATATATATATATATATATATATATATATATACTTTTAATATAATATAACTGGTATTTTATGGATAAAACCTTAAACTTAATAATAATAAACCCTAAAGATTAATAATTATTATTAATAAATATACAGAGGTAAATTTTCAAAATGTTGAAGTTTCCTTAACAAAGGTTATAATAATTACTTACACCATATTGTAAAATGTGCTCCCTGAGAATAGATATTATAATCTTTGTTAACCAAACTTCCTGTATGTGAAATTGGTTCAGGTATTTTTTTTATAAAACGACCTCCGCAAATTGTCTAAGTGTATCATTTGATAATAGTAAAAAGTATTTTGCAAAACCGTTGAAATTATTTCTATCAAAATTAGAGATTATTCTCATTGCAAACATATTTAAAAAATAAATAATAATAATAATAATAATAATAATAATATTAATAATGCCTACTACTCCTCCACCTATGGCGTAATTGGTTACTGTCTTGTTTGACAGAAAATTCTGACCCAATTACATTTTATTTTACCATAGGCCCCTGAACTATTACTAGTTACTATTATTGCATGCGACTTATGATGGTAGAGGTACATTTCCAACATTTGTTGCAAGGAAATGAGAAAAATGTAGAAGAACCACCCCAGAAATGCAGACCCGAGAATCGAACCCCTCCACCGCAGCCTCCAATTATTATTATGACTCGATTTATTGATTCATTGGTGCCGTGATTAATATTTTCGAAATTTATAAATTGGTGCTGATTTTGGTTCAGGATTGGTGTGATTTAAATCATGATATATATCAATTATATTTTTTAATTCATTTCAAGTCATTTCAATCAATTTTTTTAAATTTAAATAACAAAAAATTTAAATCAAATATTTTTTTAAATTACTCATTGCTTTTGCACTGTATGTGCATTCCATAGATGAACAATTAAAAATATAATCTATTTCTGATCTATTTTTGAAAAGTATATGATGTAGCAAATGATTTAAATTGTGATATAAATCAATTGATTTAAATCACATCTACCCTGTCAAAAACTGATCAGATATAAAAAATCAAAGTCACGTTTTTGTGATTTTTTTAGTCATCGCTATTCATTTTTTTAATCATGATTCCTGAGTTTGGTATATTTTAGTATTCATAATACATGTGAAATTACTTTTATTTTCAATTACATAATAAGATAAAGTCCTGTAATCTCGATTTAATTTTCGAAATCGATAATATTTTATAGGCAATTTATTGAATAGATTAGGTTAGGTCATGTTTTTTAAATATCTCAAAATCTATCAGGTTTATAGAAAAAAGTGTAGAAAGTGTTTTGAATTGAATTTGGCATCAATTTTGTTTTTATCTTTTTTTCAAAATATATATTATTCGTTGCTACGCAATATTGCTAGTGTCTCAACGAAGGGCATATCCCTGTCATTCTGTTGATCAGCTATTGATTGACAAAATGTAGTTATGTTGCTGCAAAAAATGACAAATATGTATATGACTAAATGAAAGTCATGAAGTGACCACACTTCTTTTTTTTTAATAGTTATCAAAATTTTTCGAAATCGATAAATTGTTATAGGCAATTTATTGAATAGATTTGGTTAGGTCATGTTTTTTAAATATCTCAAAATCTATCATGTTTATGGAAAAAAGTGTAGAAAGTGTTTTGAATTGAATTTGGCATAAATTTTGTTTTTATCTTTTTTTCAAAATATATATTATTCGTTGCTAAGCAATATTGCTAGTGTCTCAACAAAGGGCATATCCCTGTCATTCTGTTGATCAGCTATTGATTGACAAAGTGTAGTTTTGTTGCTGCAAAAAATGACATATGTATATGACTAAATGAAAGTCGTGAAGTGACCACACTTATTTTTTTTAATAGTTTTCGAAAATTTTCAAAATCGATAAATTGTTATAGGCAATTTATTGAATAGATTTGGTTAGCTCATGTTTTTTAAATATCTCAAAATCTATCAGGTTTTTGGAAAAAAGTTTAGAAAGGGTTTTGAATTGAATTTGGCATAAATTTTGTTTTGTCTTTTTTTCAAAATATATATTATTCGTTGCTAAGCAATATTGCTAGTGTCTCAACGAAGGGCATATCCCTGTCATTCTGTTGATCAGCGATTGATTGACAAAGTGTAGTTTTGTTGCTGCAAAAAATGACATATGTATATGACTAAATGAAAGTCGTGAAGTGACCACACTTCTTTTTTTTAATAGTTTTCGAAAATTTTCAAAATCGATAAATTGTTATAGGCAATTTATTGAATAGATTTGGTTAGGTCATGTTTTTTAAATATCTCAAAATCTATCAGGTTTATGGAAAAAGTGTAGAAAGGGTTTTGAATTGAATTTGGCATAAATTTTGTTTCGTCTTTTTTTCAAAATATATATTATTCGTTGCTAAGCAATATTGCTAGTGTCTCAACGAAGGGCATATCCCTGTCATTCTGTTGATCAGCGATTGCTTGACAAAGTGTAGTTTTGTTGCTGCAAAAAATGACAAATATGTATATGACTAAATGAAGGTCGTGAAGTGACCACACTTATTTTTTTTAATATTTTACAAAATTTTTCGAAATTGATAAATTGTTATAGGCAATTTATTGAATAGATTTCGTTAGGTCATGTTTTGTAAATATTTCAAAATCTATTATATTTATGGTAAAAAGTGTAGAAAGTGTTTTGAATTGAATTTGGCATAAATTTTGTTTTTGTCTTTTTCAAAATATATGTTATTCGTTGCTAAGCAATATTGATAGTCTCTCAACGAAGGGCATAACCCTGTCATTATGTTGATCAGACTCAACTAGCATTTTTTTTAAATATATGAACGTGGCGGCGAAGATTTCGCAGAAATTGAGTGTTGGCCACTAATCGCGTATATTTAGTTAAATATATTTTTTAAGGCGGAAAAGCCGAGGGCCAATAGCCCAGTAAAGATCGTTCTCTCTGAATAGTTAATGACTTGCATGTTTCATTGTTGTGAACTTGCATGATGATTTTGAAAAAATATCTCATTGAAATGTTTAATGACTTGCAATTTTTAAAATCCTTTTAACTTTGTTAAAATGGTCAAATTGAACGTTTGAAACTTTACCCCTTTTGTGTATGGGGAATGTGGTGGCAATGCAATTGCTGCAGTTCGGTGTAAAAAGACATATCGATCCATTTTTCACATCCTTTCTCACATGCTAGATTAAAAAACCGTACATTATCAAAGTTTAATTTCAACAGTCTTAAAATATTTTGGTAACAGTGATTTATGAGGAAACCATTCATCTAAACTAAATATGGCAAAGGAGCATTCGACTTCACTTTGCACCCAGATTCGCCCCTAGACATGTTTCGGTCGTTTTCCTTAACACCCTGTAATAATAAATATAAGAAGTGCAACAGTGATTTCTGGTGGTGTTGGTATTCTGATTATTTCCTTAAATGTAATTTATAAAAATAAAATGCCTGATGGAGTTAGAATATTTGAATATTATCCTAAGAAGTGTACCCTTATTAATGATTAAAATTAGTATTAGTAGAAGTAGAAATTTGCGGAAACAACAGTAATTTGTATATTACGTATATGTGTATAAGTATATGTATATGTGTAATATTATATATGTATAGTGTGTAATATAATAATAACTGTTGCCTTTATATTCAGACATATGAATAAGGATTTTATTGATAATTATCAATCAATATATGTAATGTATATACGCGAAGTTTGTATAATTAACTACTTAATTATTACTATAATAATTACTTCCTTTGCAGGTTTAAAAACAAAATTTGAATAATATTACACTAATACTACTTAATCTGCAGAGGAAATATAATGACCTGAATTTCTAGAACTCAACCTTCGGCCACCTTACAGAAACAGGTTTTTTTAATTGTTTTAAGAAATACATATTAAATCGGATGTTTATTAAATACTTTCTGACGCTTTGCATTTGCGCGTATTCGCTAATTGATTAACATTAATATTTTTATAAACACGAACTTATTTCGTTTTTAGGTCACTAAATGTTTCTATAGTATCACTAATATGTTTATATTAATTTTAGCTTAAGTAATACTTTTAAAAACATAAGAGTATGAAAGTTTTATTTAAACTTTGCAACATTTTTTTTTTCTATATTAAACTATTACTATTCGTTTTTATTTTCTGAGTAATTTCGCTACTGTTTCAACAAAGACGAGTTGCAGAGATATACTTATGTCCTTCTATTCAGCGCGGATTGACGAAATGTTATGTTTCTGTTAAAAATGACAAATAAGTTATATATGTTATTGGCAATTAATGTTATTTGTGGGTGACTACACTATTTTTTTCTAGAAAAATACATTCAATTTACTTAGATGGGTAACGCTTGACAGCTCTTCATTGTGATACATTGTGAAATTGGTAAAAAATACACACAGGTTACTTTGTTGTTACTTTAGGTATTTAAATAATGTGTATTATTTGCTGTATTTCCATTCACTAATGTAATTTTAAAGTGTAGTTGAAATATGTATAAATATTGCCGCTGTCGTAATTTTAAGTTATTGTAAGTTTGGTAATGACCCGTTAAGGTGTGAAACTATGGTCACTACTAAATAAATCTACGTGATACCAACAAAGTAACTTGTGTGTGTTTTTTACCTATTTCAATTTACTTGTTGGAGACATGGATTATCATCATTATTATATATTTTTAGACTTCGTGTTGAAACTATATTTTAATTATAAAAATATATATAATTTCGTATGAACTGTAATAATTTTATAAGCCCACATAACTCGAGTTTTAAATGCAATTGCATACACTTCGGCATTGAAATTATAATGTTTCAGTAAAAACATAACAATGTAAATGCATACATATTTAGGGAAAAAAATATTATATAAATTTATACATTTACCAAACCTATCAAATGGTAGGTATTATAATTAAATCGTATGATTTATTTTAATATTCAAATTAATCAAATGGTTCAATTCAAGGTTATAAAACATAAATATGCACATATTATATGGCACGGTATTTCCTAGCGTAACAAATATAAGGAGATAATAAAACGGAAGTATATTTAATACGAATATGGTAGGTACAAAATATATTTATTTTAGAAAGAACCACAATTTGTACATATGGCGCCGTATATGTAATATAAAATGTCATTTCTTTTTTTTACTAAAATGGGCCTTCTTTCGACCCTTTCGAAATTTATTTATGTGTTAATATTATTTACAATAGTGTAAATAAACACCGTTTAAGATATATTTTTGCCAAAGTTGGCTGTATTTTGTTGGTACTTATGAATAATAATAAATGAATGAGAAAAAAATTATGGTTTTATTTCGTGGTTATGATTTTTGCAGTTTTATTAACCTTTTACACCTTTTATTAACTGAGCAAGCAATTTAGTAGGTTTAGTGGCTTTGATATTATGTTAGCAACTTTCAAGTAAGAGAAATTTTTGCATTGTAAAAAGGATATTAATAATTGAAATGTCAATGCTACAAATGATAGTTGTTAATGTTAAAAAGTCTTTTAAATGTGTTATTGTGTATTTTGTTTAATAGTTTGGCACCTATGTTTGTTAATTAATCATTAAGCCTGGCCGAGTTGAGTTAAAAAGTGACTAACATATGGGACAATAAAATTGAAATTTCGATGTAAATAAATTTCTGTTATAAATCTGTACATATTACCAATCCCCTGGAAAGGTATAGCAAAATAAAGTCAGTACCAATGGCACTTATAAAATATTCCTAGTGGTTACTCTCTTACTCATGTTAAAAACGTGCTTTGTGAATAATAGCTATTTATGGTATAAGTGAAAAAAGTCGAATTTTATCTACGAAACAACAGTTTAGCACAAGAGGCGAAGCCGAGTGCGATAATGTTTTCGAGTGGATAAAATTTCTTTATTCACGTGTATCATACAAGATTTTTCCAATTCGTTATGAGCATTGAAGAATGAAGTGTCATATTGTCAGGTGACTACGAAAATTTCAAGGATAGTGCGAATTTACCATTTTTTTTACTTTATTCACGTTGTCAATGCTTATAGTGAATAAAGTGAAAATGTAAACATTTTATTCGCCCATTCGATTAAAGAGTAGTTTTAACGACGAGATTCAATATACATAATGAGCATTTTAATAATGCGAATTGGAAAAACTTAATTACTTCCATTACTACTTGATTGGTTATAAAATTCATTCGGCAATACTGCCATAAAATTGACCCATTTTGAGTCCATTACAATTCATTCGTGCAACTTTACAAAAAAAGATCACAGCCTGTTTTGGCGAAAAGAGATTATGAATGGTAAATGACAGTTTGCCAATCACCATCACAAAATAAGGATGTATAAAATAACATTTATTACTGTAAATATCTCCAAAAACAATTTTTAAAGAAATGCTTTGATGTATAATTATCTGTAGGTATAAATGCACCTTCTGAGTCCATTACAATTCATTCGTGCAACTTTACATAAAAACAGATCAGGGCCTATTTTTGCGAAGAGAGATTATGAATGCTAAATGACAGTTTGCCAATGACCATCCCAAAATAAGGATCTATAAAATGTGATTTATTACTGTAAATATGTCCTAAAACAATTTTTACATAAATGCTTTGATATATAATTATCTGTAGGTATAAATGCACCTACAAAGAGTTCGTGCAATACCTATCTGTAGGTATAAATGCACCTTTTGAGTCCATTAAAATTCATTCGTGCAACTTTACAAAAAAAAAAGATCACAGCCTATTTTTGCGATGAGAGATTATGAATGGTAAATGACACTTTGCCAATCACCATCACAAAATAAGGATCGATAAAATGTCATTTATTACTGTAAATATGTACTAAAACAATTTTTACATAAATGCTTTGATATATAATTATCTGTAGGTATAAATGCACCTACAAAGAGTTCGTGCAATACCTATCTGTAGGTATAAATGCACCTTTTGAGTCCATTAAAATTCATTCGTGCAACTTTACAAAAAAAAGATCACAGCCTATTTTTGCGATGAGGGATTATGAATGGTAAATGACACTTTGCCAATCACCATCACAAAATAAGGATCGATAAAATGTCATTTATTACTGTAAATATGTACTAAAACAATTTTTACTTAAGGTGATTCCTACCGCGCGCGTAGTAACGAAAATTGTGCAAAACACGACAATCGCCAAGTCGTCCAGCGCCCTTATTTTTCAATAGATTTTCATAATTATTTTTTATAATGTGCTAAAAAGTTGAAATAACTAACGAGTAAACTTACATTGCCACTAAATTAATTACGATAGCGGCAAAACAACTTCAAATATGGGTGATAATGTAAATTTCGTTCTTTTTTGTTTACATTTTATGGTTAGTTACGATAATATATATGATTATATAAGTTTGCACAAGTGTTATTTGAACTTTTTAGCACGTTATAAAAAAATTATTATGAAAATCTATTGAGACATAAGGGCCCACCACGAGCGGGCGATTTACGGGTTTTGGTAAATTTCTGTTTTCCGTAAATCGCCCGCTCGTGGTGGGCCTTTATGTCTCAATAGATTTTCATAATTAATTTTTTATAACGTGCTAAAAAGTTCAAATAACACTTGTGCAAACTTATATAATTATATTTATAATCGTAACTAACCATAAAATGTAAATAAAAAAGACAGAAATTTACATTATCGCCCATATTTCAAGTTTTTTTGCCACTATTGTAATTAATTTAGTGACAATATAAGTTTTCCCATCCGTTATTTCAACTTTTTAGCACATTATAAAAAAATAATTATGAAAATCTATTGTAAAATAAGGGCGCTGGACGACTTGGCGATTGTCGTGTTTTGCACAATTTTCATTACTACGCGCGCGGTAGGAATCACCTTAAATGCTTTGATATATAATTATCTGTAGGTATAAATGCACCTACAAAGAGTTCGTGCAATACCTATCTGTAGGTATAAATGCACCTTTTGAGTCCATTAAAATTCATTCGTGCAACTTTACAAAAAAAAAGATCACAGCCTATTTTTGCGATGAGAGATTATGAATGGTAAATGACACTTTGCCAATCACCATCACAAAATAAGGATCGATAAAATGTCATTTATTACTGTAAATATAACCAAAAATAAGTTTTACATAAATGCTTTGATGTATAATTATATGTAGGTATAAATGCCCCTACAAAGAGTTTTAATTACGTCCGCATTTCTTGTTCATGCTAAACTACTATTTGCTGACGAATAACTCATAAGTACTGTAACCACGCTTTCAATGAATAATTTCAAGCTTGAGTTTATAAATTACTAGCCTAGAGTAAAATTTTATGTAAACCAAGTTTATTGTATTGATTATCTGCTCAAATAATTTCTTAATATAATGACATCACTGAAATTATCACAGTTCCGTAACAACATAAATATTATCTGCATGCGTTACTTGTAATTTTCTATATTACCATATATAGTCGTTTGTTCTAAAGTGAGAATACTAAATTTCAGCTCAGGTTTTCTCAATTTAAGCATATATTTGTTAAGTTGAATAATTTTCATAAACACGATTTATGCGATTGTCCATACATTCCGGTGTATATAATCTCCAGTCGAATATCACCAATATATTTATTGTGTAGCAAAAACGCAGAATTTATGTTACATAATAATTTGAGCATCGACAATATTTCAGTTAACATTTTAAAATCACTGTTCGGATTAGTTAGTTTAATTATAATACCCACATTTCACAAGACTGAAATTAAGAGACATAAAATGGGTGAATTGTTTATATTGTTTCTGTAATTTACTCATTGCGCATAAGTATGCAACTTGATATATATTTCTTAGGTCTACATTAAATTCTAATTTGTCTATCGCTGTTTGAGTTTTATACATCTTTAACTATTGCTATTAATGTGAACGAAACTATCCTCTCGAAGCGAATTACGATTACACTAGTAATGAAATATAAAGTGAGAAGAAATTATGGTTGTTTCGTTGGTGACCATTACGTGAATAATGCAATATTTATTTTTTATAATACAGTTAGAAGAAATTATGGTTGTGTCAAGTTACTATTTATTCTGACATAAGTGCATACGATTGTAATGATATGAAACAGTCACTAAATGCTACGACTATGTGTACATAATCGAACCGGTCATCATCGTACACTAAAACCGGATACCTGAATTTAGCCCAGGTCTGGAACCGGATCGCCGGAATTCCGGTCCGATTGAAAGATCGATAACTTTAAATATTTTATAATATGCCAGTTGCCAAACCAGAAGAAGAATTACATTTGAAGGGGCTACAATAGAAACGGTATACGTATATTTTTCATATTATTTTTTTACAGTACTATTTTTCAAATGAAACACAGTATTACTTTGAAACATTCTACTGACATGTTTGAAAGTTAAAAACTGTGGTTAAATTTTTTACAATCCTTTTTTTTTCAAATGAAATATGTTCCTATTTTACAGGTTTCTTTACACATTTTTTAACGGTGAAAAAAATTATAAAATTATTTTAAAAAATATATGATTAATTATAAGCAACTGATTTACAGACTTTTCTACTTTACACCTCTAATTTATTATTGTAAATAATGTATACCTAATTGAGAAAATTGTCGATTATTATAATGGTTGTAAAAATGTAAAAAATATGATGACAAATATTTTAAATTCCTAGTATTGTTTGCTGATCTAATTTTA
The DNA here is from genome assembly GCA_951805005.1 of Othius punctulatus. Lineage (NCBI taxonomy): Eukaryota > Metazoa > Arthropoda > Insecta > Coleoptera > Staphylinidae > Othius > Othius punctulatus. The sequence goes on from OX638143.1 coordinate 60,557,495, forward strand.
TGGTCCCAGATAAGCAGACCTTTGAATACCCGTAATTCAACATTAAAACGTTTCCATCGGCGAGATAAGAATAATCTGTTAAAAATGTAGTGATAGAAACTTCATAAATTGTAAGTTGTAGATATGCAAGTGACATAAAAATTAAAAGATTAAATCCAAATTATTTAAAGTGGCTTCAAAATAAATAATTACATAAATTTAAACTTGTATAAAGTAAATATGAGGCGTTGAGTGCAAAAGTCGAGTAACTTACATAACCGCAGTTTTGACATGCACACATTTCAATTTAGTAATGAGATTTAATGTACAAAATGCTAATGTGAAGTTATGCCTACCATCGGTGAGAAGCAACGAAAACTTATATTACACCACTTCCATTTATAGAGCATTATTAATTAGTCATAAAAGCGTACATGCATTTATTTTGGCTATTCTGTTCTTATTCCGGTTTTACACTCAACAACGCTTCATATATCAAACGTTGGACCGTTAAATAAATACCTTATTAATTAATAATAACAAATGCTCCCATTCTGATGAATACCCATGGAAAGTACTCAATTTTACGTAGGCATTGGGGAAAGTGGTGTTTTATGAAAATATTGTAATTCTAAATTTCAACGGAAATATTCGACTTGAAGTCCCCCAAGTCTATATTTATGAGATTATGCCGTGTGTGCATGTAGACTTAATAGTCAAATATTGCCAAACATTTTGAAATCAGGATATTTAGAATAAAATCTAGATTTGAAAAAAAAAATCTTGCCGTGTGTGCATGTAAACGTGAAAGTCAAATATTGGCAAAAAAAATTAAATTAGGATTTTTAGAATAAAATCTAGATTTGAAAAAATAATCGACAAGAGGAAGTGAGGAAGTGAGTAGCAATTCATATCATTTGTTTATTTTAAGCAATAATATTGAAAATATGATACATTGAAAAAAAAAATTTAAGTAACAATTGCATATTTTTGCAGGAAAGAAAAATTTAGAGCTATATTTGGTTTGCGGCGAAAATCAAGTTCATATTTAATTTGTACTTTATTTTTGCTATAATTATTATTAAATAATAGTTAAACATGAATATTATTAATTTAAGGTTGTTATATTATTATATTTAAGAAGTACTTACTGGTAAATAATAATTTTTATTATTTATTTATTTTATTTCGACTAGTTTCAGTTTAAAAAAAATCATCATCAGAGGCATAAACGAGGATAAAACCTTAAACTTAATATTATTAATAATAATATTAATAATCAGTTTCTCATGGGTAGCGTATTTGGTTCCCGTCATAGCATTTATAATAGTTATTGATAGCTATTATAGATTATTATTTTTTTTTTTTAAATAGATATTTACAACCCCTCAAAACAAAAACAATCACGACGGAAGCCACAATTTGTAATTTCTTGTTCATGCCATTATTTAGACATACAAATTAACTGCAAAAAACAATTTTTTTTATTACTAATGTTAGTAGGTATTTCAAATTATTTATTGCAAAAACCATGCCATGAACTTTGGCATAGTTGTGTCTAATTTTATCTAAACAAAAATATTTTTGTTTTTATTCTGGTATATTTTAAAGCAATGTATGACCTTTGAGATGTAAATAATATTCGTAAATGTTTTGTTTTGCATTTTCTAGAATACGAAATATTCGGTGCTAACCTTCAATAATGTAGAGGCCACCAAGAGAACAATAATTAGTATGCATTTTGAAAATGGTATACAAATATTCATAAAAAGCCACCAAATAAATCTTCAAGAATCTTAAGCTTTATACCTAAAATATTTATATAAATATAAATGACAACACTCGACTAAAAATTAGTATCCAAAAATTTTCATAAATAATGATATTTATTCGACAATCAAAACTAAGAGTTTTTCTATAGTGAACTCAATCAGTGGATTGACTATATATAGGGTCGCCCACTTATCCTCGCTCGGACCATTGCTGCTAGACCAGGGGTCACATGAGGCTCTTTGTGTACGTAAGTGTGGCTCTAAAGAACTACAATTAAAAGTGAAATTAAAACTATGTGATCATATGAAAGTTGTCAAAAAAGCCAAAGTTGTCTGTGATATTTATTTGAAAGAATTTGAAGTCAAATTAGGATATTTGACAAAAAATAGTATTTTATGTTATAAGGACGAAAACGAAATATTTCGGACGAATTACAGGAAATTGTTGGACGAGGCAACGCTGAGTTCAGCAACAACAATGAGTCCGAAATCTTTTTGTCGTCCATATATTTTTTTTTTTTTTCGATTGGAAGAACTTTACAAACTACAAAATTTAAAAAAAAATCGATAGATACGAGACGCCGCATATCATGTTTCGGTAGAGTTGCTTCCGCAAAAATCAAAAGAAGTTTATGAAAGGACATATCAAAGATTTGAAACATACCGCCAAGAAAATAATATTCCAACTGTCCCCAAGAATGTTTTACTGGCATATTTCTCAAATTTGTTTCAACAAATGAAATCTTCGACTGTATGGTCTCACTATTCTATGGTAAGACCTATGTTATGCCACAAATTAATCAACGATTGACTTTTTTATTTTTGCTGCCGAAAAATATTTTGCTGCTTAGGACGAAAAAGACCATTACCTAGAAACCATGGTCTTTAACAAATTGATGGCGTTTCGTCCAGATTTTCATACCGAAAAATACTATCTTATGATGGCATCGAATAAAAAATTATATTATGTCACAATTATTTCAGTAATACAGCAAAAAGTATTAAGAGGACAATTAAGATTTCAAAAATAAATAATATAATAATGAAGGAATTAACAACAGATAGGAGGAATTGAAGAGAATACTATAAAAATTAGTAATGTAGACATTACCCCGAAAGGTAGATAGGCAAAGGAATAAATAAATAAATAAATAAATCAATAAATTAAATTAAATTGTAACAAAAATCCAAAACAGTTATTACAAATTCCAGTTACAGTCAAATTCTAATAGGACAAATGAAAAAATATTTAAAAAATTCAAAAATAAATCAAAACTTGAACAGTTATCCACTAAAGGTTAAAATGTGTCAAAAATATTGTGTTCTGTATTAATCGTTAAAATCCTCTAAGGACGATTCAAGTATTAAATATTTTCGGATATGTACAATCATTCTAACAATCTAAACAAATTCTTGCAATTTCCTGTAAAAACGAAAAAGAAATCTTAAGTTCACTATTAAAATATTAGAAAATTGTTAGAAATACTTAAACATTCTAATCAAAATTCAGAGCAAATTTATTAAATTCCAGTAAAATTTCAGAAATTAAAAAGGATAAATTCAGAAAATACGAAGAAGACAGAAGGAATGAAAAACATTTGAAGATAAATAAAATTTGTAACCAATATATAACTCGTAAAATGGTATTATAATAGAAAATTTTATAAATTCAGAAATACACAAAATAACAATTAAAATATTGGATTTTTTTTAGAAATACATAAAAATTCGGAGTCTCGCTAATGATATGCAAATTTTATAAATACAGAAATACACAAAATAACAATTAAAATATTGGATTTTTTTTAGACATACATAAAAATTCGGAGTCTCGCTAATGATACGCAAATTTTATAAATAGAGAAATACACAACATAACAGTTAAAATATTGGATTTTTTTTTAAATTCATTAAAATTCTGACAAAAATTAATAGCAAATGTAGGAAATTCTAGTCAAATTTCAGAAATTAACAAGGAAAAATCGGTAAACTACAAGGAAGACGATAAAATACTTTCGAACATAAATTAAATTGTAACTAAACTTAAGAATTAAGTTCTTGTACATTCCATTAATACTACAGAACATAGTAAAATGATTATTATAATTATTGTTATTGTTTCATCCTTCATCCTTCATAATTCACTAGTTTCATCATTAGTATATTATTTATATATACTAGTTATTGTTATATTTTATTTATTTTTTGTTCTTCCTTGCGGTAGTACTTACTGATAGGTATTTTTTATTTTATTGTACGAAGATTTTTAGTTTATACAAATTTTATTTATCACCTATCTAGTTTCGGCCTATGTAGGCTATGTTCTATCTTCCACAAAAAAATATAAAATGCCAAATTATATTATTATACCTAATATTAAAACTACAAAAATACACAAAAATTGTAACGAAATTTCACTATTAGTCCTGTTCAGTAAATTCCAGTAACAGTCTGGAAAATTCTAACCAGACAAATAAAATATCAGAGAAGTTCAGATATAAACCATAATTGTAACAAGGTTTTCGCCAAAAGTGCTGTGATAATTTTTTGTAAGAATTTTAAGCCATAAACTATACCTTTTCAAGTTCAAATTGAGACCAATCAAGTTCAAATTGAGACCAATCAATTTCAAATTGAGGCCAATCAAGTTCTAATTGACATCAATCAATTTCAAATTGAGACTAAACAAAATCAAGTTGACACTAAACAATATCAAGTTGATAGTAAACAAATAAAATTTATTATGATAACTTGATATTGTTTACTGTCAAATTGATTTTGTTTAGTCTCAATTTGAAATTGATTGGTCTCAATTTGAAATTGATTGGTATCAATTCGAACTTGATTGGCCTCGATTTGAAATTGATTGATCTCAATTTGAACTTGAAAAGGTATAGAACAATCCACATCTTAATAATTAAACATTAAATATTTTCAGTTATAAATAATAATGTTAAAAACAATCCACAACAAGGTCTTGTATATTCCAGTTAACATGAAAAAAATCAGAAGATCAGAATTAAAATGTTGGAAAATTTTTAAAAACAAAAATTCTAACAAACTTTCAAAGCAAATGTAACAAATTCTGGTAAAATTACATAAATTATGAAGGACAATTCCTGAAAATCAAGTAAGACAGAACGATGTTATCGTTAATAATGTTAAATTTTTAGATGTAAACGAACCAATTTCCACACCAAATCATTTACAAGATTTTAAATAAATAAATAAATAAGTAGATAGAGTACAAGAAATTAAAAATGTCTAACCAAAATTGACAATTTGTAAATACCTTGTAAATCGATTATTTTCATGATTATTATAATATCAAAACATAAATAAATGCATTTAAAGAAGAATGCCCTTCTACATTCCAGTAACAGAAATAGTTACAGTAAACAGTAACAGAGTACCCCAAAATGATGAATATGTGTTATTTCCAAATTCACATTTTTGCGGTAAATTCGTTATAACATTTACAAATATCAACCGATTTCAATTCTGCCACTTGCATCGGCTAAAGCTCGTCAGGGTACATAGAAAAAGTGCATTGTGAATGTTATTGGTCATATCAGAGTGCCCCAAAATGTTGAAAATGTGTTATTTCCTAATACACATTTTTGCGATTTTAGCTAATAAAAACGGTACCGACATGCTACCAAATGCGTTAAAAATGGTCGCGCCCATGATATGTTGGTCTGTAAAAAAGATTAAAACGATTTATCGTTCTCGCCTGCGTCACGAAGAAATTTACCGAAAATATGCTCTAAGCCGTTGAATGGAGCTTATTTTCGGTAAATTTGTTATAACATTTACAAATCTCAACCGATTTCAATTCTGCGACTTGCATCGGCTAAAGCTCTTTAAGGCGCGTAACAGTAACAGAACTAAATATTAGAAACTTTCGGAAATTAACAAAAATTCTAATAAAATTAAATTTGTAAATTCTGGTTAGACAAAAGGTCAGTTAATTTATTAGAAAAAAAAATCAGAAATAACAAAAATGACAACTAAAAACTGTAAAAAAGGTTGCAACTATTTCTGTCAATTAATGCTATTTTATACCTTACAATTATTAATTATTTTTGTCATTATTTTGTCATTTCAAAGATTACTGTGACATTTTCAATTAGTTTTATAAACACTTGAATAATTTCAGGTATTTGAATTTCGCGGCCTGGTTTGCGTACGCGAAATGTACACTTCGCGTCCGGTTGCACAAAAATCCGTTTGAGGCAAATACCGAGGCATTAATATCATTTCCGCTATTAATTATTTTTATCATTATTTTGTTATTTCAAAGATTACTGTGACATTTTCAATTATTTTTATAAATACTTAAATAATTTCAGTTAATTGAATTTCGCGTCCTGGTTTGCGTACGCGAAATGGGTACTTCGCGTCCGGTTGTACAAAAAACCGTTTAAAGCCAATACCGAGGCATTAATATCATTTCCGCTTTAAATTAACTCTGATAACTTTAATATACAGTTGCTTGACTTGACAATCAAAGACTTATATGGGGCTCAAAATTTGTACGTCTTGATGCTCAAGCAGAAGAACTGGAGAAAGAAAAATACAAGATACAAATCAAATACATTGATTTCACAGCACAGGCAGACTGCTGTGGAAGATTTGCATAAGGTAGGCATAAGTGTTATCAATATTAGAGTAGCTTTTCAAAATCATGTGAGTTGAAAAACAAAACAAATAATATAAATCTCATTAATGGTGGAATTAGAAATCAATTTTTTTATACGACCTTTTAGTCTTGACTGAAATTAAAAGTTATTGGTAGTATTCTGAACATACAGAAACATTCCAACGAAATGCAATTTAAATACTTGAATTGATTAAAACTAATGCGATAAATACGGATCCTTTTTTTATTTATTTGTAATATTTTTCGCGATTGCATAAAATCATAATTTGTTATTAAATTACTTTAAATTGTAAAAATATATGTATGGCTCACTATTTCTATATTAATCTTTTTGTAAGGGACTGGTTTGGCTCTTTAGGCTTAAAAGTTTGCCGACCCCTGTGCTGGACTAATGAAAATTGACGAAAAAGTTTGATTGAAAGTTATTGGTCACTTGATGTGCTACTTTTTGAATTTATTTTGAGTCATTTGCTCTCATTTTTAATTGAAACATCCTTTATATTCTTTCATTTTTGGAATCTGCTTCATGTGGGCTTCACAAATCATTTTTATTTTTAGGGATAAGTTGCAACGTTGCCAAGTTATTCACATTTTAATCAAATTTAAGGAAAAATCGTGGACGTGGAAAAAAAATTCAACAAAACCTTGTTATAAGAGATCAATGAAAGAATCTGGGTATGCAAGTACCCAAGCAATGTGCCAAAACACACACAATATTTGGAGTCACGTAGAATACACAGGGTGTTCTGAAGTAATGATTGAATTTTAGTATTTTCAAATGGCTAAAACTTATTGAGATTGATCGTTATTTACCTATTTAAAAGTATTATTAGATTACAGTCCATATGCTACTTGAATAGCTCATTTGATGAGCACTCAGAATATGATGCTACGAGGGCTGTTTGACGGAAGAGTGACTTTTTAATGAAAACGTTATTTTTCTGTTAAAAATATATTTGATTTTTCTACATAACACCCTTTCAACTGTACACACTTAGCCCAGCGAGTTTTCAGTTTTTTTAAACTTTCCAAAAAGTAATCTTTCGGAAAGTCTTCAAAATATGCATTTGTCTCGGTTATCACCTCTTCATTTGCCTGAAATCTTTTTCCACCCAGCCATTTTTTTAAATTTGGAAATAAGAAGAAATCACTGCGAGCCAGATCTGGCGAATATGGCGGATAAAGCAGTAATTCGTAATGCAATTCAGCCAATTTAGTTGTAGCAATTGCAGACGAATGAGAGGGCGCACTATCGTGATGGAACAACATTTTTTTTCTTCATCAAATGCGGTCGTTGTTTTTCAAGTTCGGCATCAAAACATGTCAGCATAATCAGCATAATACTGGCCAGTTATCGTTTTTCCTTTTTGTAAACAATTAATAAAGATTATACCTTTAGAATCCCAAAAAACTGTGGCCATGACCTTATTGGCCGAAAAAAAGTGTTTTTGCCTTTTTGGGAGCATGTTCGCATGGAGAAATCCATTATTTAGACTGTATTTTTCTTTCTGGAGAATAATGATGTATACAAGTTTCATCTACTGTGACATATCGACGAAAAAAATCCTTTGAATTACGTTGAAGACGGCCAAACATTCTTCTGAATTCTTAATGCGAGAGCGCATTTGATCACCATTAAGCAAACGCGGCAACCATCTCGCGGATAGGTTTTTCTTATTGAAATGTTCATGCAAAATATTGTATACCCATTCAGTTGAGATGTTTATTTCAATAGATATACTCTGATTTTTCTAAACTGGCGTGCACCTCATCAAAATAATAATCATAATAATGATGGCACAATTTTACAAGGTTGCCAGCTGTCCTGGGTATTCAAAAATGGCTGCAATCAGCTGTTCCGCCCGTGCAATCTTGTGCGACAGTGCGCGGTTCGTATCAAATTTGTCGACTTCTCTGCCGTTTTTCGTACAGATATCAATCTTGTGGTTATGGATTAACATCTACAATGGCAAAATATGCAATGTATTAATTGAACAAATGTAACAAGTTAAACGGCAAAGAAGTTTAGTTATACACACATGTATGAGCATGGTTAGTGAAAAAGATGTGGCATCGTCGCCGAAAAAATATCATGACTGCCAATATAACATGATTTATTACATGATTGGCAGACGAAAATTGTGTCCGCGGTTAATAAACCGATTACCTATTTATAAGCACCGGTGATCAGTGTTATGTAACAAATTATCCTCAGATTAATTTCGATTCTTAAACTATTGTTATACATATTCTCGAAAACAGTCACGTTGGTACGAAAAAACCTCATAACACAGCTGTTTGATGACATGCACGCCAGTTTAGAAAAATCAGAGTATATCTCACGAACTTTTATTCGACGATTGCCAATTACAAAGCCATAGAATTTATTAACCATTTCTGGAGTAGTTACAGTAAATGATGGTTTCGGACGATCTGCATCAACCGTGCTCATATGGCCACTTTTAAAAGCAGAAACCACTTACAAATCATTCCATGGGACGGAGCAGATTCTGGATAATATCTACGTAACTTTTCCTCGGTTTCTTGAATTGTTTTTTCACGTAGAAAATAATGTTTACTCAACACTCGAAATTATTTTTTCTCCTGATTTACACAACAACGAAAACAGTTTTCTTCAAATAAGCTTAAAACATAATCTATCTGTCAGATTGGTGCTAAATTTTGACAGTAGACCTCCGAAAGACCTCAGGAGCTAGCAACATAATCATTATAGCGAAAGTGTTACCAACCTTTGAAGAGTCACTCTTCCGTCAAACCGCCCTCGTATATACAGGGTGTTGGAGCTGAAAATAAAGTTTTAGCCATTTGAAAGTAACAAAATTGTATCGTTGTTTCAGAACACCCTGTGTATTATACAAGACTCTAAATATTGTGTATGCTGTGGCACATTGCTTGGGTACTTGCATACGCAGATTCTTTCATTGCTCTCTTATTATAAGGTTTTGTTGAATTTTTTTCCACGTCCATGATTTTTCGTTAAATTTCATTAAAATGTGAATAACTAGGCAACGTTGTATCTGATCCCAAAAATAAAAACGATTTGTGAAGCCCACATGAAGCGGATTCCAAAAATGAAAGAATATACAAGGCGATCTATTTAAAAAAGAGAACTAATTTTGTGTCCCCGATTTATGGTACACTCTGTACACTCGATAATCATTTAAAAAAGTAGCATATCAGGTGTCCAATAACTTCCAATCAGATTTTTTCCTTAATTTTCATGTCTTGCAGCAATGGTCCGCGCTAGAATAGGTGGGCCACCCTGAATAAATATATGAATAAATATATGCAGTATTATGATTGTGATATATAAATTTATAAAATTATATTTGAAATATATTAGATGGCTCATCATATATTTCATTTTGCACTGCAGAGGTGCATAATCATATTGCAGCAGAAATTTCAACTATGCAAAGTAAGCATACCGTTTCATTTCTGTACTAGGTATATTTCATAATTAACAATTACGTCGGCTGTACGTAAAATACTCATGAGCGGGTTTTAAAACCTTTTATTATCGGATATTTATTTTTATGCCGTTATTGCCGCTGTGCGTCATAAACATTAGTTTCATATTTAAAATAGAAGTGCTCGGCGAGAGATTACAGTAATAAATTTAATAATTATAAACGATATAGCTGCGCGAGCGAGTTTCTTATTATATCCGAGACCGATGCAGCGTTCAAAACAACCGCTAATATTGTGATAACTTCGAATTGATAACATCGATAGCGCTTTCCGGGCGGCTGAATAAATTGAAAGGATCAAGCGGAAGGGGGGGGAGCATGTTCCTTAATTACGAACAACAATATTAACTCTGAGATTGATGCACGTTTAATTGAAAAAATCGTGGCGGGATAATTATTCAGGTATTAAAATTCGGTAGAAAGTCGATTGGACTTGCTGATAAATAATGCAATCAGTTTGCGCTTAGTTATTAAAATAAAGAGTCAATACGGCGTTTGTTTATTTACAAAATAAATAACATGTTAAATATTATAAGGATTGCAATTACGACCGTCATTTAATTATAAATCAGTTTTTCTTTTTAACTATTTTTAATGTAAATGAAGCCTTGGAAGTCGTAAATTTAGTACCCCATTGCTGAGAGCCGTCCGCTGGTTATTTCGCCGTTCAGTGCGATTTAAATTTCACCGTGTTCCGCTTATCTAAAACCCTGGCCGATCTTCTCTCCATTGGAGCTGTACGCTTGAGCCGGTTTACGAAGATTATCCCACTCTAGTTTATGTTTCTCTTTCTACTTTATATATATGACGTTATTATTTCTATATCCAAACTTATTGTTGTAGTTTAAAAGGCAATTTATTGATGCGCGGGAGAATATCAGAGTCTTGAGTAATAATTCGGGTCGGTTTTTGCGGCTCGTCCTTATAACGTGTTTATAATTCAGATTTAGTAAATTGAATTTTTATTTGACACATGCCATCAACACCCATTTCCGCTCGGAGTTTCATTGTCGGGCGATACGAGCTGGTAAATATTTAAAGCGTCACATGAAAGTTATGTTTATGTGTCGTTTATTTCATTAACATTTTGTGGTAACGTGATAATGTACATGCTGTCGATAATTAAAATACTCAGAGGTTCCCTATTTTTGGGAATGAAACTAGCCACCCCGAGGTGACATTTTGTAAATTATGTACGTATCGATATTTCGGTCAGAAGAGGTTTAGGGCATATACATACACTCGCATTTTTATTATCCGAAGAGATTGCATTGAATATATTCCGTGCTTTATAGGCAGAGTTTCCAGAAACGATATTTAATTTCTATAGCAAACTTGGCTTATGCTGGAGCGGTTGGCGAATACGAAATTATTTAGCCGTTGTACGAGCTGAAGGCGTATCAAAATAAATTACGTTCAAGTTTACACGAGGCTGAGAACTTTGGAGGTAATTATTTGTTGCTGGGCTCAACGCTACACTCCTTTTTAAACATTTTCCATAATTTGTAATTTGATTTTCCTTATGTAGACAATTGGGACTCAATTCCCTCAAGTAAATATTATTTTTAACATATGATACATTTACCGCACTACATAATAGATAACGTTATTTTTATCTCCCATTTAAGACTCGCATTTCTTATCTTTTAATCATTCTATTAAAATAAAATATAATACCCGCTAGCTAGTTGAAGCTGTAGCTGTAGTTGCAATTGCATTTTCTCGAAGTCTTCAAATATCCAGGGCCTTTTTTAAATATGGAACCAAAACTCGCTTGCCGATCAATTTTGGTTATTTATTCTGCATTTTCTGCCCCACTTTAAAAATTATTATTTCAGTAATTTTTGACTTATGACTCGATGACTCGGATATAGTTTTATCCGGACTTTACTCGGACTTTTACAGTCACTTTTTTTTTGTACAAAAATACGTGTCCTTGACTTTAAAAAGTGGAGACATTTTCTATAATATTTATCGATTTCTATAGTTCTCTATCATTAGAGATAGTTCTCGAGTTCTATAGTTCTCTATCGGTTGAGGAATATCTGTCGGATACATCCATATGTATTCTGTGATTGATTTTATATTTTATTTTGTAAAGTTTGTGTCAGTCTTAATATTTTATTGTACTAATTTTAAACTTTATATATTACTGTGTATCCATCATTGTAATGGCTACATACCACATAAAGTTTATTATTATTATTATTTAATATTAATTATCAAGATTTCGAAAGATTTTTCAAAATTGAATAATTTCGAGATTATTAAAATCAGAAATTGGCACGATTATTACATACATTTTACTTCTCCCCAAATATCTCGATAATTTTTAAAATATTAAGTCATTTCTAAGTATTACCAAAATTTCGAGAGATTTTCCAATAATTTCCATGATTTCTCCATATTTTTCAATAATTTCCATGATTTCTCCATATTTTTCAATAATTTCCAAGATTTCTCAATTTTTTTCATTACAAAGATTTCTCTTCATTACAAAGGTTTGGTGAACATTTTGCAATTTGTAATAAAATTTCGTAATTTGTAAGGATTATGCAGAAGATGTGCATAAAGAATTTGTCATTTGCAACGAAAATTTGCTAATTTCTATTAACAAATTTAAACTATGATCAAAATTTTGTATTTTCCGCATAAAATTTCGTAATTTGGAAGAATGATATACAATTATCAAGATTTCGAAAGATTTTTCAAAATTGAATAATTTCGAGATTATTAAAATCAGAAATTGGCACGATTATTACATACATTTTACTTCTCCCCAAATTTCTCAATAATTTAAAAAATATTAAGTCATTTCTAAGTATTACCAAAATTTCGAGAGATTTTCCAATAATTTCCATGATTTCTCCATATTTTTCAATAATTTCCAAGATTTCTCAATATTTTTCATTACAAAGATTTCTCTTCATTACAGAGGTTTGGTGAACCTTTTGCAATTTGTAATAAAATGTCGTAATTTGTAAGGATAATGTAGAAGATGTGCATATAGAATTTGTCATTTGCAACGAAAATTTGCTAATTTTTATTAACAAATTTAAACTATGATCAAAATTTTGTATTTTCCGCATAAAATTTCGTAATTTGTAAGAATGATATACAATTATCAAGATTTCGAAAGATCACCACCATCCCCCATCCCCACCATCTTCACACAGTTCAAGCCTGGTGTGGAACTCTTGAAAACTGTTTTGCATTTCTTCAATAGTTATCGATGCAAATGCATTTCGTATGCAATTTTTTAAATTTTCAGTATTATTTTCTGCATTTGGGGGATTATTTGAACGATTATATTTTCTATAATGTTGTAATTTTAAATTCTATTTGCAAATAGTAAATAAATAAGTGTCAAAATACGATTAAACAATTTTGATTTTGCCATCACCCTGTATAAATAAATCAAAGTTTCAATAACCGAACTGGTAGTTTCAGACCAAGCAGGAATAATAATTCCTATAACATTTTTACTTATAAGCAAAAATAAAAATAAAATCCCTTTTGTAAACTCAATCCGGGAGACATACTGTATATGATATTAGATAAGATTTTTATAAATGTTTTGACTTTTTTTTAACAATTGCTCAATATTTTCAAAAAAAAATTGTTCAAGATTTCCACATATTTAATAATTCAATTCAATTCAATTCAAATTCACTTTATTAACGTAAGCCGCATGTGTTACAAAACATTACATGTTTTATTGCGGACGTGCGCTTCAGTAGATAGAAAGGGACAGAAAAGAGAGACAGAGGTACATAAATACATAATGCAATACATAATATACCACATACAAGAACACAAAACATACAAATGTACAAAAAATACAATACACAAAAATACCAAAATACAAAAAATACTAAAATAGATAATGCAAGGATACACTATGTGAACTACTCCTCCTGAAGTTTGGTCAACAATATAATTGTAATAAAACAATATCCATACATGCATTACAATCAGCTGGCACGTAGGTGAGGAGATGAGATCATGAATGACTGACGTGGTCCACGATATCATTCGTTTTCTACTATAAATTCCTGGAATGAGTTTTTTGCATGTAAGAATTTTTTTCAGTTCTGATTTAAATTTGTTCACATCGCGGTATTGTTTAATACTCTTTGGTATGCTGTTGAAGATCGTAGTACACGAATAAATGGCTGACTTCTCATATAGCTTAGGCCAATATCAATAGTCCGTACTTGAGCATAAATTCGACTCGAGTCGTATATTTGGTTGCGTTTTGTCTATAAACGTTTATGTACAAAATGCAACCGAATATACACAAATATACGACTTGAATCGAACACGTTCTCAAATATAGACTATAGATAAAACCTTACAACCTTACAACCTTACAACCTTAGTGTTGTGGGGTATTGTCCTCAGGTTGTCGTAGTGTCTAGTATAGTGGTCGTGGTTATTGCCATTTGTTTTAAACTGGTCAGGATGGTTAAAGACGTACAGTGATGCTCACATAAATCTAGTACAAAAAATTAGGTTACATCACTTTTATACAGCAATGTAAAATTTTTAGTACTAGATTTATGTGAGCATGACTGTACATGGCACACTTGTAGACGTAGATATTTGTTACAGTTAAAATATTATGTTCTCTAAAAGCACTTCGACAAGAGCCTGATTGTTTCATATTGAAGATCAGTCGAATTAATCTTTTTTGTAGGACGAATATCCTCGTTGTATTTGCTCTTCCCCAGACCATAATATTGTGTGACATGTGCGAGTATGATAGGGCATAGTACACACTAATTAGTGATTGTCGGTATACACAGGCCCTTAGTTTCAGAAGCGCATAATATCATGCGCTGAGCTTGGACAATAAGTGATTCATTTGGCCCTCCCATGTTATCTTTTCATCAATTATCTATGCGAGGAATTTTGTATTTACTGATCTGTTTTCAATCTGCATCTCCGGTATCTTCATGTTGTAGAATTGTAAGCCGGCTGTTTTTTTTCCGAGTTTAACAGTAAGTTGTTTCTGTCACACCATTCCTTTAGTTTTGCGGTTGCCTCGTTTATGGATATTCTTAGATCATCCTGGGTTCTTGCTGATATTATTAAATTAGTGTCATCTGCATAGTTAGTCAATTCACCTTTAGTGATATGCTGTATTAGATCATTTGTAAATATAATAAAGAGTAATGGGCCCAGAGTAGAGCTCTGCACTACACCTCTCAGAATATGGTATACTTTATAGTTATCGAGATAATTATCGAGATTTTTCAATAATTCGCAAGATTCTTAATAATTTTCGAATTTCTACAGAATTCTCATTAATTATCAAGATTTCGAGAGATTTTTTGATAATTTAGAAATCATTTAAATCCGAAAATCCAAATTGGTTCACATGATTGACACGATTATTACTTACATTTGATCATTCTACAATTTTTTCGATAATTCCTGAAACACCTAAATATTTATAAACTTTATTAAGGTTACGAGAGATTTTCCATTAATTTCCACGATCTCTCAATATATTTCGAGATTTCTACAGAATTCCCAATAATTATCTTGATATCTGGAGATATTTTTCAATAATTGCTAGATCTTTGAAATGGAGAAACTTTGTCTTCGTCGCCATCATTTCAACGCCTACTACAACAAAATGTTCGAAAGTTATTAAGCTTGGTTCTGGATAAAAACAAGAGAAACCATACTGTGACATAAATCGTTGAATTCGTAATAGGAAATGTTATCTAACACAGGGTGTACTTTTGTTACGAGCCATATAAAATAATTAAGTTGATGATGGTTTCTACAAAACGAAACGTTGTACTGAAAATTTGTAAACGTAGAGCTATAAAAGTGGCAATGGGAAATTGCATTTTGTTTTTTATTATACCTTTTCAAGTAACTTCAGAAAACATTCAAAACGAATTCGCAAAATGTCAGATTTTGTCGCCTATCTGCGGAAGTAAGCGGAATTTTCCGGTTTTCTCAACAGAATGTTACTGACCACTACATTGCGCAACTTTTTTTTTTAAATTGTAACTTTTGCGGTTTCCGAGCACCCCTTCCTGTTCATCATTTAAATCGCGTTAGAAATAATCACTTCCTATTCATTCTCATGGACACCAATTCGACTGTCGATCTTTGTTTTATTACTGTAGTTAGGGTTGAACCAATATGTAAAAAATCATTTGTCGGAATGATACATGTAAGTCATGTAAGTCCTGCCCAGTATTGTGCATCACGGATGATGTAATTGTTATTTGTTTATATTTTTGTCTGTATCATTATTACTCATACCATGTTGAACTTTAATGTTATGTAATCACGAGAATCGATTGATGTATTGGTGAACGAGATAGAAAATATCTACGATGTCCAAAACTTCCAGAACTGAATTATCGTCTAATTTCTGATAAATTACACTGGTCAACACAATGTTTGTCCCTCAGACGTAAATAGGCGATTCCGATAAATTTATTTTTGCTGATTTCAGAAACGTCAACAAAAATTTTCTAGGACGTCAGGTTTTTGTGATTACCAATTTTTGCAGAATGTGTAACTTGATTTTTTTCGGGATGCAAGACAGATTCCATTGATTTTTTATGGCAATACTGGATTCAAATTTCAGTTTGGACAGTTACCGGTATCACTTTTCTAACCTAACTATAACTGAGAACGTATTTTTGTAAGTAAATAGTGAACAAACTATGTAATTAATCAAAATAAAAAATAACCCCCAACATTTTTTTTTGCATTTTGTACACATGCATAGTTGATACTTTCCAAATATGCATTTAAATTGAAGGGACACATTCGTTAAAATGTGTCGACCAGTGTTATTTATTACTGTATTGCGGTTATTTTAAATTACACACACTATTTGCATGAAACACATTTCCATAGAACTTGATTATGTAGAAATAATTATCGCTTAGGTTTAAAGTATTTCGAAAAAATGTTCAAGGGCAACTTTTTGAACATTTGTTATATTTTTTTTAACTAAACTTTTTGCATGGCACAATAATTTCATAGCACTTAGCACTCGATATGTGGAAATTCTAGTCGTTAAAAGATTTGCCAAAGATAGTATTTTGAACATTTGTTAAATATTTTTTTTGCAAATTTTTGCTGTTTTTCGATGTTTAATTAAGATTTAAAAACAATGAACTTTAACATAATAAAACTATAAATTGGGAATATGGATTCAAAAAAAATGTTCAATGGCAACTTTTTGAACATTTGTTATATTTTTTTTACCTAAACTTTTTGCATGACACGCAATAATGTCATAGCACTTAGTGGAAATTCTAGTCGTTAAGAGATTTGCCAAAGATAGTATTTTGAACATTTGTAAAAATATTTTTTTTGCAAATTTTTGCTGTTCTTCGATGTTTAATTAAGATTTAAAAACAAGGAACTTTAACATAAAAAAACTATAAATTGGGAATATGGATTCAAAAAAATGTTCAAAGGCAACTTTTTGAACATTTGTTATATTTTTTTTACCTAAACTTTTTGCATGACACGCAATAATGTCATAGCACTTAGTGGAAATTCTAGTCGTTAAGAGATTTGCCAAAGATAGCATTTTGAACATTTGTTAAATATTTTTTTTGCAAATGTTTGCTATTTTCGATGTTTAATTAAGATTCTAAAACAATGAACTTTAAAACTTAAACATAAAAAACTATAAATTGGGAATATGGATATTAAGTACATGTTAATAATCCTAATTAGCCAAGTAACTGAAATTGGGCGTCGCAAATAAATATACACCACTTCTGCAAAAAGCATATAGCTTAAGAAAATATCGGAATAATAAATAGCCAGTGCTACCACTTCGCTTAGAAATATAATACCAATATAAAGCAATATAATAATAAATATTACTAATATGAATAAATAACTTGTACAAATGACGAGTCTACAAAACATACCAGAATTCTTTGAATCCATTAAATATCGCAAGGTTAATGACATCTCGTCAGTCATTTACGTACATAAATATAAATATTGATTAATAACGAAAATAACATTATCAAATTAAATAACATAAAACGCACTGAATTTATCAAAATCATTTTTATGTAATTTCTAAGGAAAATAAACTTTCCTCGAAAGATTTTTACGAGGGAAAGCTGTAGACTAGGGTCATTATTGATTTCTTTCCCCTTTAGGTATAAAATATAAAATATTAAACTTATATCAGAAAAACTTGTATATAACGTTTGGTTATATGACACAAATTTAAAGTGATATTTAAATATAATATTCAGAGCAATATGTTATATATTATAATGAGGTTTCTAATATCATATTCAGAGCAATATTATGTATATATTTTATAATATATTATAATGAGGTTTCGCAAGTACATGCTAATTATTTGGTGTATTTTAAATTTAGATTAATATAATATGTAAATAGTTTTAAATGAAATTTTATTAGTAATAAATAATAATGATTTATTACTTATTAAATAGATTATAACTGTTGATCCAGAATTCATTATAGTGAGCGTTAATAATTCGATAGGATTTTGCTCTTCATTTGTTCTTCGCAGTAAACAACTTTTAGGAAGCTTCGAAAGTTATAAAGGAGTGGTGCAAAACGATATTGAGGAAGTACTCCCTCTCTATCTTTCTTTTAATACTGGCTACACAGAATTTACAACATGCAGTAATGTTTTTTAGTAAATATTGATGAAAAATGAAAAACCTAATTAGAGTAATCAATTTTACAACTGGTACTATTAATTGAATCAAATCGGTCGCTCAGGTACTGAGAACTCGCTCGTGATATACATTTACAATAATAAATCCGACATAGACATAAATAACAAATTGAAACTTTGACGTTTAAAGCTCGTAAAATAAAATTTATTTAATTCCCGCGCTCGTATAAATTGTAATAATTTTTATATACGGACGGTTATAGATCTGCCGTGTTCATCTCTCACTTTATTTTACAGCCCTCGGGAGCGAGCAGAAGACATTAATGGGAGCATTTAAATGTTGCCTCCAAATGTTAAAATGTGTACATCTATTTATAGACTTGTGTGTTTAATTTGTGAATTCATACCATCTCGATTTTCAAGCAGCATACAATTTTACTTTTATGATTGAATAACATGGGTAATCTGTAATTACAGTAGGAACAATATTTTAATAGCTATTTGCGTACGACTTTTCTACTTTACATTATAACATTTTTGTTCACATGGATGTAGTTTATAAAATTAATAATATGCTTCTGAAAAATAACAAAAGTTATAATGTAGTTAATTAATGTTATCATATAATGCCATGTGGTAAATGTTGTACTATTGTAAATAGTAAACTTCACAGCGTTATACATACATCATATTGTAAATTAAATCTGTATTAGCATTCTTTTAAAATCGATAAATATCTTTCCAATACCATTCATGCAACTAATATTCCCTAGATCATTTTTGTTGGTCCATTTTTGCGATTTCACTCGAAAATGCATCCACAAAACTGATCGATAATATTAGAAGCATTCGTTGTTCCTATTATCTGTGATAAAATTGTCACATTTTAAACAGTTTTGTTCACATGGATGTAGTTTATAAAATTAATAACATGCTACTGAAAAAAAAAACAACCGTGGTACCTATTATCTGTGATAAAATTGTCACTTTATTGGTAGGAAGTCATAAAGTTTTTAAATAAAAAAAAAAGCGAATGGATCAATTTATTTTTCGATAATTGACATTGAGGACTTGTAGAATTTAGAGATGTACACACCTACACATGTTTCAAATTTGCAAGATGTTTTTTTTTGCAAATTTTGATTCAATGATTGCAAAAAAATATATTTTTTTAAATATGGTGGGTGGGTATGTGGGCACTATAATCATCCTGTAATTTGATCCAGCAACAATAGAAATCATCAATCATTAATAGGAAGTCATTAATTTGCTGGATGATTAATTTTTTTCCTATTGACTAAGATTATAGCTACAGCCGACAACAACACAAATGATTTAATAATTTCTATTCGCCTATGTAATTAATTTAACGATGTATGATAAAATTGAAGACAGGCAGAATTTAGGTGATTCTTATACCTGAATTTTTCCATTTTAATATAAATTGGGTATGTCCTTTTTATTAATTGCAGAAAGACTAACGTACTATATAAATAGCATTTATTCCCGGTCATGATTAATCTTAATAATGCTAATATGCAGACCGTGTACTCGTTAATCGACCATACAACTATTTTTAGCAACTACTAAATAAAACAGTATCAAATTCGTTCATGGAAAAGGCACGTGCAGAGGGAGAATTCTAAAAATAAATTACAGCCGCTGTTGTGCGAATATTAAATACCTGATACTGTATTGGCCTGCATTTTATTTGTTGAGTGTTTATGAATATTTACACTTTACATGTATACAGGGTGTCTCCGTTATCGTGTTCTACATGAGGAACTCATACATGGTTAGAGATAGAGAGTTGGTTAAATAGACAAAATAATCTTGCGGCCAAGACTTAACACGCAAAATACAATTTCAAACCATTCAATTTTTGGTTACCTCCGCCAAAAATCCAAAGACTGCATTTTTAATTTTAGGCTCTAGCTCGTTAATCGAATTTATATTGAAGTGATATTTTAACAGTTAAGTCACTGTTTTGAGGAGATTTCAAATAAGTTATTAAAACTAATGTATAATTAATGGATATTAAAATATTTACCCAAACTTTCTTAATTCAAATGCGTCATAGTCAGTTTTCCCAAGTGGGCATTGGCCAATATATGATTTTGTCTAATTTAACCAACTCTTTATATTTTACGGTTTTCGAAATCCCCATGTTGAGGACAACTGGGACACTGTATAATTGCGTTTACGTTTCACGAGCATTGCTGTTACAAAAATAAATTGCTAAATGTTTTAAAACGCTTCATCTAACATAGCTTGATTGAGAGTTGTAGAAGGTGCGTCATGTTAGCAGGAAGCTGGAAGCATTAACATTGCATTATATGTATTTTATAGCCATTTGTTTGATGGTGTTTACTACCATTAACTCTGTAAATCGCCAGGTAATTAATTATACGGAGTGTAAAAGAATAAGTTTAGAATTGGAGAAAACTTTATTTTTTTTAAATTTTGAGAATGCGTGTTTTTGAGAGTCTTAAAAAGTAGTGTTTTAAAATGCTTTTAAGTTTCAACTTTAAAAATCTTTCATAGCCCATTGCGACAGAGAGAGATTGCTAGAGAGAGATAGTTTTATATGACTCCGATAATCATTTTTCGGCGCAAAAGTTCAACTCTAACTGCTGCCAAATAGAAAATGCTAATTTAATTTCGCAAACGCAACTAATAATTGCAACGGTATCAGAGACACATTTTTATTATTTATTCTACTTCTTTTATCAGCTACATAAAGTAAATATGCGATAAACGATTCAATAATTATTTAAGGCTCATATCAGGAAATATCAAATATTAGATTACTTTGAGCAATATATTTTTATTAGTTGAGAGTGCACTACTTGAACATATGTTTCATTTCATTCGGAACATATATTTTTTATGACAACAGCTACAAAACTAATCTGTAGAATTAATAATATTATTGTTAATTAAATTAAATTGATATTTAATTTACGGCATAAAACATTAGAATGAACGGAAATAAACGGGAAATAAATACTAATATTAATTAACTAATATAAAAAATCAAAACAAATACAAACAAAACAAATATAAAAAAATATAAAATATTTGAGCTCTATATTAAAAATAAATATGATGATAACATGTTAAGTAACCTTAACGTACGAGGTAAAGGGGGGAAAGTTGCGTATTTTTATGCTGGTCAATAATATGTAGAAACTTTTGACCAGCAATTTTTAGTTTTCAAAATATCCCAAAAAAACTGAAAAACTTTATTCGCTTTTGTTTTTTTTTTAATTCGGAAACCAATCCTGTTAGCCATTTCTATCGAAAACATTATTGAGGCACCTTTCAGCGAGGAATTAAATCTTATATTTATATTATGGGCGCCATATTAGGTTTTCATTTGTTTGAATGCATATTATTTTTGTCATATAAGTTTCAGTTTCATGAAATTCGTATGACGTATGACGTATTTACATGGTTTAAAGAGAAACAAAACTACTATGTAATTTTATAACCCAAATTCTAAGTTGTCATTTAAATTTTGTTTTCGAGAATGTCATTGTCTATGATGTCAGAAAAATTTGAAAACCTTCAAATTGTGATAAATTATTGTCAATTTAACCGTGGCTCATTTTTTTCTCTATAATTAATAAGTAAGGCTCCAGCATTAGTTGCTTACTTTTTATTCATCCTGTATAAACAAATTTGTCATTATCATACTTACAATAAATTTCAAATTTCATTACAAGTCATATGAGTGTGATATCAACAACATTAAGAGCGCAATTTATTATCTGGAGCTACTGTTCAGATACTCAGATCAGATGCTTCGATTTCAGAAATACTTCAAACTATACAATATAAAAACACAATAGCGTGTATTATATTTCATCTACCTTGTATTGAAAATTGAAAAATGGAATTTTCTATTAGAAATAATATTTATTAAGAACCCTAGCGCGAATTATAAGATAATTCATGTCGATTTTAAAATAAAAGTGAAGGTCGGGATAGTATGTATTTGAAAATTATTTCATAAATACGTTTTATAATGTACTGTATATTAGTTTACTATTAGAGATTATTCGTCGTCTGGCAGCAATGGTAATGAGTGGAATTACACAAGCGATGTTTACCTTGAAGGCTTCTCCATTCACGTACACAAAATGAGTGAACTCCAAGGTGTTTGCCAAGATCTAGTAGAAACTCGACAAACACGTAACTTGAAATGCGAAAATGACAATGAAAGTGTTAACAAGCAGTGGATCATGGAAATCATATTTTTAGATAACTTGCACTGTATTTTGTAGATTATAAGCATTATAAAGTATTTAGTGTTAAAAATGGTACTTAATTAATGGTGTTGTATATTAATTAAGCGTATATGATTAATTAGCGTATTAGCGTTAATTGGCGTATATTAGTCTGTTACGTTAGGTAACTTGTAACAGTACGAGTTAGAAATTATGGACGAGGCGACTTTAGGAACCGAGTCAAGAATGTCTGAACGAGTAACTGTTACAAGTACTACCGGCCGTGTATCGTAATGCATTTTACTGCATACTGTAAGTCTCTCATTTCAAAAATAAAAAAATCACCTTATATTCTGAAAATCGCATAATCTTTTTACCTTTAACAACTGCTGTTGCTGTTGTTTTTTTTACATTGAATACTTGTCACTTAATATGGACATCATAAACGTTTCTGCCTCGACATCGAGCAAGAATTCCGCAATTAGTGTTATGGGCAATACAAATTGTTCAGTTAGGGTACATGTTAATATGATCGTACATGATAAAACATCGTCAGAGTCTGTTTTTTTATAAACCGAAACTAGTCAGGCGAAATAAAATAAATAAATAATAAAATAAAATAAAAATAAATATTTACCAGTAAGTACTTTTATAAATATAATAATACAACAACCTTAAATTATTATTATTGAAATTTGGCTATATTCTTTATTAAGAAATTCTAATCAAAATAATTAACAGACAAATAAAATCTAGAATTAGTAACACATTTACGAACGAATTTAAATTCAAATCAAAAAACAATAGTAATACCCGGCTGGGCCTGTTATTTAGAATTTTCAATTGTCACAGTAAAATGCTTGATTATTTCTGTATTGTTTTCAATTCTTGTTGATTTAATGATTACTGTGGACAATTAAATTATTTCTGTCAAATTTGCAATGATTAATTGCCAAATATTTAATTGTAAGTTCAAAGATGGCAAATATTAATTTTTAATAAAATTTGAGTTATTACTCTTAAAATGTCAAAGACTATATTCAAGTTTTAAGAACAAAATTTCAATTATTACTGTCAAAGCTGCACCTATTACTGTCAAAATTGTAAATATTACCTCCAAAATTGCCGTGATTGCTGCCAAAATTGCAATGATTACTGTTTAAATTACAATGATCATGTTTTGTATCATTTCAGTTACTCCTGTTCAAATTAAAAAAAATATCGTCAACATTTCGATAGAATTAAAGCATTGAAAGCAGGGTTGGAAAAATGATTGTTTTTTATCAATGATCAAATCAAATCAAAAAATCAAATAAATCATGATTTATTTGTTTTTTTAATTTTTTTGTTATATTTTTGATCAGTTTTCATCAGGGTAGATGCTTACTCGTCAAAGCATTAATTGCAAATTCAAAGATTATTGGTAAATTGTAATTTTTGATAAAATTTGAGTCAATACTTTTAAAATTTAAAAAAAATCAATTTTTAAAGATAAAGTTTCAATTATAACCTCAAAGCTGCACGTATTAATATCAACAGCAATGATTACTGTCAAAATTGCAATTATTATCGTTATCCTTATTCAAGGTTTATTGTAAACACTTAAATTATTTCTGTTAAAATTAAAATGCTTACTCTTCAAAGTTTTAATTGTAAATTCAAAGATTACAGCAATATTTTAATTTTTGATGAAATTTGAGTAATTTCTTCTTAAATTTCAAAACCAGTTTTCAATGTTTAATGATAAAATTTCAATTATTACCATCAAATGTGGACTTAGAACTGTCAAAATAGCAATTGTTGTCCTAATCCCTATTCAAGAATTACTGCAAATAATTAAATTATGTCTTTCAAAATTGCATTGATTACTCGTCAAACTATTCATTGTAAATTTATAGATTACTGGCAAATTTTAATTTTTGGTAAAGTTTCAGTTATTACTTTCTTTTAAAATTTCGACAATTTTCAATTTTTAATGACATGTCCATTATAACCTCAAAGCTGCACGTATTACTGTCAAAATAGTAATTGTTACTGTCTAAATAGCAATTATTGCTGTCAAAATTACAATTATTGCTATCAAAATTACAATGGTAAACTGCCAATAATTTAATTCTATTGAAATGTCAAAGATTACATTTTTATAAAAAATACTGTTACTGATACTGATGCAGTTCTGCCGTACTGTGAAAATTTCAATTGCTACAGTAAAATATTTAACATTTACTTATGAGTAATATAACAATATAGTAACAAATACTAATACTTAAATAATTATAATTATATAATTATTATGGGAAATCTAAATAAAATTGCCTATATTCTTTATTAAACAATTTATTACTGGAAAGAAAATCATATTACTGGCTAACCTACCTGGTTTTGCTTCACGCCCTTCACACTATGTGACACTGGAGCAGAAGCTAATTTTATAACAAAACTTAGAATTAGTAACACATTTACGATCGAATTTAATTCAAAACACAAAATAATATTAACACCAGGCCTGTTATTTTAATTAACTTAGAAGTAATATAACAATAAAGTAACAAATACTAATGTATTGGTACTTTAAATATAAAATTAAAAATAAATATTAAATTAAATTAAATTAAATTACATTAATGATTAGGCTGGGCCTGTTTTTTTATTGCAAATCATATTTATATCTGGAACAATAGGAGAAATTTGTAAGCACATATCATCTTCTGCATTTGGTTTTTGTTGCAGTGTACAGAGAAAATGATCTCTCGCAGACATAAGTTGAGACGAAAGACATCAAGTGCTTCACAGCTCTTTTAGCAATCTCGGGATATTCATGCAAAATTTTTCTTACTGAGAGTCGGTCGATATATCGATAATTTGTTTTGGTTCTTTAACACAATACTCGATAATACTCACAAGTTTTTTAAAAAATGCTTTGAATCCAAGATAGGTTTTCTTTTTAAAAAACAAAATACTCCTGAAACGATTGTTGTAAATCTGATAAGTGCTGCAGTATAAAATCTTGTAAATTTTTATTTCATTTTAACGTTATTAGTTAAAAAAATTTCATGTAAATATTTTTTTTGTGTCGATGTCTATTATACATTTGCCTCCTACCACATTGTCAGATTTGTCGTTTCCTGTCGTTCCATTTTCATCTCTAATAATTTAAACTTTACATCTGGCAACAATGTTATTTAAAAAATATAACCTCAAATTGAAAACAACTAAAAACAAAATTTAACAAGTTCCACTGGAGAATTCAATTATTTCCGAAACACTACAAACAAAGTTACTAGATATTCGTAGACTCCCCTGACACAAAAACATCGTAAATGGAGAGTATGTAATAAATCTAAATATTTTCAATTTTGGTCCGTCGTAGATAAAAGAGAAAAAAGTATTTTATACGTGGGATAAAGACTATAAATGTAGTCAGTCTCGCTTTTACTCGACTCGGGTGAACACCCTCGTCGGGCAAATTACCGCATTCATATGTTAATAATGCATTTATCCCACTGACAAAATAAATAACTATTATTACCCCACCAAATCGTATGTGCCCTTTTTTATTTTACAAATCTGGTCACCCTAACATAATACAAACTAAGTAATATAAACAAAGGGTTTTATTTTTACATTCTTATAAAAAAATAAGGTTTATTTTATTAATTGATTTATTTTGATTCATTTTCAAAATACAACAATAAATGAAATTCATATAATCACAATATTACAGAAGAAGGACAACATCACACTAATATACAAACCCCCTCATATTACATTTAACATACTGAAAAATACATTAAAAAATCGAATCATAAATAAAAGAACACCGCATATTATTCTAGGAGATATAAACATCAACTTATTGGAAAAAAACGAAACAACAAATGAATACAAAAACATATTGAAGGAAAACGGATACAAACTGGAAAACAAAATATATATATCAAATAAATTCTTCACAAGGCAAAATAACAATGGAAATAATTCAATACTTGATCGTTTCATTACGAATGCATAACTTATAGACGACATCAAAATAGAGTTTTCAAATATATCCGACCACTGTGCAATCAATACAAAAATAAAAGAAACAAGGAAAATGAAACTAAAATATCAATACAAAACTTCAACAACAAACCAACCAAAAATAACAGAAGAAATAACATCGATGAACACACACTCTATAAACAGCTTCGAGAAGCTATCAAAAACGTTGCAAAGATTAATAGAAAAAAAAACAACAAACAAATAATATCAAAGAAGAACAAAAACCCCATGGATAAATACCTTTATGATTAAACAAATAAAACAAAAAAACAAACTTAAAAAAACATCTCAAAAATGCAAACAATGAATTAATAAGACAAGAATACAACGAGCAAAAGAAATTAACAACAGCACAAATAAAAGAACAGAAAACGCAATACTACAAAAACACATTTGAAATAAATAAAGATAATCCAAACGAATTGTGGAAAATAATAAATGACCAAGTAAAGAAAAAAGAATCAAACAAAAACTACATAGAAGAAATTAGGAAAAATAACCTGAGGCACCACAAATAAATCGGAAGAAATCTCTGACGAAATAAACGCATATTTCGCAAATATAGGCAAAGAACTTGCAGAAAAACAAATAAGAAGCAGCCAAACAACACCCGTAACAACAAAAACAAAGAGGCAAATCGAAACCCTCATCTTCCGAAAAAAAACACAAGAAGAAATCAACTACATAATAATACATTTAAAGAACCATGAAACACCGGGCTTTGATAAGATAACAAACGAAATCTTGAAACGAAACAGAACAATACTAACACCTATTCTTGTAGAAATCATAAATACAGTACTCGAAGAAGGAATATATCCGGAATATATGAAAACAAGCACAATAATACCAATTTACAAAAATAGAGACAAAACCAACCCGGAAAATTACCGACCTATTTCATTAATATCAACACTAAATAAAGTATTAGAGAAAACCATGCAAATTCAAATCACCAATCTCTTGCTTAAACACAAAATTATCAACCAAGAACAATATGCCTACCAACAACATTCAGGAACGACATCGGCCACACAAGATCTCATACACCACATATCATCGAAGATGGACAAGAAAAACTACTGTTAGCTATATACATTGACATGAAAAAAGCCTTCGACACTATATCAAAACCAAAATGAATCGAAAAACTTAGGGTAATAGGAATAACGGGAAAGGAGCTAAACATATTGAACACATATTTATCAAACAGAACACAAAAAACCAAAGTAAATAATGCAGAAAGCCAACCACTTGTAGCTGAATATGGAATACCACAAGGAGGAAACCTACCACCAATCTTATATATTATATACACAAACGATCTGCTGGAAATCAACTTGAAAGGAAAACCGCATATCTATGCAGATGACACCTGTATAGTTTACACGGGAAAGAAACCATAGGAAAATAGAAGACAATATGAACGAAGATATAAAACTGCTAGAAAACTGTTTTTTCAATAACTTGCTAACAATAGACGAAGCAAAATCAGTTATTTACATGTTATTTATATGAGCTATTTATTGTACAGGTATAAATTTAAAATAAACTATTATTACTAAAATAAAAAATGCAAACGGATATAAGATTCAGATATTCAGATTTTTTAATAAATAAAATAATTCAGTTTGGAAATAATCGAACAAAGGGTTTTGAAATTATGTATGCAAGACAATTAAAGTATAATTATGGAAATAGGGTATCAGAAAATAATTGTATTCATAAATTTCATTTATCTCGAGCTCATAATGTTGACTAATCTAAATTTATGTGGTAACAAATCAGGGTTCAAAAGAACGGAAAATATTCTTCGCATAAGTCTCTTTCGTAAATTGATTTTAATTTAAACTCTAAAACTGGAGACTCGGCGGGAACAAAACGAGATAAGCAAATAAAGTATTATCTTTCGCTGCGAGTTTGCGATCGTGGGAGGGAGATAAATTCTGAAGTAATTGTCATATGAATCAATTGCAAGCATCAGTTTCAAGCTTGCTCACTCCGCCGTGGAGTGGCGGCATTGTGTATCCCCCCTTTAGATTTGGAACAAAATTTCCTTTTCAAGTTTACTACTAGTGGAGGTCCATAAAAAATATACATAAACTCGCCATCGTTCTTGTGTAAATGCGCAGTGCATTTTTTAAACGGTACCATGCTGCGGCTGTTTGAAGCCGAGTGTGATAAGAATTCTCCGCACATAATGGTTTCATGAAAACGTAATTAACACTCTCGCTTCAGGTTTCACTTTTATTTATATAAATAGGCCTCGCGCACAACGGAGAGTTTATTTTTCAACCTAATTTATTAATGCGTCGCCGTGGGCATTATTATTAAAATTGCGATGCAAGATGTGTTTCTATATAATTGATGCTTGTTAACCGATCGAGTAGGCTTTAATTAAAAAAAATAATTGCATCTAGGGATGTAAATTTTATACAATGAGAGTTTTAAGCATCATTTGGAAGAAAATAGGAACAGGTTTTGTCGATGTTATAATTAACACATTTTATGGCCCCAACGAAAATCGTTACAATAGCGAGCTAGTATGAGATGATTATATTCTTCTTCTGCAGAACCGAATGGAACGTGAAATTTGTTGAAAATATTTACATCCCTGAACTTTATATTATGCACCGTAAGACGTTTCTATATTCGAGTTTACCTGAGTTTAAAACGTGTTTTATGTTACAACTTACAACTAACATAGAAACGAACTGCCGAAATGTTTTCCCGAGCCCATCAAGTTTTACGACTAATTGCTGTAGTGATTATCGCAGAATTGCTTATTACTTTTCTATGTAATTAAAATTATCGTAAGTTAAATATTTGATTGTTCCCAACGGTATTATACTACGGTATTGATTTATACAAGTACTTAATTGATTAAATAACATCGTGTTTCTCCGTCTCTATATCATTAATTGTTAATCATCGTATTTGCGCCCAAGCAATTTTAGGCTACTATCGTTATGATAGATATTGTTTGATTGCTTACTTGAAACAAATCACTCGAGTAATAGATTGCAACGATTTAGTCAAAAATTTAATCAATTAAATAATGCACGTTCATTCGTATACGTACTATGCATGAAAATTAAGTTTTATGTTTTCTTCATTTGATACAATTTGACAGCTGTCATTGGTCTAGGTATGTATTGCCTATTGTCCGTAGGCATTGTTTGTGTAATACCTCTCAATACAAATGTATTACGACTGCTATCTAGGAGAGACATTTGCACTGAGTAACTAATGTCATTCTTCATTAGGCGCTTATACTCTAATTTTTCTACACTGGCGTTCACGTTATCAAACAGCTTTGTGATGAGGTTTTTTCGTACGAACGTGATTGTTTTCGAGTATATGCATAACAATAGTTTAAGAATCGGAATTAATCTGAGGATCATTTGTTACAAAACACTGATCACCGGCGGTTATAAATAGGTAATCGGTGTATTAACCGCGGACACAATTTTCGCCTGCCAATCATGTAATAAATCATGTTATGTTGGCGGCCGTGATATTTTTTCAGCGACGATGCCAAATCTTTTTCACTTACACATGCTCATACATGTGTGTATAACCAAACTTCTTTGACGTTTAACTTGTTACATTTGATCGATTATTACAATGCATATTTTGCCATTGTAGATGTTAAACCATAACCACAAGATCAGTATCTGTACGATAAACGGCAGATAAGTCGACGAATTTGATACGAACCGCGCACAAGATTGCACGGGCGCAACAACTGATTGCAGCCATTTTTAAATACCCAGGACAGCTGGAAACCTTGTAAAATAGTGTCATCATTGTTATGAATATTATTTTCATGACGTAAACGCGAGTTTAGAAAAAAATAGAGTATATGCATGAAAATTAAGGTTTATGTTTTCTTGATTTGATACAATTTGACAGCTGTCATTGGTCTAGGCATCTATTGTCTATTGTCCATGGGTATTGTTTGTGTAATACCTCTCAATACAAATGTATTACTTATCATACCTAGGAGAGATATTAGATCTGTACTGAGTAACTAGTGCCATTCTTCATTGGGTCCTCATTAACGGCACTATAGAGGTCAGAGGCAAATTTGTAGAGTAACAAGCCCTAACTCACACTCACTTACATAAATCACTTGACAGAAGCACCCGTTGGTCCGATAACCAGTTAGGGACAATATCACTAACAAATATGCCTACTACTACTACTACGTAAACAATATTAATTTTATATTTCAAATTAATGCTCTTGGTGGGATACCAGACCATTGTCACATACACGATTCTTTTAAATGTTTGCTATTTTATACCAAACCAGTAGGTATAGGGATCTCGGAAACCCTAAAAGTTAGAAAGGTGGTTAAATTACAAAAAAGTTGCGCAATTTAGTTGTCAGTAATATTCTTTTGAGAATACCGGAAAGTTCTGCTTACTTCCTTTCTTGCCGAATATCTCCGGAAGTAAGCAGCCGGAGATATTCGGCAAAATCCGAAATCTTGCGATTTCGTCTTTATTTTTTTCTGAAGTTATTTGAAAAGGTATAAGAAAACCAAATGCACTTTCTTATTGCCACACTTTTAGCTCTACAAGACAGCGTTTACAAATTTTCAGTACAACGTTTCGTTTCAAAGAAACCATCATCAACTTCATATTTTATATGGCCTGTAAAAAGGTATACCCTATATTAGATAGCATTTCCTATTACGAATTCAACTATTTGTATCACAGTATGGTTTCTAATGTTTATATTCACAAAAAGGCTTGTTAATACATTTCGAACATTTTCTTGTAGTAGGCGTAAAATTTTAATTTTAATTTAAAAAAATATTGCTCAGGTAATTCATTTACATAAATGTTAATTAATTCGGCAAATTGAAGAATTTGCATGAAATGTCAATTTTCATAAACAACAAAAATTTCAAAGAAAGTCCGAATTTTATTTTTTAAACTTTATTCGTGTATGCAATAGCAATAGTAATAGGAATAGCAATATCGTATATAAAATGAGCATTTTATTAGTAGGAATTGGAAAAAAAAACATTTGGCGACCTATTTCAATTAATACATTATATTACCTAAAAAATGCAAAAAAAGGCATTTAGAAAGATACAAGAAATTGTTTAAAATTGCATTAGAAAATTATGGAAAAGCATGAAATCAATGCAAAAATTAGAAATTAATAAAATTCGTACATTTCATTTTAAATTAATTTAAAAATATGGAAAATTTAAGAATAAATTATTAAGATATATACTTAGCAAAATACACATGTCATGCCTCTGATGATGGTTTGTTAGAAACTGAAACTAGTTAGGCAAAATAAAAGTAAATATTAAAATCAAATAAAAATAATTCTACCAGTAAGTACCCTAGGTATTAATAATACCTTAAACAAATTATTTGTTGTAGACTCCCAGGAATAATTCATTGCCGGCTACTGATTGTAGCCTTTTTACAACTGTCGTTATGTAATCTAGTATTATTCGTTTCTATAAAAATATCTGCCATATTTAACAAAATATATCAAAATATAATAAAATTAATTAATTAGAATTAAATATGGGCTCGATATTTTTGTTACACCTCTAAATTGTATTTGTTTTAAGCTTTAAAACAAGGTAGCACAACGAAAGGGTGTAATTTAAAATTTGTAATAATTCTTTATATATTATATTAAATTAACATACTTTTTAACATCTGCTTCGAAAACTTGCTTGTTTCATTGAAAGGAACTTAGATTTGTTCAAATAACTTGTTTTGGAATTTTTCTTATATTTTTTTCTCCAAAACTAATCGACAAAAATCTTTTTTTATTGCGCCACTGGATTAGTTTTTTTAAAGCTTTAAAAAGAGGTATCGCAAGGTGGGGGTGCCATTTGAAATTTCAAAGTGAGGGTGGCTAGGGAGCAGGGGGTGACACTTAAAATTTATTTGACGTTGTTTTTAAACTTGCCCCTCCAGAAATGAATAGACGTGCTTTTTTTTCAATTTAGGTTGCATTCAAAAGTTATTGAGACCAGGCCAGTTTTGAAATGTACACCCTGTATATACAGGATGGCCCACCTACCTCTCTCGGACCATTGCTGCTAGAAATGAATATTGAAGAAAAATCTGATTTTTAGTTATTGGGCACTTGATGTGCTACTTTTTTAAGTTATTTTCGAGTACAAAGTGTACCATAAATCCGGGACACAAAATTTGCTCTCTTTTTTAAATTGATCAGCCTGTATATTCTTTCATTTTTGGAATCCAAAATTAATTTTATTGTTTTGGGATCAGTTGCCAAGTTATTCACATTTTAATCAAAATTTACGAAAAATCATGGACGTGGAAAAAAAAATCCACGAAACCTTATTTTAAGAGATCAATGAAATAATCTGCGTATGCAAGTACCTAAGCAATGTGCAAAAACATACACAATATTTTGAGTCACGTAGAATGCACAGGGTGTTCTGAAACAACGATAAATTTTTGTTATTTTCAAATGGCGTAAAACTCTTTTTACAAACTTTTTTTTAACACCCTCTATATAGGATCGTATGCTAAGTGCTCATCTAATAAGCTATTCAATGGTAGCATATGGACTATAATCTAATAATACATTTTAATAGGTAAACGATCAATCGTTAGTTTTAGCCATTTGAAAATACCAAATCGATCGTTGTTTCAGAACACCCTGTGTATTCAACATGACTCCAAATATTGTGAATGTTTTGGCACATTGCTTAGGTACTTGCATATCCAGATTCTTTCATTGATCTCTTCTAATAAGGTTTTGTTGAATTTTTTTCCAGGTTCATGATTTTTCGTCAAATTTGATAAAAATGTGAGTAACTTGTCAACGTTGCATCTGATCCCTAAAACTAAAACTGATTTGTGAAGCCCACATGAAGCAGATTCAAAAATTTAAAGGATATACAGGGTGTTCCAAAATAAGATCAAATGTTGTGTATCGTGTTTATGGTACACTCTGTACACTAGAAAGTAATTTCAAAAAGTTGCACATCAAGGGTCCAATAACTTCCAATCAGAGTTTTTCCTCAATTTTCATTAGTCTAGCAGCAATGGTCCGAGCGAGTATAGGTAGGCCACCCAGTATATTTCGCAACACTAGCGACTTTCATTATATAACACTGTTACGTTATAAATGATTTACTAGCCATGAAGTCCATGTGTAGTTGACAACTTACTAATGTGGGAGTAGAAAAAAATAATTATTGTAATTATTAAAATTTTAACAGTAGGTAATTATTGAATGGTTTACAAATGAACTGAAATTCCGGGAAGTATTGGTGAAATTATGATACTGTTTTAATGTTATGAAATTTTGCAAAAATAGTTGAAATTTTGACAAAGTGAATAAAAATTTGACAGTAATTTATTGAAAATGTTGTAGTAATTATGGAACATAATTAATGGTTTTGTCTTCATTTATCGCAATGAAGTTCATAACATTTAGTAAAGACAGCTTTAGATGTATTGAAAAAAAAAAGTTTTCCTAATTGTTCAAATTCAGTAGTAGCAAAAGTAGAAGTAAACATACTAATTAAATTATATTGATTCTTCTTGTTTTATTTTATGCGTACTGGTATATTTAATAAAAGATTTTTTATTTCATCTTTATATCAATTTAGTT
Source organism: Othius punctulatus (assembly GCA_951805005.1). Taxonomy (NCBI): domain Eukaryota; kingdom Metazoa; phylum Arthropoda; class Insecta; order Coleoptera; family Staphylinidae; genus Othius; species Othius punctulatus. The sequence goes on from OX638143.1 coordinate 60,591,973, forward strand.
ATTACTAACTGGTTTCGGAATAAATAAAATTTAAAAATAAACTTCAAAATTGAAATATTAAATGCTGGTTGAATTTTAACCAGCATTTAATTATAATATAGGATATTCATCTATTTATAATATAAAAAAATATCCTCTGAAGATGGATAACAGCCGAAACTAGTTAGGAATAAATAAAATATGATATAGATGAAACAAAAAATCTTTTATGAAATATACCAGTGCGTATAAAATAGAACAAGAAGAATCAATGTAACTGGCAAAAATGGATAAAACACTACTAAAAATAGTAATTAAATGTTGTCATATGACAGAGTTAGACCTTAAAACTTAAATTCCTGACATTATTTTGAAAAACTTGTTTTTTGCTGATATACGATTTCTGATGTATAATTTGATGGTAACATTTAATTTGAATTTCAGTTTGTAACGTTTTCAAAATGTCAAAATCAAAATTTTTTTATTCATGCAATACAATGGACTAATTATTGATAAAATCGACCAGTTGTTTCATAATTCGTGATTATTGTGTTTGATTTATTTATACATTATTAAATTTATCTGCCAGATTCCCACGCATAGCTGTGCCGTATTCATGCACATTATACTTTCACTAAAATAAATATGTTTGTGCGGACACGTCTTTCGTTTTATGTCGCTGAATGTCAGTCAGCACTTTTGCGCGGACAAAGGCGGTGATCATTTAACGATAACTCGAGGAATTCAGTGGTGGATGCGTTACATGCCTGGGCAATATTTAAATTTAACAAAGATGGGGGAGACTCAATTGTGCAAAACATCTAGTACGTGCGCCAATTAATTAATTAGCGTAAATTGATTAGTTCCAGATCTGTTTTTCCGATGTGGCATTGTTTGTGGATCGGGGGGAGTATGATCGAGTGCCATTAAAATTGGCTATTCAATTAACATGAAAACAGCGCCTAATTTAGCTATTGATTCTAACTATGTATAAGCACTATCTTTAGTGAGCGCTGGGGGGCGAATGCACGCATAAAGATATAGTCGTCCAATTATTATCTCTCTCTGGCACATTGTTTGATATATTATAACTATGTATGTGGATAACCGTACCCTATTCAACTCCCATGTATTATCAATACTGCCTTCCATTGTCGCAGGTATTTTATTCAGGAGACCTTCGTGTTTTTAATACGCGTTGAAAATTGATAAAATATGATTGCGCAATATTTGCTTACTGATTATCGATCCGCATACATAATTTCAGTCAGTCTCAATATTGCGTACACGACAAGGTAATTCCTGCTGTCCCACTATTTTAAATAACTGATGAGCCAATTAAAAAAGCACCTGCCACTTCAGGCATACCCAACACATTTTTCAACGTGTCTTATTAATGCGGGGCAGACAAAATAAATGTCTCTCAGGTAACGCAGGGCACATATTCTAATCAAATTACTGTGTAACGCTGATTAGGACAAGTACATCACTTGCAGCGTGACTCACAGTTCAGTGCATATTTTAATTGAGTTTTGAGGTACGAGGTTTATACGTATAAGCGAGTGCGGCTAATGTATGTACATGCGAACCTCCATTTCCTGTCGACGTTTTCATTCAAAATGCACCACTGCTCATATGCTCTAGCCCAATGTCGTATATCTAATTGCATGAAAGTTGGGAGTTTCGTCCCGAGAGTTTATCTCGGCAGACTCTACTTCCCCTTTCATCGAAGTCAAAGTTGTTATAATAAATCTGTATCTATTTTCAAATGCTTTTACGGCATGTGACAGATTATTATGGAAAATATACAACTGACATCTGAGAGTATCTGTTTGTAGGTACCTGTATTTAATCATCGTACAAACAGACTATAGATAGCATATATTTTTTTCCTCGTATCAAGACAGTAATAAATTAATAAGAATACGCAAACAAACATATTATTGCTATTTTGTTTTCATAGGATTTATTTATTTATTTATCCTTCGCCCTTTTACCCTTTCGGGTGTCGGACTGCTCAATTACATCTATAATACATTTTACAATCGCATGTCTTCGCTAATTAATTCCTTCACTCTTCTTTTCCAGTGGTCCCTCCCTGTCTTGTGCCAATTTTCTTATTTCATTCCATTCTATTCCTCTTCTTTCCGCTGCTTGGTGCGTTTGTTCATTCCATCCATTCCTCGGTCTTCCTACTTTATTTTTGCCTTGTATTTTTACTTCATGTATTCTTTTTGTTATTCTATTCTCTTCTAGCCTGTGTATATGTCCTAGCCAACCTAGCTGTCTTTCCTCTGTTATTGTTGTTATTGGATTTATGTCGAGCCTTTTCCTTACTTCCGTGTTCCTCACTCTTCTTTTTGTAATTCCCTCTATCATCCTTAGGAATCTCATTTCCATTGCGTTGATCTTGCTTTTGTTTCTTTCCGTATTTGTCCACGATTCACTTCCATATATTAGAGAGGGCCTTACTACTCTTTTGTATACCTCACTTTTTATTTCTTTAGTAATTTCTTTTTTCTCCAGAAACGTGCTTTTTATTGTGTTGTAGATCCTCCCTGCTTTTCATATTCTTTCTTCTACTTCTTGGTCAATCTTTCTCTTTTCTCTATTATTATTTCTAGATAGTTGTATTGATTCACCTGTTCTAGTTGTTGCTCTTCTAGCTTTATTTTGTGTTTGTTTTCTTTTGAAGCTATTACCATTGTTTTAGTTTTGCTGATGTTTATTTCCATATTTATCTTTTTCAGTTCTTCTTCGTATATATTGAAGTTAGGTTGGAGTTTTTCTTGTGAGTCTGCTATTATTATCATGTCGTCTGCGATCATAAGTATTTGTATTTTTATCATTTCCTGTTTCCTATATCCTATAATCGTGTTTGCTGCTCTTTCTTTGATTGTCCTCATTGCTACATCTATGAGTGATGCGAAGGGCTTAAAATGCAACCTTGTTTTAGTCCAATTTCGGTCTTGAACTCCTCTGATTCGTTTGTTCCTATTCTCACCTTGTTTCTGTTGTTATTATACAGCTCTTTTATTATGTTTATCATGTCTCTTTCTACCTTTTTTTTTCTAACATATTCCCTATGCCCTGTCTTATTACTCTGTCAAATGCTTTTTTCAGGTCTATGAAGCATATGTGTAGTTATTTTCCTTTTCTGATCGTCTTGTCTGTTAGTTGTCTCATTATGTGTATCAAGTCCTGTGTACTTCTATTTCTCCTGAACTCGTGTTGTTCTTCTCCTAATAGTGGGTCCAGTTTTTCTTTCAGTCTTGTCTCTAATATCGTTGTAAATATTTTCCCTGTTATGCTTGTAAGTGTAATTCCTCTGAAGTTTTCGCATATTTTTTTTCTCCCTTTTTGTGGATGGGTAGTATGATTCCCTTGTTCCATTCGTCCGGTATTGTTTTTTCCTTTATTATTTCATTAAGAATATCCAGGAATTCCTCTTTCCCTTTATCTCCCATGTATTTCGTCATTTCCGCTGTGATATCGTCTGTGCCTGGAGCCTTTCCTAGTTTTGCTTTTTTGATTGCTATCTCCATTTCCTCCATTGATATCCTTCTGATTTTCCCATTGGTTCTGTTGTCTGTTTTTTTCTTTTTTCCCTTTGTGCTTTGTTCCTGTCATTTCACTATAGTATTCTTTCCACCTTTCCATAATCTTCTTTTGTTCTGTTATTGTAATTCCATTTTTATCTTTTATGTTAATTTGTTTCGGGGTTTTTTTGTTCCTCATTTGTTTTATTGTGCTGTAGGACACCTTCTGGTTTTCTGTGAACGTTTCCTTTATTTTCTTTCCGAACTCTTCCCGTGTTTGTTGCTTTGCTATCTTGATTTTGCGTTTCGTTTCTTTGCTTTCTGTTTTATATCTATAAATAAACAATATTTGTTAGCAAAAAAACGCTACATAATATACAAAATTTCAACAAAAGAACAAAAGAAAACACACAAATAGCAACTACAATTTTCATATTAACATATATTTTATTCTATTTACTACATCTACTATTTTCTATTTACAGTCAATCAATTTGAACACATATTCCCTCACCTGATATTTAAACTTATGAAAGATTATCTCCTATAATCTTCCTCTTTTCCTGTTCTTATGTGGTTTTCCATTTATCTTTTTTTGCCTTTGCTTTTTGTTTTATCTCTTCCGACCACCATTTATTTTTTTTCGTCTGTTTATTTGAAATTGTGCTTGTTCCGCATTTCCGCTTGTTCATAGCATTTAACAATAATTAATCCAAATAAAAAAACAATTTCTTATTAATCTATACTACAGTATGAGAGCACTACACTCCTTGAAGCAGTCTTGAAACATAATTTAGAAGCATTTAAGGATATACCGGGTGCTGTGTCGTTCTACGCACCACGGAGATTTCAATGAATTTTTTGAAATTCACAACTATTAGCTCCCCAAATTATTTTAGAAAAAAAATCATAAGGTAGCTCTTTTGTAGATATAAAAAACTTAGTCTAATGTATTTATTTTAAATATTTTTTATTATCTAAATTCGAGATATAAATAATTTAAAAATCACAATTTTTATAAAATAATATGCTTTGCCTTGCAAAAACTACGGCATGCGTTACACATCTCATTCAGTATTACCTGTATTATCTAACAGTAATTCCGCATAATAGTACTCTTATAATCCATTCAATTTATAGTTCAAAAATGTCAAGCAAGTGCCACGCTCAATACCTAGAACGTTATTATTTTATCCTAAAATCATAAGATGGTTACTTGTAGAGTATTGTCGTATATCGAACCCACAGCTCTAAATTAGTTGTAGAAATCTTAAACTGAATTTTATATATTTACTTCTCTGTTGTGTAACCCAGGCCACCTGGTGAATATATTTATTCCTGAAAATGAGACAGAATAGGTAAATAAAACATGTATTTAGAATTAAAGAAAGATTTTGTTTTTATTCATCAAAAGAACTGCAAATAAATCTAAATGACATATTAAAATTTTAATACAAATCAATCCAGAACAAACAACGATATAATTCAATATTAATGAATATTCAATAATGTTTGATAATTTGTGACACTAAAGTATAATTGAAAATATGTGTATCTTTTATGATTTCCTTTACAAATCATGTGCCACAAGGAAACCAATTCTACCGATAATCTAGTCAGAAGGAAACCTATTGAATTAAGTTTTCATTTTTTTATCTTTATTCTCATTTCTTTAAAAATAATTGTTTTCAATGATATACAGGTGGTCACTTTTACGACGCCCACCATTAGGATCTATTAAACGGAAATACATACAGAGTTGGTCAAAATGGATAAAAGTTTCTCATTTTTGTGCCTTGAAATGAAATGAAATCCGGGATATCTTGCACAGTTCCTGAAATATCACTGAAAAACTAAAAAAGTGCACTTTCCATTTCCTCTTATAATTTTTTTTTACTTTTGTAGGAAATTTTACGAAACTTGTCACTCTTACATTTTTCAACGTGAGCTTTCTGATGACAGTACCAAACATTTTTTGCGCCAACTAGATGCGCAAATTTTCATACTCAACTTTTGATTTTCTTATGGACGCAATATTGGATTTTAACAGCATTCAAAAGAGCGAAAAAATCCTATTTCAACCATGTATTACACATGGGTAATCTGATACTGTTTACCACCAAAATTCAATAATTTAAAAATTTGTTGCAAAAATCAAACTCCTATGATAAATACAATCAAGTTGCCATTGAATAACAAATTACCATTTCGACATTTCTTCATACAAAGAAAATAACTTCTGAGTAAATTTATTGTGTATAAAGTGCAAAAAGGAGATAATATCTTTAATTAGTAAAATTGGAAAGATATTATCCTCAAAATGAAAACATTGACATGTACAATCTCTATAATGTAATATCTTACATTATATTTCCCTGGCCGAGATAACAACTCATAATTCATATTGTATTTATTAAATAATCTGATCAAATACAATTTTTGAATTAAAATTTAGGATATTTAATTATTGCCATTTTTACTAATCAAAGATATTATCTCCTTTTTTGCACTTAATACTCAATAAAATTACTCAGAAGTTATTTTCTCTGTATAAAGAAATGTGAAATTTGTTATTCCATAACAACTTGATTTTTAGAGCAGTCCACAGCAGTTTGGTTTTTGCAAGAAATTTTTAAATTATCGATTTTTGGTAGTAAATAATGTCAGATTACTAATGTGTTATACATGGTTGAAATCGAAATTTTTCGCTCTTTTGAAAGCTATTAATATCCAATATTGCGGCCGTAAGAAAATCAAAAGTTGACTATGAAAATTTGGGCATCTAGATGACGCAGAAAATGTTTGGCACTGTGATTTGAAAACTGACGTCGATAAATGTAAGCCAAATGCCAAGTTTCGTAAAATTTCATTTAAAAGTAAAAAAAGTTATAATAGGAAAAGGAAAACTTTTTCAGTTTTTCAGCGATATTTCAGGAACTGTGCAAGATATCCCGGATTTCATTTCAGTATATTGAAAGGCACAAAAATGAGAAACTTTTATCCCATATGACCAACTCTGTATATATTTACGTTTAATAGATCCTAATGGTGGGCGTCGTAAAAGTGCCCACCCTGTAAATTTAAAAATTTCATGGTATCTTCCCCTGTTAAGCCGGAAGTCACGACCAGAAAGTTCCAATACAGTTTTTCAAATATGAATTTTCTCAGTTCAGCCGGAAGTCACAAGCAGAATGTTCCATTCAAATTTGTTTTAAAACTAATAGTTCTCGCAATTTTATTGCAATATCATATCTTTCCATATATTTTTAATAACAATATGGTATGTTCCCCAGTTCAGCCGCAAGTCACGACCAGAAGGTTCCAATACCATTTTTCAAATATGATTTTTTGCAGTTCAGCCGGAAGTCACGATCAGAAGGTTCCATTCAAGTTTGTTTTAGAATTGAATAATAGTTCTCTCAATTTAATTTCATTTTCATATGTTTTTAATAATATTATGGTATCTTCTCCAGTCTAGCCGAAAGTCACGACCAGAAGGTTCCATTCAAATTTGTTTTAGAATTTAATAATAGTTCTCTGAATTTAATTTCAATTTCGTATCTTTTTAAATGTTTTTAATAACAATATGGTATCTTCCTCAGTCCAGCCAGAAGTCACGACCAGAAGGTTCCATTCAAATTTGTTTTAAAATATGAGAGAAATTTTTAATCCCTTTTCTTTGTTTTATTTTATTTTAATATATTTTAATATATTTTATGATTTAGTGCAATATTTGAAATTTATCACGAACTTATGGTTTATTCTTTATAATATAATAATAATAATAATAATTATAATAATAAATAATAATAATAGTAAATAATAATCTATTATTTATACTCATTCTTTTATTTAATTTGATATGAAATGTTGTATTTTGTTACACATTTGGTTTTTTTTTCATCACTTACTTCTTGTTCAAATTAACTCACACACAATATAACGTTAACGTGACGATCCTTCTTTAGTTTGGCATCAACTGTCAGGAGCCTCGTCCTTTAGCTTTTATACGAATTTTTTATCTTATAACTACCTTGGTTCATACATCCAATGTGAGCATTCATTTATTTATGTTATGTCCTCTACTTTTCTTTAATTGAATTACTTTGAACATAGTGAATCCTCCCATTCAATTCTAGTACAAGCTATATTAAATTTGTGTTCAAATATGCAATAAATAAGTGATTTATTAAATGTTGGTTGGTTCTAGATATTTAGGCGGTGCCATTTACCTGGCAGAAGTTCCCTTTTCGTTAAACTCATCGGCTTATTTGTTATCTAATTCTGTACCTGCTAGTGCACGTAGTTATCTCGATGCTTCACATTTTTAACAAAATTATTGGACCCCGGTCTTATTACTACAGTATAAAAAAAAATTGTTAAACGCCTATATTTATTTTTTGTTTTCGAGATTTTAAAAATTATGAATCAAAAATTATTACTTTTATCAAAAGTCTATCATAGAAGCTTTAATTTTTGCATGGAAAGACATTTTTAAGAAGTTATTAGTTTGAAATCATTTATACAGGCTGAGTTTTTTTCATTTCAAGCATTGGGATCTTGGAAACTATAAGACATAGAGATTCTGTTAAATGAGGAAATAGTTGTCGTTTTAAGAGCTTTTGCAAGATATGGTTTTGGTTTTTGAAAAAAGACCACAGTTTTTCCGTTATGATACAAACTTTATGTTTTTAAATGGCAGTCATAGTTGGCTTCGACATTTTTACAAAGAACAAATTTTTCTCTGTATAAAGATTCAACGTTTGCTATAATTACTCTGATAAATAAAGGCCATTTTCGAAAATTAACTTTATGAAAATTATTACTTACTTTGACAAATAAACACGATATAGGACTATTTATATGATTGAGAGTAGCAAAAACAGAATTTGCCACGAACAAATTTAAGTTCTCAGAATTCTACTAATTTTTCTATTCTAATTATACTAAATTCTATTCAAACTATACAACAAAAATTTCTGCATCTCATTAATTTATTTTAAGTAAGTATAGCAAATCTTGAATCGTTATAAAGAGAAAAATTGCCCTTTTTAATAATGTCACAATGTCAAAACAAATTAAGTTTGTATTATAACGCAAAAACTTTTTTTTTAATCAATAAATAAAAGCATATCTTGCATAAGGTCTTAAAATGACAACTCTTTCCTCATTTAACCGAATATTTATGTTTTATGGGTTTCCAGATCCCAATTCTTAAAATGAAAAAAAAAAATCTAAATGAAATATTGAATTTTGATAATAATAAAAATATTTAAAATTCGCTCATTTGACTAAGTTTTTTTATCTCTACATGTACATGACGTATGTTATGGTTTTTGTTAAAATAACGTGGGGAGCAAATAATTACGAATTAAAAAAAATACATTGAAATTCCTATGGGGCGTCCGGCGCAGCACCCTGTATACAATGCTAAATTTATTTATGTATGTAATTAATAAAAAAAAAGTTAGCATTGTGCTTGTAAATAATCTAATCACATCGCCTTACATTTGCATGTCATGTACACATACTTAATAGAGATTATAAAAACGTTTTTATGTGGATTTATACAGGGTGTTAATGAATTGCAGGGACACACATCTAGGGGTTGCAAAATACAACAAAGCAAACAATGTCTGTTACTACATGTATGGTCGAAAATGTTTCCTTTAGATGTAGGCAACTCAAGTATCTGTTGACAACGACTGTACAGGCAAGGACTCAAATAATGACGCGTTTGTCCCTTCGAGCAGTCTGCTATCGTTGTCTGGTTCCGCACATTAGGGGCACAGTAGACAACGATAAAAGACTGCTCGGACGGACGGACACGTCATTCTTAGAGTCCGCGGCTGTACGTTCGTTGACAGCCAACTTGAAACTACACTACACTATCCAAAACTCCTTCCTTCTTACAAAGATTCGTTAAGAAGTACCTGAAAATACACAATCTAAGTTGCATTTTCTATTATTTTGCACTGGTCACACGGAATTTCGAAAATAAAACGATCTAGACATACAGGCATTCAAATGACGTAAATTTTGACAATATTCGGTGTGTTATTATATTTTCTAATGAAAATACTGTGACTAGGGGCGCGCAGGGATGGGCAATGGGGTGGCAATTGCCCCCCTCCCCCGGAATTATGCGACATTTTGAAAATAAAACGATCTAGACATACAGGAATTGAAATAACGTCAATTTTGGCAATATTCGATATTTTATTCTATTTTCTAACGAAAATACTTTTGACTATATTCCCCCGTAGTAAACGGGCACATTGGGAGGGGGGCGGGGGGGGGGGGGTTGCTAAATTGCTAATATTAAACAAATATTATTGATATAAACAATTCAGCCTATACTACCTATCTTAAAATACTTTTTTTGGAGCATATATTTTATTTGAAAACGAACATGAATATGAAAATAATGTGTAATTATTATTATTATTGTGAAATTATACATTATCCATAAAAAAAATTACTGCTGCAAGCTTATGAAATATGCTAATCCACGATGTTTATAAAGTTTGGAACAAATTCATTATTTTGGAACATAAATTCTATGACTCTAATATTACTTCGAATTATGTATTGTGTTTGATTTACCACCATTTAAAACTTTTCTGCTCAGATGACATGATCATTTACATTTTTTAATGGAAGCAATTTTTTATCTGACAACATTTGTAAGCATATCTTTTAATTCTCTATATAGGGTTATTCAAATTCGTTTATCACTATGGGTACCTATATAGAAAAAAGTAAGAGATACGAAGTCTGTTATATTGGGGCAAAGTTGTGTAATCATACTGTGTAATTCAATAGTAACTGAGATCTTTTAAAAAAATTGAATTTTTCGAAAATCTTATTTATATTTTCCTGTCGTTCCTTGAAAAAATATACACATTTTTATTGTCACTTTTATTCGTCCCTAACAGGGGAATTATAGATTTTCGATCAGACTTCTTTGTGACTGCAACCGCCATCAAGTTTAAACATTTAAATACGGACCTGCATTTTATTTTATTTTTGAGTTCTTCTCGTCAATACTATTATAATGATGTGCAAAACTTGAGGTTTTAGTAACTTTTTTTTATATGAAAACAAAAATGTAATTTAAGTAGTTGAAATGATTTAATAATTACCAAATCAAAATTCGTCGATTTTCGATCAGACTTTTGTGTGAGTGCAACCGCCCTCAAGTATAAACATTTAAATATGGACCTGCATTTTTTATTTTATTTTTGAGTTCTTCTCGTCAATACTATTATAATGATGTGCAACACTTGAGGTTTTAGTACCTTTTTTTATATGAAAATATAAAAAATGTAATTTAAGTAATTGAAATAATTTAATAATTACCAAATCAAAATTCGTCAATAAAAAGAATCAAAATTTAATATTTTAAATTTGATTTACGTAACAATACTCAAAATGCGCCTTCATTAATATCAATAACTGACTGCATTGCATCGCATAGAATAGAATCAGGCCTCACTTCAACGAGTTTAGTTAGTGTCATTATATTCATTATAACCACTTATGCTCGAGTGTGCAGCATACATTATCTGGCCGTCTAAAATATATTTAATTTTCTGGCAGCCATCCACAGACGCTGGCCTGTTTATACTTTGTCAACTAATTTTCTTCTTGCAAGATACAAGTTTATGATGCACACTGTGTCATCCGACAAATGTTATTTTTATCACTGTACACATAATACTATTCAATATTTATTTTTACATTTAAGCATTTTTTTTATCAGGTTCAATGAAACACAATTTTAGATAAACATACTGGTCCTCTTAAAATATTCAATGTTATTTTTTAAGCATGTGATGGGTATGGATGTCCATTCGTCATGTTGACATTGAGAAGCACAATAATGCCAAATAAATAATGATACATTTAAATACTGGATATACTGAATACTGGATAAGACATAGTTGCTTTGTCAAATATCGTGAATGAAAAATAAAAAGTGAAATATGTAATATTATTATAATTATTTATACTAAAAAATAAAACAAATTTACTTTGTTTTTGTTTCACTTTCCACACATTTATTTCAATGAAAATTAAAAAAAAAACATAGGAACTGCAGTTTAAAGTACGTAGTTGCTTTGTCGAACACCGTGAATGAAAAATAAAACGTGAAATATGTAATATTATTATAATTATTAATACTAAAAAATGAAACAAATTTAGTTTTTTTTCCACATTCGACACATTTATTTCAATGGAAATTAAAAAAAAACATAGGAACTGCAGTTTAAAGTACTAGTCATTATTACTGAACTAAATGTGCAAGTAATATTATTATATTTATTTATACTAAAAAATAAAACAAATTTACTTTTTTTTTCCACTTCCCACACATTTATTTTAATAAAAATTTAAAAAAATATAGGAACTGCAGTTTAAAGTAGGGACAGGTAATTATTACTGAACTAAATGTGCAAGTTTAAATAACTAAATAAATTTGTCTTATGAAATAATTTATTTAAGATTTTTTTTAATGGCATTTGGATTCGAAGACATTTGAAAAGAAGATTATGTTAATTCTTACGATATTTAAATATTTTTTTTGTTTGTACTTAATATGTATACCGATTTAGAAAAGATTTTAATAGTTTAACCTTAGAAAACCTTACCCTGCACAATTTTTGTGGGCAGTACAATTTGATTACCGTCAACCATTTTAACAAATAACTGAATTATTTTGCATTCTATGCAGTTACCTATATCCATATTTGTAGCAATACATCTGGATCTGTTGCCAAAATGAAAAAAGGTAAAAAACAATGCCAATCTTGACGTGATTTGTCTCCAAGGAATACACACATATTCTATATTATAAGTAAAATGTTTGTTATAACTTGGTTCACTTTTTATGAAAAAAAAAAGTTTTTAATGTTCTTAAAACATCTTCATTGGTTTGTTTATTATTATTATTTCCGAGGGCTTCTGCTTGATCTTCTTCCTATTTATATTTGCCCAAAGTTTTGAAAATTGAATTAAATAAAACAAATATACGGAGTGTCCCATTATTTAAACAACAAATTAAAAAAACACATGATTGACATGTAATTCCTTCTAGCAGGCCTTCTGAACCTGCTGTAAGGTTACACCTTTTAGTAGCAATATTTCGAAAAGTATTTTTTTAAGGATTTAGTTTCAATCTCCGAGCAGCGTGCAGTTGAGCTTGTCCACTATTTTTGGCACATCCTTAAAATTTGTTCAAAAATATGTTTATGCTATTTTTTAATTACACACAATCAAAATTTTAAACTTGATTTTTTTAAGGAAATACTTCTGTACACAATTTTAATTTTCTACTACTATTATTTTTCGCGAACTTTACAATTTTGTACTAATTCTTAGAGAAATGAGTTACCACAATTTCAAATTTGATATTTAATTTGAATTATGTGACATGTAATTTGGATAATTTGATATTTAATTTTCTACTACTATGATTTTTCGCGAACTTTTGAATTTTGTACTAATTCTTAGAGAAATGAGTTACCACAATTTCTAATTTGATATTTAATTTGTATTATGTAATATGTAATTTGGATAATTTGATATTTAATTTGCGTTATATCTTATGGCACATGTTGAATTTAATTCATAATTTTGTCTATTTTTCTTCTAATCATTTGATATTCATTTGAAAATTTTTGGCTGAATTAGAAATCCAATTAAATTCGTGTATCTGTAGTCACGTGTAGGACAAAATCCAATCAAAATTTCATTACATTGATAACTACCCATGGATAGTCTTCAATACATGTTGATGTTGCTGAAAAAAGTTTAGCACAGTGCTAATATTTGTAAGGTTTCGAATACCCAATTATTTGATTAATTAGATATTTAATTCGTGATCATAAATTCTTATAAGTGATGATATATTTTTTGGCTCATGATTTGTTAATTTTCTTTTTATTTTCTATGATCGTATAATGATAATAGTTCTTTACGTGGAGAGTGATTTTAAATCATTATCATGCCAATTTGAAATTCTGTAGAGGTAATGTGTATGTTAGTAACAATAACATTAATTTTGACAATTAAAATAATAATTTTAAATAACAATTTGATTAATTAGATATTTAAATCGTGATCATAAATTCTTATAATTGAAGATATATTTTTTGGCTCATGATTTATTAATTTTCTTTTTCTCTTGTGTGATCTTATAATGATAATAGTTCCTTATGTAATTTTAAATCATTATTGTGCCAATTTTTAATTCTTTAGAGGTAATGTGTGTGTTATTAACAATAAAATTAATTTTGACAATTAAAATAATAATTTGAAATAACAATTTGATTAATTAGATATATGTAAAAAGTTTCACAGTGCTAATATTTGTAAGGTTTCGAATACCCAATTATTTGATTAATTAGATATTTAATACGTGATCATAAATTCTTATAATTGATGATATATGTTTTGGCTCATTATTTATTTCTTTTCTTTTTCTTTTGTGTAATCGTATGATGATAGTACTTCTTTACGTTATATTAGATTTTAAATCATTATTGTGACAACTTCAAATTCTTTAGAGGTAATGTGTGTGTTAGTAACAATAACATAAATAATATAAAGACACACATTTATGGATTGAGTGTAATTTATTCTCATTAAAGGATTTTCAAATACAATTAATTGTATTTTGTATTAATTGTATTTAATAATTGTATTAATAAAATTTATTATTTTATTTTTTAATTGTTTTCGTGGATATGGAAGGAGTCTTACTGTTGTTGTTTAGATATAGAGATGTTTTGTTGTTTTTATTATTTGTACTCGCCGCTACTATAATGTAACAACTCACTTATTACTCTATTGAAGTATAACGTTCTACTGAAAGGTTCTACTTGTTACTCTATTGAATGATAGAGAATTATTACGTTTTGCTTTTGTATTTCTTGCTTTCTTTTTTCTTACTATTTCTTACTTACCTATTACACCAATAGAACTGTGGTATTGATATAACATTTAGTGGGATTATTAAATATTTTAATATTCGACATGTATTTGTATTATTTGATACTTATTATGGAGTGTATGACTTACAATTTAGAATTTTTGATATACATTTTATAATTAAAAATATAATTCAGAGCATTTGATATTTATTTTAGACAATATGATATTTATATTAAAGTAATTAATATTATTTTCATTTTTTCTAATTCAATTGGACTGTAAGACCAAATTTTCACTATTTGAGGTTTAATTTGGATTAAGTTTTTGTCATCTAATTTGGAATATTTGACATATTGTAACCGTTTTTCAATGTTCAATTTTTAAATCAATCAATGTTTTACAATTTTTCATTTATTTTGAACTATTTAATATTTACTTTCAAATTGGATTGTTTCACATTTACTTTCCAGTATCTGACATAATTTTGACTATTTGTAGTATAATTTGGGCTACATATCATTTACTCCAGATTATCTGACATTTTATTAAAATGTCACATTGAAATTAAATGTGGAAACCAAAAACGAATTAATTTTAAAGGTTTTCCTAAAAATAAATACTTACGAAATTTTTGGTGATATAAAGTTGAAAGTATCTATTTGGTTTCCAAAAAATGTATGTTGGGTTGAATTTTTTAATTGTATTTATCGAGCATATTATAAACTGTTCAAAAATTAGTTTCATAGATAAATATATAATGTTGTAATATACTTAACGAACGAACGGTTTGCTCGAGTTATCCTGCATATATAGGCATATATTGAGTGACAGTCATCTTATATCTCTTATAACATAAACCTATTATCTTGTATACTGCTTCACACTAACTTATTTTTAAAATGATATACTTGTAAGATGTAATATTCAGCATTAACACACAGCACAGATATAAATTTTCATTTTATTCACGTGATTTGTTTCCTTGAAATGTTCTTTATAGCTTTAATTTATTTATAATTGGTAGCAAATTTATCTGTGCCATGGACTAAATTGAGCTAATTAGTCGCTGGCAATTAAATGAAATAATCCGCACTTTCTTTCTATTAATTTTAAATAAGCCAGAACTTTTATAACTTCCAAAGAGGTCTCTAATTCCTGTAAATTTTTAATAATGCCCGAAGACCATAAGTCACAGGATAACAAATTCCCAATAAATACAATTTAACAAAATAATTGAAAATAAATATTGCATTGGCAAAAAAATAATTAAAACAGTTTTTTTTAAGAGTTATGATTAGTTAAAAAATACAGTTAGGTTAGCAGTGTGATTGGGAGAAAAATAATCTTTTGCAACCTAAATCTAACGTAAATAAAATATTTTTAATTTACATAATAAAATAAATAACTTTAAAATGTATCAAGTTTGTTTCAAAATAATCGGATGTTATTATTATTATGGTCATAATTCTTAAATAAGTGTTTAAGTTATTTTATATGTATATATTTAGAATTATTAACTTACATATTCAATGTTGATACATATTGAATTCATTATTATTATTATTATTATTATTATAGTCATAATTCTTCTACCCTTTCAGGTGTAGAATATTGTAGTTTTTCAATTTCTTGTATTTTCGTTTACTAGTAGGTTTCAGATCTTCTTGTTTCCTGTGCTTTTCTTCATTGGGGCGTTAGATATTCCTCTTCTTTCCATAATATTTTTGACATATTTGTCCCACTTCTTTTTCGGTCTTCCCACTTTTCTTTTTTCGGTTATTTTTGTTTGCCATATGATTTTTGTTTGATTGGTGTCTTTTCTTCTGTGTAGGTGTCCCAACCATTGCAGCTGTCTGTCTTCTATTATTTTGTTTAGTTCTGTTATTTCTAGTTCTCATCTTATGTCTACGTTTCTGATTCTGTCTTTTCTGGTTACTCCGTATACTTTCCTAAGATACTTCATTTCTAGTGTCTGTATCTTACTTTGTTGTCTCCTGTTTAGCGTCCACGTTTCGCAGCCATATATTAGTGTTGGTATTAGTATTACTTTGTATATTGTTAGGTTTGTTTTTCTCGATATCTTCTTGTTGTTTAGTATTATCTTTTGGATCGTCTGGAAACTTCTTGTTCCTGCTTGAAGTCTATTGTTTATTTCCACTTAGAGATCCCCTGTGCTGTTTATTATTTGCCCTAGGTATTTTATTTGTTCGGTTTGTTCTATTTTGGTGTTGCTTATTGTTATTTCTTCTGTTTCGTTTCCTACCCCTATTGTCATTATTTTGTTTTTTTCTGTTGATTTTCAGTCCCGCTTTTGCAAGTTCTTCGCTCCATATCTTAATGTTTGCTTCTAGGTCCTTAATGTTTTTCGCTATTAGTGCTACATCGTCTACAAATATACACTCGGTGATTTCCATTGCTTTAAGGTTCCTGTATCCTACGTGTGTTTTTTTGGTTTTCTCTTTTATATTTCTTATTACCGCATCTATAGCCATTATGAATAGGCATGGGCTTAACGCTCCTCCTTGACTTAGACCATTGATCGTTGTGAAATTCTTGGACTTGCCTGCCATACGTATTCTCTGTTTATTTTGTCAAAGGCTTTTTCTAGATCTATGTTTGCTATGTATATTTGTTTCAGGTGCTCTCTTAGTTTACTTATTAAGTTCCTGATTGTGATTAGGTGATCTATTGTGCAATGTTCTCTTCTGAATCCGCTCTGCTATGGTTCCAGTTTCCCTTCTAGTTTTTGTCTTATTATTGTTTCCAGTATGTCCTCGTATATCGTTTCTGTTGCACCTAATAGAAAAATTCCGCTGTAGTTACTACATTCCCTTTTATCTCGTTTCTTCCATATGGGTATTAGCGCTGCTGTTCGCCAGTCTTTGGGTATTTTTTCTGTCTTCCAAACTTCGTTTAATAGTCTTGTTAGTTGCTCAGTTCCCTCATTTCCCATGTATTTTAGTTGTTTGTTTTTGATGTTGTCTATTCCCGGTGCTTTCTCCAGCTTCAGTTTTCTTACTGCTTCGTTTACTTCTTCCGGTGTTACTTTTCCTTCCGTTATTTCTTCTTCTTTTTGGTTCTGTTTTCTTACTTTCTTCTGCTGATTCGTTTGTTGTTCTTCGACCCATTCTTAGATACTATTTTCTTTACCCAGCAGCTCCTCGAAGTGTTGCTTCCATCTTTCCGCTATTTCTTCATCTCCTGTCTTTGGTAGCATTTTCTCGTCTTTGTCCTATATTTGGTGTATCTTGATAGTTTTTCTTTTCTGTTTCTTCTTATCACGTTGTAGAATAGATTTTTGTTTTCCATGCGTTTTTTTTCCCTTTTCTTACCGAATTGTTCCCATGATTCTTCTTTAGCTTGTTTCACTTTGATTTTTACCTGTCTTCTTTGTATTGTGTATTTTTAATAATCTGTTGTTGTTTTGCTTTGTAGGTATCTTTGCCATGTCTTCTTTTTCAGTTTTATTTCTTTCCGATTATTAATAATCGGATGTTATAAATCAAATAAATTTCTTTCGTTTATTTATTTATTAATTAATTAAACTGTATATTTGCTTCATATTGTTATGACATGGTACTAAAAGAGCTGGAGTAGCCCATTCTTACTAATTAACAATGCAATTAAATTAATAATTATTATTTATGACTCATAAATAATATATTCATTATGTACATAACTATGGTAACATAATGCACTTCATAATACAATAAGGGTTGTATTATGACTTCATAATGCAACAGCGGTTGTATTATGGTTTCATAATACAACATCATCTCTTTATTTTTCGCTTTCCTACGTACGCTGTCATCAACAAAGGCAATCTCATGAACATATATGTATATTTGGTTGTTGACAATTGGTTTATTATGACAATTTGTCAATAACAATTATTTTATTTAAATGGTCATAAATAAAACGTCGTCTTTGACTCGTACATAATTGCTATAATTCACTCGGATGATTATACACTCTCCTTAGGCTCGTGTATAAAATCCATCCTAGTGAATTCACTCATCCTATCATCATGCTATTAAATTGTAACAAAATAAAACAATATGACCAGTACCATTCGTAGTTGGAGGACATTAAAGGAGGTCATTAACGGCGCTCTAGACATGTTCCAAAATTTTTATTCAAAAAACAAGATTTTTTTAGGTATCTACGCAATAAACTTAACAGTGATTCAATAACTAATAACTAAATGATTACTATTTTCATTTATTTAAGATGATAAGAAATAAGCATCTCTTTGTTTTCTTTATTTAATTTATCTATAATAGTTATTTGCCTGACTAGTTTCCAATAGATAAGTTCATCTTCGGAAGCAGAGTTCTACAAAGAATGTGAATGTGATGTGTTATTTTGTGTGAATGGTAATGTACTATATGGTGTTAGTAAACGTTTGAACGAATACTTACATGTGTTGTTTATATATAGAATATCAGTTTAAATATTTTTTAATGTTAATATAAATAGTTAATTGTGACTTTTGAATTACTTTTCAAATATATTAGTTTGTATTAGTGTTTTGTTTTATGTCATATGGTTTATTGAGAAATGTATGTAATGGTTTAAAATTTAAATTAATTTGATCATTACGGCATTGTATGTTAGATTCTTTATTTAAAAGTTTGTCATTTTCGTTAGATTCTAGTAGAGTTTATTTAAGACGTTTGTTTCAATTATGTAAATGTTTACTGTTTTTCTCTATATCGAATTTGTGATAATTATTATGAACTTATCTGTTCGAAACTAGTCGGGCTAATAGCTATAATAAATAAATAAATAAAGAAGAAAAAGAAACGCTTATTTCTTATAATAAATTAAGTTTCCTACCAGTAAGTACTCCAATAAGTAAATTAAATAATTCAAACAACTTTTATCGTGGATAAAAATATTTTATATATAAATGATTAATATTGCGCTTGGGCCCAAAGTATTAAAATTATCAATTTAGCGAAGTTAAGTATTAAAATTGTCAATATGGTCAAATTTATAGCATATTCTAAAATACGACTAACGTGTAATATAAATCAGTATTGTAACGTATATATTATATTTTTATAAAAATTTGCAACAGTTATGTATATACTCGCTAATTGCATGCGATTATAATTACAGTCCATTGTTTACCTGGGAAAATCCAAATATCGTTATTATTAATGTTTAGTTCTGTATTCTCAGAAAGTGAATTTAATGGATTTATTTATCGTTTAAAACACTCGATTGAAATGTGGGAGCAACTACTTATTTAAGGCGCATTGTTTCGTTTACGCAACGGTGAGCACATTTGGAGGTAATACCAGTGCAATACCACTGGTCATGCCATTAAAGGCATCTGGTAATCGTTTTGCAATATAGCTCGTATAGGTCATTAACAATTATTGAAAATTCCACGATTCGGGCACGTTGCTTGTGTTATAAAAGTTTG
The DNA here is from genome assembly GCA_951805005.1 of Othius punctulatus. NCBI lineage: Eukaryota > Metazoa > Arthropoda > Insecta > Coleoptera > Staphylinidae > Othius > Othius punctulatus. The sequence continues at coordinate 60,611,863 of OX638143.1, forward strand.
AGCTTTGAAGATAACTTTGAATGCAATCAATAGCCAAATCAAAACATTCTAAGAAATTTTTATTGCAGTGATTATTATTTTTTTTTCAGAAATAATTTTTATTATTGTTACATACAATTAATACTAGTTTTACACAACTAACAATTAATTTGATTCTAAGTGATTATTATAAAAATAAATTATTACGTTGAAGAAATTATCGAATTTTAATTTATAAATCCACCATCAATAATTTACATACCCAGTAATTTAAATCACTGGGTTATTACAGTTATTAATTATTATTATTAAGATATTATTATGTTAAAAATGGATAGTGATTTGCCATACGTTAACTAATAACTAGGTTAAAATTGAATTGGTTTACATTTTTAGAGGTAATAATAAATAATTTGTTACAATTTTGGTACAAATGCTTTACAGTGTGGGCATATTTTGATATTTGTATTGAAAACTTGGCAACTATAAGAAATATGGAAAATGATTCCAACTATATCTAAACATTCCAAAATAGATGGCTTGTTTTATATTCAGAAAAAATAATAAAAAGTACGATCAAAATCAATAATAAAAAATATGCGTTGTCATTTAAAAAAATTGCGCTGACGTCATAACTTCAAAACGGAGAGAGATGGAAAATTGAAAATGGTCTCAAAATATTTGTTTGAAAAAAAAAATCATTTTGGCCTGTTTCTCGCGTTTTTCGAAAATGTATACAAGGGAAAAAATAAAGCCAGGTCTTAATACTTTATGCGCTCTCTGTATATTTTTAATTAATAATTATATAAACGTATAATACATTTTTTTTTTTTTTGTTATAGGTAAGTTCAGCTGTCCTTTGATGATGTTTTCCGAGATTTATTGTAAGTTACTCGTTATATGATGGAATTTGCAATTTAATTGTGAACGTGACATTGATATTATTTCATATCTTTTTCAACGTTTTTTTTTGTTATCTAAGATCTAACATGTAAATGATATTCTAGGTCGTTGGACTCGAACTGTGTCAAAGATTAGATAGAAATTACTACAAATATTTATTTAACGAAATATAGACTTTCGTATTATAATATATTAGTACTGTATATACATATGTGTACCTACACACGTTTTAACACTATGTTGCATTCTATTTTAGTAAGACATCAAAAATTATACTATTGATATTAATAATACATTTTCGACGCATAAATTGCTACGTGAAAGCTTATACTTCCAATTTAGTACTAAGGTTTGTACTTTCAAAACTAAAGATACGATTTTTGCATTCAAAATTGTTTAAGATTATTTTCCAAAATGCGCTCAAAATTTCTAGAATTTCACAATTTTTTTCAACAGAGAAATCACTTTGTTTTCTTTCGTTTTCTAGAAATAGCATGCTAGTACATTAATCTGAAGGTTGTTGACTATACATTGTCATGCAATTAAGCTGCAACATACATGTTTCAGTTTTCCATTGTTTTAATTTATTTGCGGTTGTAAAACAACGTAAGCTCAGTTGTACGAACGTGGATAGTTTTTCAAAACTAAAGATACGATTTTTACATACAAAATTGTTTAAGATTATTTTCCAAAATGCGCTCAAAATTTCTAGAATTTCATAATTTTTTTCAACAGAGAAATCACATTTTTTTCTTTCGTTTTCTAAACATAGCATGCTAGTACATTGATCTGAAGGTTGTTGGCTATAAATTGTTATGCAATTAAGCTGCAACATACATGTTTCAGTTTTGTACTTTCAAAACTAAAGGTACGATTTTTTCATACAAAATTGTTTAAGATTATTTTCCAAAATGCGCTCAACATTTCTAGAATTTAACATTTTTTGCAACAGAGAAATCACATTTTTTTTCTTTCGTTTTCTAGAAATAGCATGATAGTACATTGATCTGAAGGTTGTAGGCTATAAATTCTCATGCAATTAAGCTGCAACATGCATGTTTCAGTTTTGTACTTTCAAAACTTGAATACGATTTTTACATACAAAATTATTTAAGATTATTTTCCAAAATGCGCTCTAAAAATTTCAAAAATTTCACAATTTTTTTCAACAGACATCACCATTTTTTTCTTTCGTTTTCTAAAAATAGCATTCTAATACATTGATCTGAATGTTGTTGGCTATAAATTCTCATGCAATTAAGCTGCAACATATATGTTTCAGTTTTGTACTTTCAAAACTAAAGATACGATTTTTACATACAAAATTGTTTAAGATTATTTTCCAAAATGCGCTCTAGAAATTTCTAAAATTTCACAATTTTTTTCAACAGAGACATCACAATTTTTTTCTTTCGTTTTCTAAAAATAGCATGCTAGTACATTGATCTAAAGGTTGTTGGCTATAAATTGTCATGCAATTAAGCTGCAACATACATGTTTCAGTTTTCCATTGTTTTAATTTATTTGCAGTTGTAAAACACTTAGGCCCAGTTGTACGAACGTGGATAGTTTTTCAAAACTAAAGATACGATTTTTCCATACAAAATTGTTTAAGATTATTTTTCAAGATGCGCTCAAAATTTCTAGAATTTCACAATTTTTTTCAACAGAGAAATCACAATTTTTTTCTTTCGTTTTCTAAAAATAGCATGCTAGTACATTGATCTAAAGGTTGTTGGCTATAAATTGTCATGCAATTAAGCTGCAACATACATGTTTCAGTTTTCCATTGTTTTAATTTATTTGCAGTTGTAGATCACTTAGGCTCAGTTATATGATAGTGGATTATCCTTGATCGTGGTTCTGTTTCTAAGGGGACCATTGTATTAACAATTGTATCCTAGGTAACTGAACCATGATCAAGGATGATCCACGATCGTACAACTAGGCCTTAGACCCAGTTGTAATATCGTGGATCATCCTTGTTCGTGGTTTAGTTTCTAAGGATATCATTGTATTAATAATTGTAGCGTAGGTAACTGAACCATGGTCAACGATGATCCACGATCGTACAACTGGGCCTTAGGCCTAGTACGATTGTGGATCATCCTTCACCAAGGTTCAGTTACCTAGGATACAATTGTTAATACAATGGTATCCTTAGAAACTAAACCACGATCATAGATAATCCACGATCATACAACTGGGCCTTATAGTAATTAGTTACTATAGAATAGGATCACTGATCACACATATTTTTGTTTCCATTACTCTTATTCCTAAGTAATTTAAACCACTTTTTAAAACGTCATTTAGAGGTCAAAATTTTGGAAATTTTATTTAGCTGAAAAAAAAAATGTTCAAGCGACTACAGGAGATGAAAGCCGAAATCTTAAAAGTGTTTAAAAGAGCAAACAAATATTGCTGCTTTCGGAAGTACCGGTATTGACAGAAACTTAAAAGTAAGTAGGTACTTACATGAGGGGAGTGAAAATAAATTATTGTTAATATTTTTATATAAATACAGTTTGGCCTGCGCTATTTATATAATTTGTTGCTAACTAAAGGTAGATATTTATTGTTAACTCGACATTTTATGCACTATGAGTAATGTAAAATTTAATTCAAGGCTGCTAACACGTGGGCGATCTGTTAAAAATAAATAGTACTGCAATTAGTGTTGCATCACTCATTATTGGTAATGTAAATTTCAATTTTATTTATGTGTTTGACGAGTATATGAAGATTATCACTTAATACTCTTATTTTCTTGCACGATTCGTTAATTATATACTAATTACTGCAAATCTTCTTTGTACTTTTACATGTACACTAATTTATAATTTCTTTAGGTTTGTATCTTGGTCATGTATAAATAATTAGTCAGCCGCGCATAGCATACTATTACACCACTTAATAATATTACTATTCTGCAATATTAATTATACTTTATCATTATTGGGGTATATCTGCGAGCATATGAGTTATTTCGAGGTAGTTGAAGGTTCATTAATTGATGCATATATCGCGTGTATATAACTTTGTTACAAGTCTCGGGAAATTAATATACAATATGTATCTACGCACGTAATAAAGCATATACATAACGATACTGCTTTAACTTAACCTCAGAGTGACTGCTCCAGACAATTCTAAACAAATAATGCATTGTAAATTGGGTAAAATTGGTTCAATAAAATGTTACATATGCTTAAATTTGTTAAGGAATGACAATCATATTGTCGAGGTAATTTAGTTTAAAGTGAAAACAAAAGCGCACAATGTATTATTAAAATAGCTACATGAAAAATTAATATTGTAATTAATGTATTGAAATATTTTGAAATACATTTCAATTTAAATGTTTTTTTTTTGTTCGATCGCGGTCTAAGTACGAAGTTGAGGCCCTCGCGTAAAGTAAGCGTTTAAACGCCGCTTTTTAAAACAGTTATAAAATGTCATGCCCAGTTTTGGGGGCGTGAAAATACGGAAAACCTATAAATTACTTTAAGTTAAAACTGCTCGTATTTCTATAAATAGTGAGTTTTTGATATTAGTTCATACGACAAACATCATGGGAAAAATTTGGAGAATAAATGGAAAAAATAGACATGAAAACCAGAAGCTATTCTACAACATTATCAGAAGAAACAAGAAAGACAAAACGATAAAACTACACCAAATAAAAGATGTGAAGGGAAACATGCTTACAAAGAAAGAAGAAATAGGAGAAAGATGGAAACAATACTTTGAAGGTTTACTGGAAAAATATGACAAAACAAAAGATAAACAGAATACAGAAAGAACAATTGAAAACAATAACAATAAGAGAGACACACAAGACAACGAAGTGCAAGAAATAGGTATAGAAGAAGTTAGAACAGCTATATTGAAAATAAAACTTAATAAAGCACCAGGAATAGACAAAATGAAAAATGAACAGTTGAAATACATGGGAGAAGAAGGTGTACAACTTTTTACAAACATATTGAATAAAATATGGAATTCAGGAAAAAACACCTAGGGTCTGGCAGATGGCGGTGATACTGCCTATACACAAGAAAGGAGACAACAAAGAATGCAGCAACTATAGAAAAAGTATATGAAAACATGCTAGAAAGAAGAAAAAGAGAAAAACTTGAAAATTAAATAGAACCATCTCAAAGCTGGTACAGGAAAGCAATATTGTACAATAGACCACCTATTTACAATAAAAAACATAATAAATGGGTCCATAGAACACCAAAAAGACATGTATATCTGCTTTGTACACTTAAAATAAGCGTTTGATAAAATGGAAAGAGAATATGTGTGGCAGACACTAAATGATAGACAAATAAGACCTAAACTGCGGAGGGCAATCAAAAGCATATATAACACAGAAAATTGTATCAGAACCTGAGACATAGTCACAACGAAATTTAAAACCACAAATAGATTGAGACAAGGGGGTGGACTAAGCCCCAATTTGTTTATAATAGCAATAGATGAAATTATGAAGAAGATTAAAACCAAGACAAAGAAAACAGTGATATTATACAACAAATCAAAACCCGCAACAATAACTGAATGTATTTTCGCAGACGATGTAGCAATCATCGCACAAAATAAGAGAGACTAATAAAGCCTCGTTTATATTTGGAAAGTTTACTGGCGGAAAGTACTTAACCGCCAGTAAACTTACGATGTGTAAACAAGAAAAACGTCTTACTCTCTAGTTTAGTTTCTTTCTTGACTTTAGTTTTTATTGTTTACACATTGTAAGTTTACTGGCGGCAAGTACTTTCCAACAGTAATCTTTCCAAATGTAAACGAGGCTTTACAAACAAATATTAACATATGGGAAACTGAACTGGAAAAAGCTGTATTAAAAATGAATATATCAAAAACAAAGGTAATACAAAAAAGGAGAAACTCAAGAAGCAATAAACATTACAATCAATAACGAGAAAGTAGAATAAGTAGAACACATAAAATACTTAGGACAAATTATTGAAAGGAAAGGGAATATGGAAACGGAAATAAGTAACAGAATACAGCAACGATAAAAACCTTTCACACGATTAACAAAATTATACTAAACAACCAAAAAATATCCCAAAAAACCAAACTTATAATGAACAGAGTACTATTCGTACCTACAGTAATATATATATATATATATATATATATATATATATATATATATATATATATATATATATATATATCTTACTCCTATTGGTCGTATCTTTGTTATGGTTTTGGTGATTCTGGTGTTCTCCATCCGCTGCACATGTCCCAGCCATCTTGCTCGTTGTTGTTTGATATATTGCACAATGTTTGGTTCCCTGTATAACTCGTTTAGGTTGTTGTTCGTCCTTCTTTGCCAGACTCCCTCTTCTTTACACCGGCCGTAAAATCTTCGCAGCATTTTTCTTTCCCACCTCAGCAGTTTTTCCACCTTTACTGTTCCTAGCTTCCATATTTCACATCCGTAAGTTACGGTTGGTCTCAATACTGTTTTGTAAATCTTTAGTTTGGCACTTACTGAGACATGCTTAGATCTTTGTATGTGACTTAGACCCCCTGCTGCTTTATCTCCCTTCATCGTTCGTTTTTTAAGTTCTTGTTCTTCTTTCCCGTCTTCCGTGATCTGTACTCCTAGGTGTGTGAATTCGCTGACTTGCTCTATTTCCATTCTATCTTTCCCTGTTCTATCTATTAGCAGATTCTCCCTTGTAATTGTGCCTCTTCCTAACACCATGTATTTTGTTTTCTGGTAGTTAATTTGGAACCCTACTGTCTACGCAATTTCTTCCAAGGTTGATACTGCTTTTGCGAGGTCTTTTTTTGTGTTCGCTAGTATTCCCATGTCATCGGCATAAGCTATACATTGGTGGTCTGCGTTGATTATGCTTCCTGTCCTATTCAGTTTGCTCATCCTTATGATGAATTCTAGCAGTAAGTTGAAGAGCAGTGTTGATAGGGGGTAACCTTGTCTTACTCCATTGCATACTCTGAAGCTTTTTGTCTTCTTTCCTCTCCATTTTACTCTGTTGGTCGTGTTTTGTACTGTCATTTGCACTAATCTTGTTAGTTTCCTGGGGATGCCCAGACTGCCCATCGCTTTGAATAGTTCTCGCCTTTTTACAGTGTCATACGCTTTTAAAAAATCTATGAAAACCACGTACACTTTCTTGTTGTATTCTCAAAACATTTCTTGGGCCTCTTTTAAAACAAATAGTTGGTCTGTGACTGAACGATCCGACCTGAATCCCGCTTGGTACTCTCCTATTTCTTTTTCCGTGAATTCTTGCAGTCTGTCTTTTAGGGCGGTAGCTAATACCTTGTACATCGTGTCCAGCAGTGCTTTTCCTCTGTAGTTGTTGTATTCTGATTTGGTCCCCTTCTTATGTATCGGAGTTATCGTCGCTTCAGACCATTCTTTTGGAATCCGTTCTTCATTCCATATTTGATTTATTAAGCTGTGTACGCTGTCTGTGATATTTTTCCCTCCATATTTGATTAGTTCGGTGTTCAAACCGTTTTCGCCTGGTGCTTTTCTGTTCTTTAGTTTTTTCAGTATTCTGCTTATTTCTTCTTTTGTTGGGGGTTCTATATCGTGAGTGTCTTGAGATTCTTCTTCATTGCAGTAATATACGGCTGTGAAACTTGGATACTCAACAAGAGACAAAAAAGCAAAATCCAAGCCCTGAAATGAAATACCTGAGAAAAGTATATGGAGTAACAAAACTAGACAGAGTGAGAAATGTGGACATCAGAAATGAACTAGAAATGGCAGGACTCAATAAACAGATAGAAAATACAATTACAGTGGCTGGGACACCTAATGAGAAGATAAGACAACAACCAAACATAGAAGATATAGGAAATAAAGCTAACAGGAAACAGGGTGTCCTAAATAGAATGGGATTGCATGGGTATCTTTCTTATTCTTAAAGCTAGAGAGATGGTTAAGTAGGCAATATTGTGCCTATGCCTATGTTTTATATGCTGGTTCAGATTGTGATGAAAATTTATAAAAAGTCAGAGCAGTTTAGAAGTTATTCTAAAAAAACTAAAAATCGCGATTTTCTAAAAACTCCGATATATTCATAATTATTAAAGATGCGGAAAAAAGTTGAAAATAAAAGTTACTTGGTTCGATCGCAAAAACTTAAGAATCTAGTCAAAACCAAAGTCAAGATGTCGGTTTCTGAGATATTAATACCAACTTTCTTATTTTAAAAATGACCGCCATATTTGATTTTTATAAGTCTAAATAGACTTTCCTCTTTTCAATGATGTATAATAACCAATGTCAAAATGAAAAATATGGGAAATATTAATTATTCCAATTTTTATTTTTATTTTTTTAATTAATTTTAAAATAAATGTAAATTTAAAAAAAAAAACGTAATACAACTAAGTAGTAAAATAACAATAAATTATAAAAAATGCTCAAAATTCTGACAGTTTTTGGCAAAATCAATTGACAACGTTAAATGTTCGCTAATCCGAACATTTCAACTCTGCAAATAGGAAATTAAGTTAACGTATCTAAATCTAGAGGATCAACAATTTTAAAAAAGAACAAGTTTTTCCCTTATAAATTGCATATTTCTCATACTTTACAAGCAAATGATAACATCCGTAGATTAACATTTTGCAGAACGTTAATCAACTAAATTACCCAAACTGGTGATTTTATTAATACAATTTTATGAATAGATGTATCCTACTTTTCTAATTGTGGATTATTTAGTTATCATATCGAACACTATTGGGCTCAGGACAACTCCACTCATAATAATTCCATGGCAAAATCAAGTGCGGTTCGGCTTTAATATATTTTGTGGCATATTAGGAAATGATTTACATGGTGCTATAATATTTCTATGTTCATAACGTTCTATCATTTGGAAATTCTTCAAAACAAATATATTTAGTACCAGTAAGATGACGCCATTCCACTTAATGCTAGAGATGTTAATACTTAGTTAAATTGCCTTTTTAATAACAAAGTAATAGCGACTAATATAACTGTACAGTGGTTAGCCAGATTGAGATAGACTTTTATTTTGTATATTACTTTAAAAAACAAAATTTATGGAAGCAGCTTCAATTATAATAATGTAGATGAACTTCGTGAAGCAATGACAGAGGCAATAAAAGGCGTTATTCGCAACACAATGCGATAAGTAACTGGCAATATTCTAAAACGCTGTCAATTGTGTTTAGCTTATTTTTTGCCATTTAGCCAATAATAGTCAGCATTTTAAGATTTCCTTATAATTTATTGTTATTTTACTACTTAGTTGTATTACGTTTTTTTATTTGTATTACATTTGTTTTAAAAATAATTTATAGAATAAAAATTAAAATGGGAACAATTGATATATCCCATATTTTTTATTTCGACATAGGTTGTTATACATCGTTGAAAAGAGAAAAAAAGTCGATGTAGCCGTGTAAAAATCAAATATGGCGGTCATTTAAAATAAGAAAGTTGCTTTGTAATCTCAGACACCGCCATCTTTTGACATTTGTTTTGACTTGATTCTTAAGTTTGTGCGATCGAACCAAGTAACTTTTATTTTAAACTTATTTCCGCATCTTTAATAATTATGGAAATATCGTAGTTTTTAGAAAATCGCAATTTTTTAGTTTTTTTAGAATAATTTCTAAACTGCTCGGACTTTTGAAAAATTTTCAACATAATCTGAACCAGTATACAAAACTGCATGACATTGCCCATTTAAAAAGATCTCTAGCTTTCAAAATAACAAAGATACCAATGAAAGCCTACTCGATTTAGGACACCCTGTATAGTATAAATAGGGATATGAACAAGTAAAAATTCTGAACACAAAAGTTGGCAAGAATTTATGTTAACAATCGTCATATTCGGGATTGGGATCTGGAATTACTATAATAATATAATAATAATAAAGAATATTTATTAGCAAAAAACGCTACATAATATACAAAATTTCAACACTCCATTGAAATGGCGTGAAATTTTACATAAGATTCTATGAAATCCTGAAAATCGTTTTTTGATTGTTAACCCTGTTTCTCTACGTCACATATTAGTTTGTATCATATTTTTGATTAATGTAGTTTTATGTCATTTCAATAGTCTCATTAGTTTTTTGCATATCATAATATTTATTACACTGCACAATAAAGTTTTGCCCTTCATTCAATTTCAACTGATTTAATTATTTTTAACACGCTCATCACGAATGTGATGAACATTCTAATTCCGTATCACCCTCCAATTGGTTGAAAAATTAATTTTGATTACCGTATTGTTATATAAATATAATTATACATAAATCTATGGGTTGTAACATATGTCTCAAGATTCACTTTCTTCATTCTCACCTAGATTTCTTTCCCGATAACTTGGCTGCATTGAGCGATGAACACGGAGAAAGATTTCACCAAGATATTGCTACTTTGGAAATACGATTTCAACGAAGGTGGAATTCTAGTATGTTGGCCGAAAATTAAAAGAATTTGCTTCATTTAAGGAATTTATATAAGAATCAAATTCAATGTTTTTGAAATCTGAATATTCATATGATCAATATCATTTATGTCCAATAATTTTGATTGTAATTAATGGATTATTGTTTTCTGTTATTAAATGGTAATATTAAATGGTTAATGTTTTCTGATTAGAGACACGCCAGAAAATTATTATAAGCGTAAAACGTCTACACGTAAAAGTGCCTTCATCTTCAATTTATCAGTTCTTCATAATTAATTATTTTGCAATAGTTAGTTTTTTTTTTATTTCCAACATTATTTTAATATTCTTAAAGAAATGCTAGGTGATCCAGCAAAAATGACTTGATGTATGAATTTAGCATATCCAAATTTACTAATATCACTAGATGTCTTCAAGACGACGGAGAAAAAATCCAAATTTGTTGTGCAGTGTTATTAATAGGTTTGTGTTATTTCCAAATCATTCGTAGTACTTTATTACACACATTACTATTTATTTCAAAGTAGCAGAAAGACGGTGTCGTTAAATAAATATATCAATAAACCAATAATACCTACTAATGTTTATGTAATTACGTACTACTTTCTAAGGTAATTTCAACAAAATACCAGTTCCCGCATTAATTCTCTTACACACTCCTGTAATTATAATAACAGGATGAAAGGACTACATATAATCATTACTGTACTTTAAGCAATACGATAATAATTTAAGGTTAATAAACAGATGGTAGTAAATTAATAACGCAGATTATATAATATTGAAACCATTCGACATAAATTTCAGGTTCGTAAGATTATGAAACAGGTCTAACTTATTGGATAAACTATTTCCGATGTACACGAATGAATATTGCATACAGTTTAAAGGAACTAATATGGTAAACTAACTTTTATTACATAAAATGATACTGCAATGTAAGTATGTTAATTTTAAATTTTAATGTTAATTTTTAATTTAATTTTTAATTTTAATTATTTTAATTTTAATTTTAATTAATAAGAGAGGCAGAAACAATACTATGGCTTATTCTTACAGTGCTTTTCTGACATTTGTCGAATCATATCGTAATGTCAATCTTATTAATGATAATACAGCACTTATCATCAACAGTAATTGGCATTGTATTGTATTGGTGTACCAGCCGACGTTTTTTTTTTAAACAAACCTATCTTGCTTTTATTTAAACCGATACTTTGCATTAACATGTAAGAAAAATATGTAAAGTTTAAATAACAACGAAAATATTAATACTATCATATGCTTGATCTAATTCGTAATTGGGTAGCGAATTGCAAACTCGAAGCGCCAACTCGGTTGCAAATAACCGATGAATCCGCAGGGAAATGTCTATTAAATGTTAATTATCGAGAGTCTCTTATAAATACAACAGCTGTGCCACATTTTTCGGAACGGAGTTCAACGCTGCGAACCGCATCGATAAAATCTCGGCTCTAATCCAGTGATTCTCATGAGCAATCGAAATTAATTTAAAAGCCAATTAGGCGCTTGTGTCATGAATTTTATACATTTTATACGTTTCCAGTTTATTTTTTGAGCGGATCCGGCGCATGTTTCAACCTTTAGTAATGGCAACTCTAATCGAAGCTATTTTTAAAGCAGATTCTGGTTTACATTTAGCGCGATCTATATTTAAATCTATGGAAGTATTCGTTCAAATATGCTATTTGAACAAAAGGCGCTCGCACGAAACGCGCGTTTAAATTGCGCTTGTTTATGGTCGGTATTTCCTGAAGATTTTCTTTCAATGGTTCATGGACGCAAATATTCAGTCAAATGGGTACTCTTATGAAAAAATCGATTAAACAAGGGCCACAAGGGAATCTTAGATAAAATTGTATTTAAATGGTGACATTGGTTTTGCGTGTTACAACGACATCCTTTTGAACATAATATCAATAGCGTTGAAAATTTAATCCACAATTTAGCAAACATAATTATTTGGGGAAAATATCTTTAGTTTTTCTGTACCATTTGAAAACATTTTTTTTCAAATATTTTTTAACATCATGATATTCCGAATAATTTGTCATTGAACTTGTTTTTTTTTCTACTCCATTTCCTCCCTCATATGCGGGAGGCAAACAACTTCTCTCCCACGGGAGGCAAACTACGTTTCCTCCCACGGGAGGCAAACTACGTTTCCTCCCACGGGAGGCAAACAACTTTTCCCCCCACGGGAGGCAAACAACTTTGCCTCCCTAGAATAATACTTAGAATAGATACCTTAAATAGCTATGATAATAGTGTATGGTTTTCTGGTGAATAGTAGTAGTGACGAAAAGATTCCCCGAAAGACGGAAACTTGACCAGCTATATACCCCGTTGCAATGTATGCATTCATATTTATTTTAACTAGCTGAAAACGTTCCATATAAGTTCATATGTAAGTTATTGTGTACATTCCATTAAATATAAGTTATTACAAAGTAATTAAAAAATCAGCCTACAATTATTTCAAACAACTAAACAATATAAATAATTATACAATAATACCAAAAACATAAACAGAAAACGATAGAAATACGATATATTATAAATCATTCACATTTCAAGGAAACATAAGCAACAAAATTAACCAAACACTTAAACATTATAACATTAAAACGGCTTTTTCAACCAAACACACAATCAAAACACAACTATTTAACGCTAAAGATAAAACAAACTTTTTAGATAAAAATTGAATTTACGCAATGATCTGCAAATATTGTAGTGCAAAATACATTGGAGAAACCGGCAGACCTTTAAAATAAAGAATACAGGAACACTTAAGAGGCATAAACATTTCAAATTTTGGACGACTCCTACATTTTCATAATCATACGTTCGACAAAATATTAAGACAAAACAACAAACTATAGATGATATTCGTGGACTTAGAAAAGGCATTTGATAGAGTCCCAAGAGCCAAAGTGTGGGAAATACTTGAAGAAAGGAAGATCCAAGTGCATGTAATAAAATCAATCAAGAGTATGTATGAAACCACAGAAAACTACGTAAGGACAAATAATTCAACATATGAGAATTTCACAACCACACAAGGCCTTCGACAAGGGGGCGCTTTAAGCCCTCTGCTCTTTATTATATTCCAAGACAACATAATGAAAAAAATTAAGGATAACACTAAGAAGGTAGAAATAGGATACTATAAAATGAAAAGGATAGTGATAGCAGAATGTGCCTTGCTGATGACTTAGTCATGCTAGCCAAAAGCGAAGAAGACCTGCAACACAATATAAGCATATGGGAGGAGGAACTGAAAAAACACAACATGGTAAATAATATAAACAAAAAAAAAGTAATGGTAGTAGCAAAAGAGGAAACAAAGCAAAAATACTAATAAATTTGAAAAGGATAGAACAAGTTAAAAGCTTCAAATATTTAGGTACAATAATACATAATAAAGGAACCATGGAAAACGACATAAATAACATAATCATGGCCGCAAATAAAACCTACTATGCAATGAACAAGTACATTCTAATCAATAGAAGAATCTCCAAAAACACGAAAATAACACCCGTCAAGACAATTTATAGACCATCACTCTTATATGGAAGCGAAACCTGGGCAACAAATGAAAAAAACAATGAACAAAATACAAGCAACCGAAATGAGATACTTAAGAAAAGTTGAAGGAGTCACGAGATTATACACAGTAAAAAACGAACAGATTAGGGAAAACCTACAAATACAAAGCGTGCAAAAATTAATACAGAAACGACAACTAGGATGGTTCGGGCACCTGATAAGAATACCAGAAGACAGACAAATAAAAATAGTATGGACATCAAAAGACGAAAAGAAAAAGAAGGAAAGAGGAAGACCAAGGAAAAAATGGGGAAACAACATAGAAGAGATCCTAAGAAGAAACGACCTGGATCAACAAGAAGCAAAGAAAACGGCTCCAAATAGAAAAGAATGGAAAAACTTCGCAGACAACATAATTTAGTGGTGGCATGATTCTCGACACCCGAAAGGGTATAGGAGTTGTACAAAAGCAAAAATACTAATAAATTTGAAAAGTATAGAACAAGTTGAAACGTACAAAACTCTTACACAATACAGATAAAGGCTTAAAACAAATGTTATTATAAGCTTTTGAAATAGATACAACTGTCAATGCAGAACACAACATACAGTACCTTAATGACCTAACTCAATTAACATTTAACCATCTTTATAAATTTTTAAATAATCCAATTAACACATAAAACAACAAAAACAATTAAATCAAACTTCAAATTAGACATATATCAAATTTTAAAATTACAATTCAAATGAATTCAATATGTATGAACATTGAATACGTAAATAAATAATTCCAAATATATACATAAAAAATAACTGAAACACTTATTTAAGAATTGATTTTACCTTCTATCACCAAAATTAATACCCCCATAAAAATAACTTTTACACATTTTAATTCTTCCCCACACTAACAAATTACATAAACACTAATCATTTATACACACTATATCATTGAACACATAACAAATACTATTACAATTTATATTTAAACATTTTGTAATAAACTCTACTCTAATTTTATATTTAACCTAATTAATTTATTATATTCTTCCTAGATGCCTCTGACGATTGTTGTATAGAACCGAAACTAGTCAGGCAAAATAAAATAGATAAATCATAAATAAAAATAAAAATATTTTTTTGCCAGTAAGTACTAATATATACCTTAAATATATAACTGGTAATTTATAGGTAAAACCTTAAACTTAATATCCTAAATATTATATTTTAACATTTTGTTTTTTAATTGTCACGCACAAGAAAATATTTATGCAAATCACTGTGGAAGGTCGTAGAAAAAATCATGTGTATTACTCTAGAGAAAAGTGCCATTTTCTCCCTTAGAATTTGATCAAATATCCGCGGGAGGA
Organism: Othius punctulatus; assembly: GCA_951805005.1. Taxonomy (NCBI): domain Eukaryota; kingdom Metazoa; phylum Arthropoda; class Insecta; order Coleoptera; family Staphylinidae; genus Othius; species Othius punctulatus. Next base: position 60,627,175 of record OX638143.1, read on the forward strand.
AATGATGCACTTTGCTCCCTTCTAATACAAATAGCTATTGTTTGCTTAATGAATAAGGCATATTATCTGAGATTGTTGCTACAAAACTATGTAATCACATCACCTGAAATGCAACAGTAAAACGACGTCATTTAAGTAAGTTTAAATGCAAAATAATTCATTTATGTGTCCAAAACCGCGATGTGACTTTAATTTTTAACTTGCGTCAATACTAGAGAGATGCTCGTTTGTTCGAATATTCCGGCCAGGGTCGATTAAATTATTTTTACTATAACCGATTAGCAATATTTAATTTTAGAAAAAAACGTAAATAATGATCACGCATATTTACGAATGACCCGAATATATATCCATTATGCATTTGTTGACGATACTGCCGGTCGAGGCATATTTCTATTTTCATATAATAATGTAAGTAGGAAGATGTGTAGTTCGTAAATCCTATATAAACTTCCGTGCTAACATGATAAATTTAATTTCGCGGACAGTTAAGTTTTGGCAGGGCCTACTCTAACGCATTTCAAAACAATCTTCTATTCGATGAAAAAATGTTGAAGCAAGTTTTATGTGAGCGATATTACGAAATATCAGTGCCGTATTTCAATGGCAATTTTTGCAGTAAGCGAGAGTAATGACGAGTAGTGTATGCATTATTAAATAAAGTAAGGCACGTCTCATCCGGCCGTGTGTTTAGAAACTGAAGCCGCACTCTCAATTACGAGTAAAATACAAATGCATCGGAACGAAAAGAAAGTTCCATACACGAAATATTATATTAACGTTAGTATTTTCCATTTATATGGTAATGCGGGGCCGCGCAGGAATTTATGGCGCTGTAATTCCGTAAATATGCCATTTTATACTGTCGGATACAGTAAATAAAGTTAAATATAATTTCATTGTTTTATTTGGAATCGCGGATTAATTTCAGGTTGTATTTAGTGCCAATTAAACCCACCAAGGTTGCCCCATCCTTAATTATACACGGTGTAGACATAGTATACACGCCACAATACTACCTATTCAAATCATTGTTGCATTCGTTCTCCAGCAATTTGACATGTCGAGATATAAATTCGTGTAAATTAAACTCAATCTATGGCCCGCTGCTACCAATCTATAACGACCTGTCAGGTTTCAAATCGATATTTAATTAATATCGAACCGTGTTTCTGGGTGGGATTTATTTAGTCATAATGTTGTGTAATTGCAGCGAAACTGTTGTTCTTTAATTAAAACTTGCTAATTGTTCTACTGTTCCGGTAATCGATCCCGGAAGATTTCGGTTAATCAACTGGGCACGTATTATGGTCACAATAATTGAGTAATTACATCGCACACAAATGACACAAGTTCACTTACAGGTAACCACTAGACATGATTTAATATTTAGACCAGAGCCAGTGGCCCTGGCTAGATTAAAAGTTTAAAGCATGTTCGTCCGCAATTTTCTAGTAACCAAATTTTCGCCAAAAATGCATAATCCTTTTTACTATTTGTTCCCTATCGAATTGAGCATTTTATTTCGGCAATATATTAATTTAATGAATGAAAAAAATTAAATACACATTTAAAAAAATACTCAACCAACTCTATTGCGTACGTTAACATAGTATGCGATGTACCAAATTTCAATACTAAAAAAGCAATATTACTCGAAATAAATAAAATAGTAAATTCTAATTATTAAAATCTATTATTTATATACATTATTTAGTATTTGATATTAGAATTAAATAAATAAAATTAAAAAATTATAAAAAATAACGATTTAGGCAACTTTATTTGCGTATTCATATCCCGGATATTGCAAGCCTTTGTCAATATTGCAAGCATGAATGTTCTGTTCGTATATTTGCACGAAGTGAACAAAAACTGACTTTGTATTGTATGCCTTTTGCATTTTTGATTTATAGACAACATTTGGTGAATACTTTATTAAACGAAAAAAATCTGTTTGGTGTTGATAGCATGTATCACTGTGCTATATGCTTAATTACCCAGAATTGAATTGATTACATTTTCTAAACTTCTGGTATATTATTTTTTGTGACCTAATCCTGTAAAATTGATTCACCAAATACTATTACTTGATTATTCTATATTTAATTCATTTAACGACGGCCTGTTTCTGCTGCCATAGCTAATTACCATCTCCAATGAGCAATTCGCTATATTTGGAAATATTGCTTTTATGGATTTCGCTTCATCTATCGAGTTCTACGTGCACGCACAATTTCATATTGCACGCCATCGCCTGGTTCAATTCCCCTCCAAAGAAACATTAATTTCATGTATTTTATCGCACGGGGTTCGAACCTATGACCTATGATTGGTACGTCAACCTCTCTGCCACCGGTACATGTAGAATATGTTGAATTATACAACGAAATATAGGAATTGGTTACAAAGGCGGTTAAATTACAAAAAGTTGCCCAATTTATTGGTCAGTTATATTCTTTTTAGAAAAAAATGTTGATCTAAATTTTGGTACTTAATTTTGCTCTCCCACATTAAGGGCCAGATATAAACATATATTAAATTTCACAAGATGACATACAATTTTTATAATATTCATTTAACCATTATACAGGGTGTTTCAACGAACTGGGAACGGTTAACCACGGGATTATTAAACAAAATATAAAAAAAACATTTTATACAAAAGTTGTGTACAATAATAATTTGCACTTCATTAAACTATTCAAATTTATACAGGGTGGTTCATATAAAAGTTACAGAATAAACTTATATTGTATTTTTTTTAATGGAACACACATTATATCCTTACATTTTTGGGTCCTGTATTACTACACAATTAAAATGATACCAGATAATTGTTGTTGAAATCTAACCATTTCCATGTTATTCAGATGTTTATACAAAATTGTATGCATTTTTATTAAATTTTCCTGCATTTATTGATAAAGTCAATAAGCTCTAATTCGATGTGTAATTTTCTTGATAGTTGGCCTTAAACAATAAAATCTGACACATAACTGACGATATCATACAGGGTGATCGATATTTGCAAAACTGCACCATTTTTTCATTATAAGTTTTTTAGTGGAACACCCTATACAGGGGGTCCAAGATAAGGATCAACAGCATAGGGATCTCGGAAACTGTAAAAGTTACAACGTCGGTTAAATTACAAAAAAAGTTGCGCAATTTTCTGTTGAGAAAACCAGAAATTTCTGCTTACTTCAGGAGATATTCGACAAAATCAGAAATCTTGCGATTTGGTTTTTATTATTTTCTGAAGTTATTAGTAATGGTAAAAGAGAACCAATGGTACTTTGTCATTGCCACATTGTTAGCTCTACAAGACACCGTTTACAAATTTTTACTTTACTTTTACTGTACTTTATATACGAGTCATATAAAAATATAAAGTTGATGGTGATTTCTTCGAAACGAAACGTTGTACTGAAAATTTATAAACGCTGTATTGTAGAGCTAAAAAACTGGCAATGCGAAAGTGTCTTTTGTTTTTTTTTATACCGTTTCAAATAACTTCAGCAAAACATAAAAACTATATCGCAAAATTTCTCATTTTGTCGAATATATCCGGAAGTAAGCGGAATTTTCTGATTTTCTCAACAGAATATTACTGACCACTAAATTGCGCAACTTTTTTTGCAACTTAACCGCGCTTGTAACTTTTACCTTTTCCGAGATCCCCATGCTGTGGATCCTTATCCTGGACACCCTGTATATCATTCTTACAAATTACGAAATTTTCTGTAGAAAATACAAAATTTTGACCATAATTTAATTTTTTTAATAGAAATTAGCAAATTTTCGTTGCAAGTGACACATTTCTTATGCACATCTTCTACATTATCCTAACAAATTACGAAATTTTATTACAAATCACAAAATGTTCACCAAAACTTTGTAATGAAGAGAAATCTTTGCAAAGAAAAATATTGAAAAATCATGGAAATTATTGGAAAATCTCTCGAAATTTTGATAATACTTAGAAATGACTTAATATTTTAAGAATTATCGAGAAATATGGGGAGAATTAAAAATGTATGTAAGATATCTTCGAAAAGGTACGTTGTACTGAAAATTTATAAACCCTGTCTTGTGGAGCTAAAAAAGTGGCAATGAGAAAGTGCCTTTTGTTTTTAAATACCTTTCCAAATAACTTCAGCAAAACATAATAACGATATCGCAAAATTTCGAATTTTGTCGAATATCTTCGGAAGTAAGCGGAATTTCCTGGTTTTCTCAACAGAATACTACTACCACTAAGTAGCGCATTTTTTTTTTTTTTTTAATAAATCGCTTTTGTAACTTTTACGGTTTAGAAGATCCCCAAGCTATTGTTCCTTATCGTGTACACCCTGTATAACTTATCTTATGGATAAGTAATTTATCTAAATAAATATCAAACGATATTTTGAAAAAGCTTTAAAAATGCCATATTTTGATGAGAATTTAATAAATCATAATTTTCTACCGAAATTTCGGTCAACATAATTGAAAATTCGACAGTTATACTTGAAACTAATATATTTTTTCTAGTATTCTTGAAATTTTGACATTGATTATTGAATGTTTGACAGAATAATTTAAATTGTCGTAAATTTATTCAATACTTTTTAAATGCAAATTAAATGTTATATTTAACTTGATTTTACTATTTGTGCAATTTTGAGAGTAATTACTAGAATTGAGTTAAATATGACTGATATTTTGGTGTAAAAATTACATTTATCATTGAAAATTTGATAGAAATGAATAACATTTATTGAATTTTAACAGAATAGTTGTAATTCAGGTAAATATTGATCAAATTTTGACGGATATTAACGAAATTTTGTTAAAAATTACTCATTTTTGTATAAAATTGAAAATTTTACAATTATCATGGAAACTTTGACACAAATTAATAACTCATATTGTGGATATTGGGATTATTTCCAGATACTGAAATTATTTAGTTTTAAGAAAACAGTAATTAAATCTTGGAGTTAACCTAACTTAACCTGGCAACTTTTATTCCAAGCACTTTTTAATTTCAACCCACAATAGGTACCAAAATAGTAACTAAAAACAATTTAGCACCAATAGTCGTTAACTATTATAGTTATTCGGAACCACACTTATTATCTTTTTACTGTGGTATTATGAGAATTGTTCTGTTCATTTAGTTATCTTAAAATCATAAAATTAGGTGATACATTTTGTCTTCATCACTCATTTCAACGCTTACTATACCAAAATGTTCGAAATGAATGAATAAGCTTTTTTTCTGAATAAAAACATGAGAAAACATACTGTGATATAAATCGTTGAATTCGTAATAGGAAATGTTATTTAATACAGGGTGTACTTTATTTACGGGCCATATAAAAATATAAAATTGATGAAGATATCTTCGAAAAGAAACGTTGTACTGAAAATTTATAAACGCTGTCTTAAAAAGTGGCAATGAGAAAGTGCCTTTTGTTTTTAAATACCTTTCCAAATAACTTCAGCAAAACATAAGAACGATATTGTAAAATTTCGGATTTTGTCGAATATCTTCGGAAGTAAGCGGATTTTTTTAGTTTTCTCAACAGAATATTACTGACCACTAAATTGCACAATTTTTTCGTAATTAACCGCCTTTGTAACTTTTACGGTTCAGAAGATCCCCATGCTGTTGTTCCTTATCGTGGACACCCTGTATAACTTATCCAATGGATAAGTAATTTATCTAAATAAATATCAAACGATATTTAGAAAAAGCTTTAAAATGCCATATTTTGATGAGAATTTAATAAATCATAATTTTCTACGGATATTTTGGTCAACATAATTGAAAATTCGACAGTTATCCTTGAAATTAATATATTTTTCCAGTATTATTGAAGTTTTGACATTGAATGTTTGACAGAATAATTTCGTATAAATAAATATTATATATTAAATAAATGCAAATTAAATGCTATATTTAACTTGATTTTACTATTTGTGCAATTTTGCGAGTAATTACTAGAATTTTGTTAAACATGATTGAAATTTTGGTAGAAAAATTACATTTATAATTGACATTTTTATAGAAATGAATAACAATTATTGATTGTTCCATAGTAGTTGCAATTCAGGTAAATATTAGTCAAATTTTGACGGATATTAACGAAATTTTGTTAAAAATAACTCAATTTTGTATAGAATTGAAAATTTTACAATTATCATGGAAACTTTGACACAAATTAATAACTCATATTGTGGATATTGGGATTATTTCCAGATACTGAAATAATTTAGTTTTTTTTTTAAACAGTAATTAAGTCTTGGAGTTAACCTAACCTAACTTAACCTAGCAACTTTTATTCCAGGCACTTTTCTATACAGTTGACAATTACTGAGATATAAAGCATAGTCCGTACATTTGACGACTGCCGCACATTTAATTTAAAAAATCCTGCAGATATGTATATATATATATATATATATATATATATATATATATATATATATATATATATATATACCAGGGTGTCTCCTAAAAAACGCCGCCGGCCATAACTCCTTTGTTTATGGGCATATTTAAAAAAAAAACAAAAACAAGATTAAATGGCTCCACATGTTCTATAGAGGGGCCCTAGTTTTGTTTTTTTGCAAAATCAATTTTCATTTCCGCGATAGTCAACTTTTATTTTTCCAATGGTTACATATATTTTCTTTTTTATTTCTGGTAGAGATTATTGTTCTGAATCCAAAGATGTATAACAAGTTGGCTTTGAATGAATATTCGTTACAGACAAAAAACAAATGTTTCAATAGTTTTTCAAGTGTGGCGTGAAAAACAAAGCAAACACAATGTGGAAAACACGAGAAATACCTACTAATTGTATAGTAAATATAACTTATGCAATAACGAGAAATTGTCACTTGTGTATTCAACAAGATGGCCGTCAGTCTGAGCAACTTTTGTAGATACGTTTGTATTTTCTGATGCATATTTTGAATTATTCTAATAAAATATTACATATTGTTTTCCACATTGTGTTCGCTCTGTTTTTCACGCCACACTTGAAAAACTATTTAAACTTTGTTTTTCTGTAAGGAATATTCCATTAAAGCCAACTTATTATACATATTTAGATGCAGAAAAATAATCTCTATCAGAAAAAAATAAGAAAATATATGTATCAATTTGAAAAAAAATGACTATCGCTGAAATGAAAATTGATTTTGCAAAAAAACAAAATTAGGGCCCCTTTGTAGAACATGTTTAGCGATTTAATCTTGTTTTTGTTTTTTTTTATATCGGCCAATAAATAAAAGAGTTATGGCCAGCGGCGTGTTTTAGGAGACACCCTGTATATATATATATATATATATATATATATATATATATATATATATATATATATATATATATATTGGGCGAAAATTTGATTACATTTATTGTATTTCGCAATACTTTTAAGATTTAACATTTTACTTTTAAGATTTAAGTGTGGCAATGAAATCTATTTTAGAATATACAATGCTATGCTATACAGCAGTTACATTTGAAAGGGCATTGAAGTACTTATCAACAGGTTGGTATGATTTATAAAATTGATGTTGTAAAAATAACAATTTGTACTTAGAATATGTTTTAATATATCATATTCTAAGAAGAGTTGTACTAAATAGGTTTGATAATATTTTTTGTTCTTAAAATATTTCGTTATTTTATTTGTGCGAATTATTATTCGTATAAATGAAGGCGGAAAGTTGCTAGATACATGTCATTTTATATTAAAGATAAAACAGTTTTAAAACATCAAGTGTCACGAGCACTTTCAAGCGAGTGAGTCGCATCGGATAAAATTCTAGAGTTCATAATCGATACAAACCTAGATAGCAAAATTTACAATATACCTACACTTACCTGTAAACCATTAGTACTAATTGTCGAGTAGCGGAAAACACATCAAGATGTGATTCGTACTAATTCGATTATTGATTTGGAATCGAAGCACAAATTCGTTCGGTAAGGCGTGGATTTTTGTGGGATTACAAACGACGTTGCACAAAACTGTATGCTATTACAGGTGGATTATGGAAATTACGATTCGACCATGCCTTAATGAGTTAATATTCTTATAGTCCTATAATGACAAAACATTTGTTTTCAAATATATTAATTTATCCATAAATTTATGTCCATTATACGGCATTGTGCAAGTCAACCGTACATTTATCCGAACGTGTAATTATGAATTTGCTGCGTTTTAAATTCCGCACTATATTAAATAACATTGCAAACGCTGACGCAAATCGACCGTGGGCATATTTTTAGATTCTTGCTGATTGATTTTTCATTTACTTTTGTACAAAAGTTATTTTGTTATTTTACGAGCGATGTTTATTAATTAAATTGTGCCAGTAATCTGAAATTAGATTAGTCGAAACTGTGGGCATTGCCCTTGACCTCGTTTACTTGGCGTGGTCAAGGGCAGGTTTGTAAATGTACAAATGTATAACTAATTCGGAAATAATGCCACATAAATCACTACTATACGTAACTAATTATTAGACCATTATTTTTGCATAATTAATTTCTACAGCAATTTATTATCAATAATACTAATAATAATAAAAAATAATAATTGTAATAATAATTATGTTTCTTATATATAGTATATAACAATAAATTGTATGGTTAAAAAATAGTAAGTGTTTATTTAATTCTGTATTTAAAATATGGATTACCTTTACCACGCAGAAACGGTCACAACCATCCCGATGAAATGTAATTTCTTATAAATCAATAACTGAGCTGTGCAATGTGGTCTATAATTTGTTTGGTGCTTACAACTACATTAATGCTTACATTAATGCTTGAATTGAGGTACAAAAATGCTTAACTGTGCTTAATATGTGTGACTGATATCCACAGGCTGAATCATTCAGATTGATAAAATTGTGCCTGGGTTGTGCATTATACTGTATCAACAAACGTACTAAATATTACTTAACTTAATGGCTTATCGCAATATAGTACGATAACACAAAAAATAAACGTGGTTATCATTGCATAAATTCAACAATTAAATCGAAAGCTGGCGACACAAAGGAGACATATGAATAATGGAACGAATGGTATTTCAAGTTAACTAGCAGTAACAACTTATGGTATGCGAACAACTACAAATAATTAGATGCTTGCCATATATTTTCTCACACCTAATGAAAAGGTGTATGACATTTTTTTAAATTTATTACTCTTTTTAAGGTCATAAACATTTTATAACCAAATTATTTAAACTAAATAAATGAAGGGCTACGGGGGAAAACGATCAGAGTCAATTTTAGTCGTTTTCCAGAAAACTAAATTGAAAGTTTCAAGTTTAATAACGGACAGTAAGGATGTATAAAAAACTAGCTGTTTAAAATATATCTACTTTGATAACAGGTGAATTGAAATAGCAAAACATAATTTACACATAAGTAAAACTATTTAAAAATTTAAAAAAAAGACGTGGACTCGATAAAGTCTTCTTCCTTATCGTGATCTTCAATCAGTTTTATTCAAAATTATGTTCTATTTCTTCCTTTTTGAAGCTATTCCTTCGTTTTTGAAGCGAACGGTGATCGGTTTTCACTGTTTTACTTCACGGGTGGAAACTACTTCTCCCATTATACAACATAGCACCATCAGCTCTATTTCGATAAAAATGGTCTCTGATCGTTCTTTTCCGCAGCCCTTCAAATGTGAAAATATATTTGATACTTAATTTTTTATATCACTATACGGATATTAAAAATAACAAAAATAAAATGTACTATCCACACATAGTTTCAATTTAATTAAAAATAACGTTTACTACATTTTCCTTTAAAATTGATGTATGTTTAAAATGTTGGAAAACCTTCAATTTTAACCTTGATTTGTTCGGGAAAATACTTAAACAAGTCTATTAGTTTTAGTAGAGTAGGGAAATAAAGGGCATCTTGAGCGCTGAGCTCCCATAAGGATTTGCGTTGATTTCCGGTCGGTTATGTCATTTCTGTCAATGTCATCAGTTTAGTTTCAAGATTAATATTAAATCAATGTTATTGACATGTCTTACTTGCAATTGATACAACAATTTCACAGTTGAAACTCGTTTTTGTAAATAAATTCATTGTATAGTTAGTAAATATATGAAATGGTTTTAAACTGACAGTGACCGCAGTCACCTTTGAAATAATTAAAATTTTACGCAGTTGCCAAACTTCTGTTTTTTTCCTTTTTTTTCTACAAAAAATAACTGCAATGTGGTAGATGGAAATGGTGAATTGGGTACTTTAATTTGAAATGTACTGTACAATTAGTAAATAAACAAAAAATCAGAAAAAAACAATAAAATACAACATTAATTATGTTCGTCACCAGCCATCGCATGCATCGAAGCATCTTTTGACCAAATATGGTAAAGTCAGATCAAATTTGCGTTGTTTTATTTCAAGAATGAAACTCTTATGTCACCCAAATTTGTGAATACCATGCAAAATCTTATAACATCGATTTATAAGTTCGAATTTTCAATTAAATTTTGCAGACTCTGGCGTTTGCTTCTCACTAGTTCTGTAGAAATTTTAGGCGAAATATGAAATCTGTTAAAATCTGTTAAAATAATTCAAAATTTACAACATTTAACATAACTAAGAAACAATATACAATTAATTCAAATATGTACTCCATAATATGTAATAATTCACCAGTCATCGCATGCACCTAAACATTTTTTATGAGCAGTAAATGAATGCAAATGAATAGAAATGTTGGTGAAAATGGTGAGAAAAAAAACACGCATAAATGATTCACTTTAACATTGATCCTAATGGTCTAGACGAGGTAACCTAGAAGCTATTTTCAATAGTCTTAATTTTAAATAATTATATAACAACTACTTTGATGATTATAACCGAAGCTTAGTCTTTTTTAAATTAATTACTACATTAGCATCGGAATTACTTCTAGTTAATATACAAATGCAAATTCAAATACAAAATAATACTGTAAATTGATCGATTTTTTTGTGTGAAAAATCAAGGAAATCAAATCAGGAAATTAATTAAAAAATCTCAAGTTGAAAAAAAAGGCGATTTTAAAAGTTTTTCCAAAAATTTTAGAAATCAAATTTTGTAATGAGCCTGATCAGATCTAATTCCGATATCAACTCATAAACGAATTGAAAGGTGCACATTTACCTCATTACACATCGAAAAATATATAGCCAATAATACTTGAATATTTCAATCAATGGTTTTAATTAATCATAGTATTCAAAAGTAGTTTATAATTAAATGAAAATCACAGAAGTTATTAGTATCAGTTTAATTGCATTTTAAGAATCAGACAAAACACATGACATAACCACGATAAATTATACAGGGTGTCTCTAAATTATGTGGAAATGGCTTAACCACAGATAACTGGGATCAAAAGAAGACGATTTAACAAAACTTATCTATATTCAAATGCGTTTGGTTTAGCCAGTATTCAGCTTCAAAGTTAATTTAAAAATAACAAAATTTGAACGAGTGTAGCGCAGTCACTCATATTTTATTTTTTTGTGTCGAAACTGTAACAGATATAAAAAACTATAAAGTTACAAAATAACTTAATAATGAATGCGTGAGTCCGATTTGATTTTTTTTAAATTTATTTGCTTTTGTCATTAAAAAATATGAATGTATTAATGTTGGGCCTCACTTGTTTTATACACAACCGGTCTGCTGATAATAACAATATTATGTCAAAATATGAGTTATACCCGTATAAAGTGTCATACCAAACAACATCAAAATCAATGCAAACGTTCTCTCTCTATAATCAAATTTTGTTTTTTTTTAATCAACTTTGAAGCTGAATATTGGCTAAACCAAACGCATTTGTATATAGATAAGTTTTGTTAAATCGTCTTCTTTTGATCCCATTAATCTGTGGTTAAGCCATTTCCACATAATTTAGAGACACCCTGTATAACACATTAAAGCATATAGATATCAAATGCAATATTTAACCATAAGAAAATATAATTCTACCCAAAATTTAGAACCATTAAGAGATAGCAAATATAAATTACTAACATGGGTTAATCTATAACAACAACATACACCTCATGGAAACCTGCAGTTACCTGGGTGAGATTTAGGATCACAATGTTTTCCCGAAACATCCACATATGCCTATATATTTGATGCCTAAATCTAGTCTAAATAAATCTGTATAAAACAGATAAGCACACCTAATAATCACTCTAAATTTACAAAAATCAGCAACGTTTTACATGGATAAGAATTTCCCAATACGTTGTAACATAGAAGTAATAATTATTTTAAAATGTGTGGTATGCTATTTTATTAAATGTATAATTTCAAAATTTGTGACCTGAACGTAATGTCCGCATTAATTACACATTATATATTTCGTTCTTAAAATCATTTCCTGTTTCAATATTTGTTGCAGGTGGACAGCTGATAAGTTTATCAATTTTACCAAAAATTATAACAGCACAAAAATATTAAATAAAACCTCATTAATTCAAATACACTACTTGAAAATAACTCTAAGAACGCACACATTATAACACAAACATAATCTTAATTAAATAAATAATCATAATGTTCACTTAATACTATAGATGTAAAATAATTATTTAGATGTTTTGGAGAAATAAATTGATGAAAATTCATTTGTAATAAAAATGTGAAGTAAAACATGTGTGCATGATATGACATCTCAGGTATCTACCATAACATTAAAGTGCTGATGGTGCAGTCTTCTGGCATGGAAAATTGATGCTTTAATTCATGATCTACCACAATATCGGTATGCTGATGGTGCAGTATTCAGAAACGCAAATTTAAAATAATTGCCGCTATATTTCACAAGTTAGTAGTTACAAGAGTAAACATTAACAACGGAACATTCAAACTCAGTTTATAAATAAACGAAAATCGCACAAGTTATTATACTCTATTTAATAACTAGGAGGAGTGATTTAAATTTGGCGCGCGAATGCCTACACCTGTGATTGGCTGAGAGCACGCCCATTTCACAAGGCACCAAAACGCTGTTTTTAACGCATATAACCTCAATTCGAAGCGTCCGTCAGTCTTATTTTCTTTATATCCCGAGAAATGTTGCAAGTGAACAATCAGTTCTGTTCAGAACTTATCTTCGCAGTGTTAATAGTTAATTTAGCTTATATTATTGTGATGGATTCTGAACCCAGTACAAGCTCAGCGATGTTTTCACGTTCACCTCCAAAAAAGCGTTCACGGTTGGATTTGGGTAATTTATCTTTATCCGAAAAGTCCGTGTTTTAGTATTTGGCAGAGTAACCAACAAATATGCCCCTTTATCTTTAATGTCGTCTATGCACATTTTGGTGAGTTCTTCACACTGACATGCCCCAGATATAGCCATTATTAGAGCAACCTTTTTCATCAAATATAACGGGTCCGCCAATTAGCGCGCTCGATCTTTGACAGCTGATGGCGGCCATGTTGTTTGTGGTAGAGTTGTCAAACCTAGTTGTTATTATTCAGTGTATCTTCACAAATTACCATGAACCAATTCAGCCGTATTTCTTCGAGAACGACGATGGTGTGGCCATCACGGTAAACGGCGAATGATACAGATCCATGATAACGAACTTTTTCTGGCATGAAATCGACAATATGGATTTCGAGGATATGTGGTTACAACAGGACGGCGCTACGAGCCACACAGCGCGCGCCACAATGGATCTTCTGCACGAGCGCTTCGGAGGAATGGTTATCTCGCGCGGGGGCGACATCAACTGGCCACCGAGATCGTGCGATTTAACCCTACTAGACTATTTCTTGTGGGGTTTTCTTAAATCGCAGGTCTACGCAAACCAACCACAAAACACTGATGACCTCAAAGTCAACATACGCCACGCCATCGATGAAATACAGCCCGATTTGTGCGCCAGAGTCATTGAAAATTGGACTTCTCGTATGCGCGCCACCAAGCGAAGCCGAGGTGGCCATTTGAACGATATTATTTTCCATACATAATGCCTTCGAATACTCTTTCAAACAAAAAATAAATTTCATTTATACCTCTCACACAACTTGCTTTATTTTATTTTAAAGATCGAGCGCGCTTATTGGCGGACCCGTTATATCTTCTGCCTCCGCCAGAAATCTCTTGCCTTCTTAGGGGTATAAGTTCAGGATTTCCCTTTGAGGTACGCAATTAGCTTTACGAATCTATAATATTACAAAAATAAACACATGCCTATATAAGGTTTGTCATTCAGGCGTAATAAGTAAATAAAACTAACCTCGAAATGTCCACATTTTCGTAGGTTTGTAGATTAGCTTTATGACTGGGTAAAAACTGAGTAGAAATGATTCGACCCGGAGGGCCTCGTGGGCCAAACTTCAGTGGGCAATCCATTACTTCGCCCACTTGTACAGTAATTGACGATTATATTATATTTGATTTGTTTAAAAAAAAACTAGTGATTATACAGATGAAATAATTTAAAATTGCCGCCCAAAGTATCTGGTGATTTTTCTGGTAACTTTTTACAGCGTAAATTGGGTTTTGGAACTTACTTCTCCTAGTTATTAAATATAGTATAGTAAAACTTTAATTGAATTTTAAGAATCAGTCTGCATTAAATACAGCAGAAACAGGGCAACGGAACCTTGTATACAAAAGTGAAGAAAATTAATTTCTAATAAAAATGTGATATGATATGTAAATAACATTTAAATAAATACCTTATATACTTAAAAGTCATTTTAATTTTATTTTCCACCACGAATCTCAAATTTGCATTAAATATAAATCAAATTAATGGTAACAAGATAAGATGATAACCGAGCAACAGAACTTTTTATAAAAATTGGAGAAAATTCATTTGTAATAAAAATGTGATACAATATGTAAAAAACTTTAGAATAAATACTTTATATACTTAAAAGTATATTTATTATCCACATTTTTAATCAATTACAGTAAAAACAGATAAACACCATCATAATCACCACCACAACTACCCTCCAGACCATATACATTAGTAATGCAGATTCTATAAAAATGAAACCAACTGACATAAATTTCTGTTATGTAAGTTCAACTGTCCGAAAATACTAACTTTTAACGTTTGAGTGTATGCCGAAATTTCATACATTTCGTACTAGTACGTAAAGGTATTGTAAATCGGACGGAATAAATACAATATAAATTGATTTAGTTGACAGGAGTGATTCTCTTGCATATAACTCTTGGTTTGCAATCTCCTCCGCAAATGTAATTTCATCTAGTTTATATTAAATCAACAATGACGAACATTAGTATGACACCAGATGATTTAAAAAGTATTAAAAAAATGCTAAAAGCTTGCAATCAATGTAAACGCTCTTTTGTTATAAGCATTTTTTTTTTAAATTAACTTTGAAGCTGAATACTGGCTGGCTAAACAAACATATTTGTATATAGATAAGTTTTGTTAAATTGTCTTTTTTTGATCCCAGTAATGTGTGGTTAAGCCGTAATTACGTTAACGTAATTTAGAGACACCCTGTGTTTTCTGAAAAAGCTAGAAACTGTTTCTACTAAGTCACCGCGTAAAACATCTTCATTTCGCCTTCCAACATCGTGCAATACCAATATTTTTTCTTTTATGAATTCTACATTCATATTAATTCTGAAATTTTCAGCGACCTAATGCGGATGTTCATATCTTAGAACTTGTGACTCAAATAAACTTTGATTTTTTGTTTATTGGACAATTTTTGTTTAATTTATTTTTTCTTTCACATAACTCAATTTATTAACCAGTACCAGTACCGGTACAAGTATAAATAAGTTTATTAAATAAGCCAAACTACCCCCATTAAATACTGTAATCATGATGACAACCCGTACGCAAACAGGCTAATAGCATTCGTTATCATGGCTGGATCATTAATATGTACGTAAATATATTACATTAAAAATATTCCTAGTACGCGCAGTCACTGCGACGTACGATGGAAAACTTTAACCTATTTATTACACCAGAAACAACTCCATTTACATTTGTATTTACATTATTTCACGAGACCTCAAGTATTACGGCATTACATAAGCACATCATCACCACCACAAATGATTTTTTAATTCACCATCTTTCCGCGCATTAAGCATAATCAAATGCCATTATTTGCAATTCCTAACTAAATTGTGCTACTTTTATACTTTATATTTGACCTTAATTTATGAGTTGTAAAAGTAAACGTTCATAAACGAGCGTATTTGTATATAAAACACATTTCTACTTTCACCCAGTGTTATTTACATCCGAAAATGTATGGGTTTGATATTACTGCCTGAAGATAATTACATGTAAACGCAATCTTTCTATCTGGGATAACCAAACGGCCCGACAGTCTTTATTAACAATATCCCATTGTGGAATTCAAGGTTGCACCGTCAACCACGACCGTGTTTTACGTAATTCCAGATAAAATCTAATGAATTGCTCGACGAAATGGGAACTCGTTTTCTTAAAAGTGGAAAGTGCGAGAGGGGCGCTGCGAACGCCTGATACGGTTCGGTTCACTCTTGCTACGAATTTTTGTGTGAACATACTCAATTTTGTCATAAATACATATGGCATGAAAACAGAATTCAAATACACACATTTGAATCGTGATTCATTCTAAAATATACGTGTGTTCACAATAGGAAGCCGGTTCACAATAGGAAAAACGTTGTTATTTTAATTTTTTGATTGTTTTGAGATATGTCATTCTTTGAGAAAGTATTTGCTTGTCATTAAAATGCCAAGAATGTTAGGAAATATTTAAATCAATAGTTAAAAAAAACCTGTTTGTAAAATTTAAATTAGGTAGTATTTATTTTGAGTATGAAGGAGTTGTTCATCGTCGGTGTATTGGAATATACTATAATTACTTGTTGTTCAAGGTATAGGTACGATGATTACCTTTAACAAAATTCGCTTAAAACACGTGCTAAAAGGAGAGATTATCACCCAATTTAGCTAAAATACAACACAAAAGCTTCAACAACACTGAACAATTATGGAGATTCAAATCTTAATCATGAGACATGTTACACAGATACTATTCAAAATTGAACAATATCTCCCAACTCTTAAAACTTACATACACTACCCTCAGCAAAAGAATACACTTTCTTCAACTAAATAACCTTAATGAACAAATACAAGACCCACTGCATTATGCAAAACAAGAAGATAGCTATAGAAAAAAAAACAAACTTAAAATTTTAAGAAAATATAAGAAAAATAACAAGAAACAAGTTCAAAATAACATTCACACTTTCCACAGAAGAATAACTAACCTGACCAACATAAAATTTTCTACAGAAAAAAAAAAACAATCTACTCGGAAAAGGACACAAATATGCCCTACATACAAATCATATCAATTTAGAACTTCTGGCAGTAGACATCGAAGCAGCCATTAAGGGACACCCTAAGAAAAACGATATAAAAAGTGAGTGCATAACCTTTTTAAAGAAAGAGGAATACATTCTAGACAAAACAACCAAGACTCAAAAACACCAACACGCACAATTCCATAAAGAACACAAAATACTTAAACAAATCAATCCAAAAATGAAATCACATAACCTGACTGTTGCCAAAGGGGCTGGCCTAGTAATACTAGAAAGAAATGCATACGTTAACAAAGTTACAGACTTTCTTAATGAAAACAACTTCACTGTACTTTCCAACTAAAATCCTATGGTCTCCTTTGTAAAGAAAACTAATGCAACCTTAAATAGATGCAAAGAGACATTGTCACACTTTAACATCAATCTGAGAAACAATGCACCTATGAACCCAATATTACCTAAAATGCACGGCATCATTAAAATTCACAAAACGGGCTTTTCAATTAGACCGATAATCTCCGCCTATGACACACCCACAAACATACTAGAAAAACATATGAACAAAATATTCATCAAAGAATTATACTACTCACCTAACTACTCAATCAAAAACAGAAAAGAACTAATTAATGACCTATCTCACATAGTCATCCATAATAATGATTTACTTATATCCTTCGATATCACTAACATGTTCACTACCATTCCCATTAAAGAAACATTAGAATTAACCAGAAAATTATTGGTTATAGCTAATAAGATTGACAAGCAGCAAGCCTTTGATCTTACAGAATTTGTTTAAATATGTACTCAACAAAATTTCTGCACTTTCAATAATAAAACTTCAAAATGAACTTCAAATTAGGATGTAAGTTATTGATTTTTTCATGAAATGTTTCCAATTGTTTTAAGTTTCCGCTCCAGATGAATAGAATGTCGTCTACGTACCTTCTCCAAAATTTGATGTGAGGCAGCTGGATTACCAATGGGCTTGCCTATCTCTTGCCTCCTGGCTAACATATTCTTTGATGCGATTGAAAAACATATATTAGAGAACACAGATAAAACAAAGCCTCACATCAAATTTTGGAGAAGGTACGTAGATGACATTCTATTCATCTGGAGCGGAAACTTAAAACAATTGGAAACATTTCATGAAAAAATCAACAACTTACATCCTAATTTGAAGTTCACACTAGAAATCCAAAACAACAATAGCATTAACTTCTTAGATCTCACAATCACTAATACATCAGGAAGCCTACAATACAATATATATCGAAAGCCGACGCAGACAGATAGTATAATACCAGATAACTCCTTTCACCATCACAACCATAAACTCTCCACTTTTCACTCTTTAATTCATAGGTTGAACGAAATTCCTTTATCCCCGGAAGATAAACATAAAGAAATCTCAATTATTAAACAATTCGCCAGTACTCATGTTTTAAATATCAACACTATTAATAAACTTATTAATAGAAAAGAGACTGCTATGGAGAATCTATTAATTTACAATCCCAACATCTCAGAAGAAGTAAAACTAACAAATCAAAAATTCAACTTTAGGTCCTTCTCATGTCAAGGCCATATTAATACACGTTTATGCAAAATACTACAAAAATATGAAATTAGAGCAAGCCATAAAACAAACAATACTATAGAAAAAAGGCTGATTAATAACAAAGAAACAATACCTCATTTGGATAAAGCAGGAGTATATTCACTTACATGCGACAACTGCAGTGCCATATATGTAGGGGAAACAGGCAGAGCCCTTAAAATTCGTTTAAAGGAACACATTAAGAATAAAACCACCTCTAATTTTGAAAGACACCTTTGGTTTCATAATCACACTTGCAACGATCAAAATAACATAAAAATTTCACACACAACTGAAAAAATGATTCAGAATGAACTTACTTGAAAACTTGAAATAGACAGAAATATAAGGAGAGAAAATAACTTAATTAATAATATGGAAAAACCATTGTTCGCATTTCTCGCAAGATAACTCACCACAACGCATCACCAAATATACACACACAAACGCTACTAGTTATAAGTTGAAGACGATACACGAGAAATACACAAAAGCATACAAATTAATTTACAATATGTGCCACACAACAGAGAAATACAGTTTTTGGTCTTTGACAAGTAAGGTTTTCCATTGTAAACAATTTCATATACCCATTCTCATGAAAATAAGATTCACCAGTCTCCACATTGCCATATCATTTTGTAACCTGAAATTTAATTTGTTTTTTTTTATGTCAATTTTGTTTCTGTATTATTTTAAGATTGGGCAATATTAGAAACACACGGTACTTTGTAAATATTAAACCGCTAATACACTTATCTATGTAATGTACTCTCATGAAAATAAAAATGTAACTTATTAATATCACACATCTCATTTCATCATCGTCTTGTTTTTTTAAATTATTTTTTAAAATTATTAATGTACAAATTGTAATAAGTTGTTCTTTTTAGTTTTGCCTGAAGATGATCAATTGATTGATCGAAAACGCTCGCAAAAGCCAATAAATAAAATAAAATTGAGGAAGTACGCATTTTTAACTTAATAGTTTAACAAAATTAATCAAGTACTTAAAACTAACGAAATTGAATTTATCGAATAGAAAAATGATATACCTAATTATTTTATTCATTATTCCATTACAAATGTAGAGCACAGGCCACTCTAGTTAGGCAAATCGTGAGAAGTTATTAAGGAAATAACCGAGGAAATAATGTCAGTCATTAAAAGTGAACTCGACCTATAAAGTATTGTTTAAATTGAAGTTGTACTTCTGAATGTTATATTTGTGCACAAAAATGTAATATACCATAAAAACAGATTATGCAAAAATTATATATTATGTAAGGCAAAAGCATATCAATAAAACTTAAATTATTTACTGCAGAATAAATGAATGTATAAGTGTACAAATGATACACTTATAATATTTATTGTTTTGCACTACTAGTCAAAGAGCACATCGTTGAAAACGATAAGTCATTTATCTAAAGCACGTTGAAGTTGATTTTTATGATTAGAGGTTAATAAATAAACAAGGAAAACATCACTAAAATATCACAAATAACACTAATATACACACCCCCTCATATTACATTTAACATACTGAAAAATACATTAAAAAATGGAATCATAAATAGAAGAACACCGCATATTATCCTAGGAGTTATAAACATCAACTTATTAGAAAAAAACAAAAAAAAAAATGAATACAAAAACGTATTAAAGGAAAACGGATACAAAGTGTAAAATACAAAATTTCAAATAAATTCTTCACAAGGCAAAAACAATGGAAATAATTCAATACTCGATCACGAACGCACAACTTACAGACGACATCAAAATAGAGTTTTCAAATATATCCGACCACTGTGCAATCAATACAAAAATAAAACAAACAAGGAAAATAAAACTAAAATATCAATACTTCAAAACTACAACAACAAACCATCCAAAAATAACAAAAGAAATAACATTGATGAACACACTCTATAAACAGCTTCGAGAAGCTATCAAAAACGTGGCAAAGAATAATAGAAAAAAAACAACAGATAATATCAAAAGAAGAACAGAAACCCCCTGGATAAATACCTATATAATATAACAAATGAAACAAAGAAACAAACTTAAAAAAAAAACATCTCAAAAATCCAAACAATGAATTAATAAGACAAGAATACCACAAGCAAAATAAATTAACAACAGCAAAAATAAAAGAACAGGAAACGCAATACTACAAAAACAAATTTCAAATAAATAAAGATAATCCAAACGAATTGTGGAAAATAATAAATGATTAAATTAACAAAAAAATTATCAAACAAAAACTACATAGATCAAATAAGAAAAAAAAACGGAGGCACCACAAATAAATCAGAACAAATAGCTGACGAAATAAACGCATATTTCGCAAAGAATGGCATAGAACTTGCAGAAAAACAAATAAGAAGCAGCCAAACAACACCCATAACAACAAAAACAAAGAGGCAAATTGAAACCCTTATCTTCCGAAAAACTACACAAGAAGAAATTAACTACATAATAACAAATTTAAAGAACCATAAAACACCGGGCTTTGATAAGATAACAAACGAAATCTTAAAACGAAACAGAACAATACTAACACCTATTCTTGTAGAAATCATAAATACAGTACTCGATGAAGGAATATATCCTGAATATATGAAAACAAGCACAATTATACCAATTTACAAAAAAGGGGACAAAACCATCCCGAAAAATTACAGACCTATTTATTATTGTTAACACTAGATAAAGTATTAGAGAAAACCATCCAAATTCAAATCACCAATCACTTGATTAAAAACATCAACCAAGAACAATATGCCTACCAACCACATTCAAAAACGACGTCGGCCATACAAGATCTTATACACCACATATCATCGAAGATGGACAAGAAACAACTAGTATTAGCTATATACATTGACACGAAAAAGCCTACGACACTATATCAAAACCAAAATTAATCGAATAACTTAAGGTAATAGGAATAACGGGAAAGGAGCTTAACATATTGAACACATATTTATCAAGCACAACACAAAAAACCAAGTAAATAATGCAGAAAGCCAACCACTTGTAGCTGAATATGGAATACCACAAGGAGGAAA
This sequence comes from Othius punctulatus, assembly GCA_951805005.1. NCBI lineage: Eukaryota > Metazoa > Arthropoda > Insecta > Coleoptera > Staphylinidae > Othius > Othius punctulatus. Next base: position 60,649,250 of record OX638143.1, read on the forward strand.
CCTACCACCAATCTTATATATTATTTATACAAATAATCTGCTGGAAATGAACTTGAAAGGAAAACCAGATATCTATGCAGATGACACCTGTATAGTTTACACGGGAAAAAACATAGAGAAATAGAAGACAATATGAACGAAGATATAAAACTGCTGGAAAACTGGTTTTTCAATAACTTGCTAACAATAAACGAAGCAGAAACAATATATGATATTCTCAAACGATAAAACAACAAAAGACATAACCATCACGATCAAGAATACAAAAATAAAAGGAATAAAAGAAATCAATTATCTAGGATTTAAAATACAAAGCAACCTGAAATGGGATCAACATATATAAACGCTTAAATAAGGGAACTCTAAAACCATCGACGCCATAATGAAAATCAGAAACTACGTACCGGAAGAGAAAAAGAAACAAATATATCATGCACTGTTTACATCAAAAATCAACTATCTTTGCAACATATGAGGAAACACAACTGGAAAAACCTGAATAAACAAAACAAAATATTAAAAATAGTCTACAAACTGGACCGAAGAAAAAATACAGTAGAATTATATAAGAAAACTAAGGAGCTCAATGCAAGAAACATGATCGAACTAAGTAATCTACTATTAATATATACAATTAAAAACAACGTAACATAAACGAACAAGACACTAACAAATAATAAACAATTCCATCAACACAATACAAGAAGAAAGTCAGATCTGAGAACAGAAAAATCTACGGTCGAAACAGAGGTTATCAAGTGCCCTTTTAATTTTGACTGATCCAAACCGGACCCGGACACCGGACCGTACCGGATTGATGTGATGATAGACATTTGTTATATTTTAATATTTAATTTTAAATTATTGTAATTGTCCTAGTAGTACAAAAAATAGTATATACACTACGGTTGTGAATATTATTATAGCCCCGGATCATGTACTGCTCGGCGCTACGCGCCTCGCGATATAATAAGCTTTGCTTATAGTAGTATACTTCACAACCTTCATCTATAATATACTATTATCGTCGACGTTTTTCATCGTAGCATTAAACTGCAGTGATTATCCATGTTAAAATCGATAAAAACCTTAAACAGTGTATGGCACAGTGACAATATTGTGCCATAAAGTCGCCTTGCCAACGAAAGAAATACGCTAATTTGATACTTGAACGAACTTAAATAATTTTTAATTGAATAATTAAATTGTTTGGTAAAACGCTGGTTCGTCGATTAAATAGTTTATAATCTATATTAATTCTAACATTATACGATTCATTAATTTACCATATTAAAATGCCATTAAGCACAATGCACAATATTATTTAGCATTTATAAAAATCTCAAGAATGTATTTATTTAAAAATCTCATTGCATTATATTTCAAGCCATGCTGTGACATAAGTTAACGGTTCTTGATAAGTCCCCAGTGACCTGATCGAGTTCGAGAGACCCAATATGCAATGAGACTCTCATCGCATATTGTTTAATGTTGCTGCACTTTTAATGCAACAGCAGGAGATGAAACAATAAATTTTATCAATATCACTGTATTTATCAATTCTGCAGCTTCAGAATCAGAATCGGTGTTTCAAATATTTTTCATGGTTAAACTTAATAAGCCCAGTTGCCACTGTAATTCTAATAAACTGTACCGTGCGTGTTAATACAAACTATTTAATCATCCAATTTACATTAAATATCTAATCGTATTGAGGCTACGCATGAGAAGCGCGGATATTATAATTAAATAATGATACTTGCTACTTCTGGAAAAAAACAACTAGAAATTATATATTTACACACCTAAACAACTTTTAATAGCCTTGGAAATAATTTTATTTATCCACTAATTCTGGTAGTTACATAATCCATCAAAATAAATGGCATTAAAGAATTATTCAATGAAATGCCTCATTAACAACATACTTTGAGCAACGATTTCGACAATAGACATAATAGCTTATTGTGAAACCTATATTATCATTAAAACATTTGTTGTGATAAATTATTTTAATAACGTGTATTAAATATATTTTTTTCTATATTATTAACAGTTATTATCTAAAAAACATCGAGTACCATAATAGCTTAAATGTTATTTAATTATAATGTAATCTTAAAAAAAAGTATGAATTGTCCAATTTAGTTCATTCAAATATCAAAATTTGGTCAAAATTAGGTTTATGCAAAATAGAATATCTCAGACTAATTTGAATTTGATTTCTGAAAGTCTACTTTTAAAGAAGGTAGTGAGACTAATCAGACTCGTTAGATTTGTATAAAAATTAACGATTGTAAAATTTGCTATATTTCATGAACATTTAATAGTATTTTATATTTATTTTTACACTTTGTCAGCAATTCTTATAAAGATTAATAGAAGAGTGTATAAAGATTACTGAAAATTTATAGAAGATTCCCGAATTTGAAAGAAATTTATATATTTTGTGGAATTTTATGGCAATCTTTTATTCAATCTACAGGATGTTTCAACGCTCTGCGAACGGTCAACTATACTATACGGGGTTATTAATCGGAATATCTAAAATTGTTTTATATGAAAGTTGTATACAATAATGAGTTGAATGTCGCAAAATTATTGATATTTATTCAGAGTGGTTCGTATGAAAGTTACAGACTAAACTGATGTTTTTTTTTTTAAATGGAACACATTTTTTTTAATGGATATCTTTGCATTTTTGATCCTGTGTTATTACAGAATTAAAATGATATAGGGTTATAGCGGTTGAAGCCTAACCGTTTGCATGTTATGTAGATGTTTATACTATATATTATGCAATTTTTTTAATTTTTTCAACTGTTATTAATGGAGCTGATTAATGATAAGCTCTAATTAGGTGTATAGTTTTATTGATAGTTGACCTTCAATAATAAATTTTCATTTGACATATAACTTACTATACTATTCAGGGGGATCAATATTCTCATACTGCACCATTTGCTCACTTTGTTTAAATGGATCACAATATATATATATATATATATATATATATATATATATATATATATATATATATATATATATATATATATAATTTTTACACTATGGGAAACAATTAAATAATCTTTCGTTTGATATAGGGTTTCCTATATGCAAACCTAATAGTTACTCTAATCTTTGGGAATTTAACCGTAATTTACATGTTCTCAATTTTTGTTCACTGTGTTTATTCATAATAATAACAAATATGGCACATGCCAACTTGACATGAACAAGTAATTGTGGCATTCGTCTGTTTTAGGTTTTAATATAGGAAACTATATCAAATGAAAGTTTATTTAATGGACTTTTATACTATGAAAGAATATACAGGGTATCCAGGATATGTATCAACATCTTGGAAACCGTAAAAGTTACAAATGCGGTTAAATTAGAAAAAAGTTGCGCAATTTAGTGGTCAGTAACATTATATTGAGAAAACCGGAAAATTCCGCTTACTTCTGATATTCGACAAAATCAGAAATATTTTGATATGGAATATGGAACCAAAACTCTCCTGCCGATCAATTTTGGTTATTTATTCCGAATTTTCGACGTACTTACAAAATTATTACTTCAGTAATTTTTGACTTATGACTCGATGACTCGGAAATCGTTTTTTTTTATTTCACAACTTTTGTACTCTTAATTCTTTTTACAGTCACATATTTTTTTTGCCAAAATTCGTGTCCTTGCCTTTAAAAAGTGGAGACATTCTCTATAATATTTATCGATTTCTATAGATCTCTATTATTAATTATCAAGGTTTCGAAAGATTTTTCAAAATTGAATAATTTCGAGATTATTAAAATCAGAAATTGGCACGATTATTACATACATTTTTAATTTTCCCCAAATTTCTCGATAATTCTTAAAATATTAAGTCATTTCTAAGTATTATCAAAATTTCGAGAGATTTTCCTATAATTTCCATGATTTCTCAATATTTTTTAATACAAAGATTTCTCTTCATTACAAAAGTTCGGTGAACATTTTGCAATTTGTAATAAAATTTCGTAATTTGTAAGGATATTGTAATGTAAGGAAATTTGCATAAAAAATTAGTCATTTGCAACAAAAATTTGCTAATTTCTATTAAAAAATTTAAATTATGATCAAAATTTTGTATTTTCCGCAGAAAATTTCGTAATTTGTAAGAATGATATACAGGGTGTTAAAGATAAGGATCAACAGCATGGGGATCCCGGAAACGGTAAAAGTTACAAAGGCGGTTAAATTAGAAAAAAGTTGCGCAATTTAGTGGTCAGTAATATTATGTTGAGAAAACCGGACAATTCCGCTTACTTCCGGAGATATTCGACTATATCAGAAATATTTTGATATGGTTTTTGTTTTTCTGAAATTATTTGAAAAGGTATTTAAAAACAAATGGCACTTTCTCATTGCCACTTTTTTAGCTCTACAAGACAGCGTTTATAAATTTTCAGCACAATGTTTCGTTTCAAAGAAACCATCATCAACTTTATATTTTTATATGGCCCATAAATAAAGAACACCCTGTATTAAATAGCACTTCCTATTTTGAATTCAACGATTTATATCACATTATGATTTCTCATGTTTTTATTCAGAAAAAAAAGCTTTTTAATACACTTCGAACATTTTGGTGTAGTAGGCGTTGAAATGATCGATAAAGACAAAATTTATTAAATTCTTCATTTATAATTACTCATTATTTTAATATGCTATTTCTTGTCTTGGACACCCTCTATAAAGATTCTTAGTTTATATAATTTGATTAGTTTTTTATCACTTGATTTTTTTACGGGCTATATGAAAAATAAATTTGTTGATGATTTCTTCGAAACGAAACGTTATGCTTGAAATTTGTAAACGCTGTCTTACAGAGCTAAAAATGTGGCAGTGAGAAAGTGGTATGGTTTCTTTATACCTTTTCAAATTACTTCAGTAAGAAATAAAAACGAAATCGCAAGATTTAGGATTTACTCGAATATCTCCGGAAGTAAGCGGATATTTCTGGTTTTCTCAACAGAATATTACTGCCCACCTAATTGCGTAACTTTTTTGTAATTTAACCGCCGTTGTAACTTTTACGGCTTCCGAGATCCATATGATATTGATCCTTATCTTGAACACCATGTATAGGGTGTTCCATTAAAAATGAATAAATGGTACAGTTTTGCAAATATCGATAAGCCTGTATGATATCGACAGTTATTGTCGGATGAATATTTGAAATTTTATTATTGAAGGCCAACTATCAAGAAAAATACACATCGAATTAGAGCTTGTTAACTTCATCAATAAAAGCAGGAAAATTTAATAAAAATGCATACATTTTTGTATAAACATCTGAATAACATGGAAACGGTTAGATTTCAACAGCAATTATCTTATATCATTTTAATTGTGTAGTAATACAGGATCAAAAAATGTAAGGATATATTGGGTGTTCCATTTAAAAAAATATATAAGTTTAATCTGTAACTTTTATATGAACCACCCTGTATAAATTTGAATGTTTTTATGAAGTGCAAATTATTATTGTATACAACTTTTGTATAAAATATTTTTTTATATTTTGTTTAATAACCGATTGACCGTTATTGACCGTTCCCAGTTCTTCGAAACACCCTGTATAATGGTTGAGTGAATATTATAAAAATTGTATGTCAATTTGTGAAATTTAATGTATGTTTATATCTGGCCCTTTATATGGGAGAGCAAAATTAAGTACCAAAATTTAGGACAACATTTTGGAAATAAAAATTGTCCAAGGTATTACAACAGGAACAGGACTGTTTTAAAAGCCACGAGTTGTATGAACAAACTTTTATGCTGCTCGTACTTATACTACTATATAAGTTATACTTAGTTTTAAGGAACATTTTATCTTCGATCGCATCGATTTACTAAAATAATCGTTTGATTTGTTTTTTAAATGTAGCAGTACATACGAGGTCCGTTCAAAAACTAACAGAACTTTATAAATTACGCTGCAACGACGTGAGGTTGGCCTCACTATCCATTCATCATAATATCCCCAATAACATGCATTTTTCAGATTGTTTACATCTCCTTTACTTTTTGAGTTATTACTTTTCGAGTTGATCGGTTTTCAGTGTTCGTGGCCATTTTTTACAATTTTGCTCACATTTTGATTTTATTTTAATGGAGTCATTCATTTTCAATTTTTCCCTGAAGGTCAAACAGTCAACAGTTAGTACTACGAAGATATTTTGAAAAGGTTGCACGACAAAAATTCGCAAAAAAAGACTACAGTTGTGGCGAGATAAACCATGGCTCCTTCACCACGACGAATTATAATCGTCAGTAAAATTTTATAGTCTATTAAATTGTGGCTTATTTAAATTTTTATTACATAAACACATAAAGGACATAAAGGTATCAAGACATGTAGAAATCGGAAGTGACCACCACTTGCTAAGAATGGACATGCAATGGAAACATAAACTAAGACCTGACAAAAGAAGAAAAAAAAGTGAAAGAGAAGATAAGATCTTACAAACTAAGAGAAACACAAGAAAAATATCGGTATATATTACAAAGAAAGTTCAAAGAAAAAGAGAAAGAAAAGACTGGACATAGACAGGGAATGGAGGCATTTAAAAATATTATACTGGATGCTGCAAGGGAGTGTGGTGGAAAAAAAAAATAGGCGAAGAAAACAGAATGGTGGACAGAGCAACTAAGGAACAAAATTAAAGACAAACAGGATAAATGGAGGAAATACTTGCAGACCAATAAAATAGAGGACTATGAAGAATAGAAAGAAAAAAATAAACGAAGTAAAACAAGCAAAACAAAAATCATGGACTTTCATAATTTTAAAAATTCTAACACTATACTAATTATCTATAACTTAAATTTTTTCAATAACTTTAATAAAAATTAAAAATATTTTTTTTAAATTTAATAATAATTATTTTAAATTTAATAATAATTATTTTAATATCAAATTAAATTGAATCCCACAATTAACTTTTTAATGTAAATAAAATACTTATGGAAAAACAATGAATGAGAACTACAGAGAAAATCAAAATTTTACGGAACATTAAAATAACTAAAACAAAGAAAAGAGCACAACATGATGAATATAAAAGACAAGGACGGAAGAATAATTACAAACGAAGATAAAAGCATGGAAAGATGGCGACAATATTTCGAAGAGCTTACCAAAGAGGAAACAGAAGAGAACGAACCACAAGAAGGTAAGGAAGAGAAACAAGATAAGTTGAATACGGTGAAGATGGAGAAGATTAAAGAAAAGGAAGTAAAAGAAGCAACAAGAAAACTAAAAAAACGGAAAGGCGCCTGTAGTAGACGAAGTAACAGCAGAAATGTTGAAGTACAATGGAGAGGAAGGAATAACAGAATTAACAGAACTACTGAATGAAATAATAGAGAACGAAAAAACACCAAGAGAATGGAACACGGGAATAATACTCCCTATTTATAAAAAAGGAGATAAAAGAAACTGCACAAATTACAGAGGAATTACATTGACAAGCATACCGAGTAAGATCCTGACAAGAATCTTAGAAATAAGGCTAAGAAACAAATTTGAAATAAACAATAGAAGATAATCAGGAGGGCGGGGGGTTCAGAAGAGGGAGAGGCACTCAACACCAGATCTTCATATTAAGACAAATAAGCGAGAAACTAATAAAAAAGAACAGAAAAATCCACATTTGCTTTGTGGACCTGGAAACGGCATTCGACAGGATTAACAGAGAGGACATTCGGAAAGAACTAGAAGAGAGAGGAGCGGAAGAGGCAATGATAAATGTAATAAAAAACATGTATAGTGAAAACAAAAACAAAGTAAGAACAAACAATGAAGAACCAAGAACATTCGCCACAAAAAAAAAAATTGAAACAGGGATGGGTGCTGAGCCCATTACTATTTACAATAGTACTGGACAAGGCAATGAAAAGAGCAAAAAATATGAGGCCGCTACAGATCGGATTCTGGAAAATGAAAGGAATACGGCTAGCAGAGTTATTATTCGCTGACGATATGGCTATTATTGCAGAAACAGAGGAGGATCTTCAACACAATATGGAAATATTGCACAAAGAACTAACGGAAATTAACATGAGGATAAAATTTGACAAAACGAAGACCATGATAATAACCAATGAGAAAGAAAAACACCAAATAAAGTTACAAGGAAAGAAGTTAGAACAAGTTGAACACTACAGATATCTAGGGACTATAATAGAGAGTAACAGAAAAATTGAAAATGAAATAGACGACAAAGTAAGCAAAACAGGAAAGATTTTTAATTTGCTGAAAAATACATTTTTAAACAGGAAAGAAATAGCATGCAACACAAAAATAGAAATCGTCAAAAAAGTTATGAGACCAACACTAACATATAGCAGCGAATCGTGGACTATGACAGGAAAGCAAAAAAATAGGATTAACGCGATGGAAATGAGATTTCTCAGAAAAATTGAAAATAAGACCAGAAGGGACAGAATTAGAAACGAGACATACAGAAATAACCTAAAGATAACACCAATCAATGATATAATAGAAGAAGGACGTATGAGATGGTGTGGACATATCTGCAAAATGAACGAGGAAAGAATTACCAAGAGAGTATATGAGGCAAGAGCAACAGGTAGAAATCATTGAGGAAGACCAAGAGAGGAATAACACAATAAGAGAAGAGGCGAGGAGAAAAGGGAAATCCTGGGAAGAGCTAAATGAAGGGACAAAAGATAGAATGAAGTGGAGGGAATACTATCGAACAGAATAAATGTAAATGTAAATACTATGATGTAAAAGAAAGCTTTACACCGAAGTTGGAAAGGTGGCTGATTAAATAAAAATAAAATATTTTTTTATTTTAAAAACACAGAAGAAGTATTACTAAGATTTAGCGTTTTATTTAAATATGTATCTTTATGTAGATTGATTAAATAAAATAAAAATAAATAATAAAATGAGATAATAATAAATTTTACCAGTAAGTACTTAATACTACAACCTTAAGTATTATTTACATAACAAACTTGTAACAATGTAATTATAAAATTTAAGGTGTTTCTATTATTTCGTTGATTTTTAATGTTATGGATAACGAAAAATAAAAAAGTAATAGCATTAATGGACGCAGTATTTGTTGCTCTACAATAGAGTTCATTTTTCTCTAAAATATTTAAAGATTTAAATTTTAATTTTTACATGTAAATTCTAATGGTGTGCTTCCCGACGCACCACCCTGTATATGGAAAAATATTTTTTTTTACCAGTAAGTACTTAATACTACAACCTTAAGTATTATTTACGTAACAAACTTGTAACAGTGTAATTATAAAATTTAAGCTTATAAAAGTGTTTCTATTATTTCGTCGACTTTTAATGTTATGGATACGCACCACCCTGTATACGGAAAAATAAAATTTAAAAAAATGCTGTTTTCACATTTTCTGAACAGACCTCGTACATACATGATACATACACCGTGCATTGATTTTCACTTGCTACGTTGCGGTGAAACCCGGTTTTACATAACCTAAATGCACAAAATTGAAGACGTCTTGACTATAATGACATGATTGTACAATATAAGCGTTGTCTAACAAATTGATATCTCTAAAAGTTTACTTTCTACACGATTTTATGCAGTGTCAAAAGTATTCACTTTTTGAATGATCGCAGATAAAAATATTTTAATGTCGCTACATTCTTGTTAGTTGATGCAAAAATACCATTTATTTGCTTTACTGTAAATATTAATTTACTACTAAAGAATTAATTACACGAGTACAAATGCGCAAATATTTGTATATGCATTATAATGGCACTGGAACTTTGTTTTCGCATTCCGCTCTACGTGTAAATTTACTTTTGTCCAACGAAGACGAATGAGCGTAATACCTAGTTGTAATTCATATTTGCTAACTTGAAAAATAAATACCCAACGTTTTAATAAGCGTCAGTTACAAATTCACATTTTACTTTTACAATTGATTTTACTATTTTCTTCTATCATTTTTGCGTAAAAAAATCTCCTTTTATATGCAGGCAGAGGAACCATTTATTTTAACCAAGAATTTCGTTTCAAACGATAAACACATAAACGCTAGATAATTTAATATTTGTTCAGTAAACAACGCTTATCTTATCTTGCTTTCTATGTTAATTGTAGCCATTACAAACTAAATAAAATTATATTGATTTTATATTCAAGGATATGTCGCTTTATAAGTGTAATTATTTTATTTGCGAGTTGCGTGTAAACGACCTTTAGATTTATTAATGCAAAATATTAATTTTATTGAATGCGTTTATTAAATGTTGGTTTCTATCTTTAAATTTATAAAATAATTTAGTACGAAAGGACCAAATATTAATAAAATTTATTTTAATTAGAATATTATTAGTTATTTTGGCAGATTAGTACATTAAATTTAGAATTTTATTATGTATTGAAAAGTTGTGTTATTATAGTCACGAATATTTGCGGGATCGATTTATTAAAAAATACACAAAGCAAATGTACCTCAGAAACGATACGTATTATTTATGACGCCTTACATTCATATTTTAGAATTAAGTACAAGTGCGATAAAAACATACTTGTTGCTGATGACATCATAGCGATAAGGTGCTAGAATATACTTACTAAAAAATCTTAACTAAATATAATTAGCGTTATATGGCTCTTTGTTTTAACTATTGATTTCATAGGAAAATAGTGGCAGCAAATAAATAGTAAGCACGTATTGACGATTAGAAATATTAGCATTAGAACAAGACGTGCGCAATTGTTTACATTTTTAATTGCCGTAGTATTTACTGCTTATCTCCGGAGTACTGTTTTGAGCTTATTTAAACCTGCAATATTTGCTCACATTTTTCAACTTTCATAATTCATCGCGGATGTTAAACGTCGATGCTGGCATAAATCAACGTTGACTTTAATTATTCAAACGACATTGAGCCATGGGGGCATTTATTATTCTACGTAGGTATTCCTATTTCGATATGTATTACTACATTATTAATGTACTACATGCATCTCCAATTGAATCATACCCTAATGTACAAGTCAATTCTGAACGATTATTGTGGAAGTTTCTTGGCTGACACTGCGGCAAAGGCTTTGTTATTTTGACGTTCATTAAAATATGGATCGATGTTTCAAAACGGCGTTCGCGTAAACTTGACTTTAAACTTTGTATGATTTCATATCGATGCTCATTATTTTTAGGTCCCCGTTATTAGGGGTTTTTAATCTTTCCTATAATAATTTGTTCGCCATGTTTCCTTTGATCGTAATTATTACTGGAACACAATTTTACATCATACTTTGAATTGCCTTCTCCCATTCACATTTTCTCAATTTTAAATATTGCATTGAAATCGAATGTCATTCAAAGTCTTCAGATTATTTTAATACCTGGTTGTAAAGGTTTTAGGTAAATTCAATTATTGCCAATGTTATGCGAGTAATCACTTCATTATAAATGCTATATCCGTTAGGTTCAAAACACACCGAAACTAGTGAGAACATTTTAATATTTAGGAATACATACTAGAGATATCATTAAAAACTTCATACTATTACGTATACCTATATGTACCTATACTACATACCACAAAATGTATAAAGTTTTTTCTTTCGCTATCGTAAATTCATTTATAGATTAGCGGTATCTGGTTTATAAGCTGTCCGTTGATTTGCCCATTGATTAAGAAATATTTAAACCAAATAAAAAATTATATTCCCCGAGCAAAGGAAAATTGCGAAAGAAAGCCAATAAAAACGCAGAGAACACAATAAACCGCTCCAGAAAACCGGTACAGAAGGAAAACAGCAAGTACCAAAGGAGATGGAGAGCGGAATGGAAGTAATAAAATAAATGATGGCGAAAATGATGTGCAAAATGAGGGCCAACAATGAAGAACTGAAAGACGAAATGAAGAAAATGGCGAAGGACCTAAAAGCGAAGGAAGAAAAGTGTGAGGAAGAAAAATCTTAACTGCAGTCAAAGGTAGAAAACATATAAAGAAGATTCGAAAACTTAGAAAAGGAGAAGATAAAGATGAACATGGTAATAAAAGGGCTAGATATAGGAGACAATAACATTAGTATCAACGTAGAATGATCTTAAGTAAAGATATGAACGTTGAAGTAAAAATTCCGACAGCAAGGAAAATAAACAAGGGAATGAAAACGGAAATGATCATTGCAGGACAAAAAACAAGAAGTAATGAAAGCCAAAAATAAGCTCATAGGCAGAAGAATCTATGAACATAATGACCTCACAAAGTTGGAAAGATAAATACGAAAAGAAGTAAGAAGTATTGCAAGGGAGGGAATTAACAAGGGAAATAAAATAAAAATTGGATACCAGAAGCTAACAATCAACGGTGAAACATACAAATGGGATATAACAAAGAGAATGGGCTGAAGAAAGTGACAAAAAACTAAATAAATACACTATAGAGAACAACAAGATGAGGCAAAGACAACTTAGTAGAGATAGTAATATAAGGAACAATAAACACACTACAGAAACGGAAAAGAGGCAGGAAAAGTTAATAAACTGGAAAAACAACAACAATGAAGAATCAAGCATGGAAATGGACGGAAAACAATATAAGGGGACAAAAAAGGCACAAACTGGCACAGGTAAAAAGAAGGAAAAAACAAAAACGGTACAGTCAAAAGAGAATAAAGCAGAGACAATATATATATATATATATATATATATACAGGGTGTCTCTAAATTGTGTGGAAATGGCTTAACCACAAATTACTGGGATCAAAAAAAGACGATTTAACAAAACTTATCTATATACAAATGCGTTTGGTTTAGCCAGTATTCAGCTTCAAAGTAAATTTAAAAAAAACAAAATTTGCTTATAAAAAGAGTACGTTTACATTGATTTGGATGTTGTTTGGTATGACACTTTATATGGGTATAACTCATATTTTGACATAATATTGTTATTATCAGTAGACCGGTTGTGTACAAACAAGTGAGGCCCAACATTAATACATTCATATTTTGTAATGACAAAAGAAAAGAAATTTAAAAAAATTAAATCGGACGCAGGCATTTATTATTAAGTTTTTTTTGTATCTTTATAGTTTTTGATATCTCTTACGGTTTCGACACAAAAAAATAAAATATGAGTGACTGCGCTACACTCGTTTCGAAACCAATGTAATCTATTTACCGGGTTGATGATGGTTTTTTTACAATAATGAATATAAAGTACACTTACGCAATACATGGGAATACACGGAGAAACGAAGATCAACAGCAATGGAAGAAAACTTAGTGATTTCTGCATATTGAATGATCTAACAATATTGAACACCAAATTTGCACACAAGGAAATACACAAATACACAAGAGAGGAAAGAAATGGAAACGAGAAGTCCATAATTGACTACTTTTTAACAAACAAAGCACAAGTGAAGGAAGTAATGGATATTAAAGTCAAAAGAGGTAGCGAAATTGACAGTCATCACTATCTTCTAACTGCACGAATAAAAACAACAAGAAGGGAACCGAAACAAACACAGAAAACAGTCGATAAGGAAGTAAGTATAGAGAAATTTAGAATATACAAGCTAAGTGACAAACAAGTACGGGAAAACTACCAGGAATCAATACAAGAACTAATAAGAAGCACTTAAAAAAGCGGAAAAACAAAAGTAGAACATTAAAGGGTCAATTTCAAACATATAGTAAGAGAGGCAACAAAACACGCCTGTAGAAAAACTAAAAGTACACCAAACAAAAAACAAACAAGCTGGTGGAACAAAGAAGTGAAGGAAGAAACAAAAATGGAAAAAGTACCCAAGCACAAAAAACGAAGAAGACTACGACATATACAAGCAGCAAAGAAAGAGAGTAAAAGCAATAATATGGAAGGAAAAAGACAGAAAATGGGAGGATTTCGGAACGAAATTAGAGGAACATTTTAAATGAAATCAAAAACTATTCTACAGAACACTGAAAAGCTGCAGAAAGGAAAAGGAAACAAACCTAAAGCTACTCAAAAATAAACATTGTGTACTAATGAAAGAGGATAAAGAAATCATGAACAAGTGGAAAGAGCACTTGCAAGAGCTTCTGTCTGGAAAAGAGACAACCAATGAATGAAATGAAAACGAAGAGGAACATGAAAATAGTAACGAAACAGAAGAAGAAGAGGGTTCCATGACAGAAGAAGAGTTAGAAAACGCACTAAAGAAGTTAAAGAACGGAAAAGCCCAAAATCAAATCTGAACAGCTGAAATACATAGGAAAGAATGGGAAACAACTACTAGTATAGTTAACAAATAGAAAATGGGAAACAGGAAAAATACCAGCTGACTGGCAAAAGCAGTGATCTTCCCAATACATAAAAAAGGAGACAGTAGAAATTGCAACAACTTTAGGGGAATATCCCTGCTGTGCCCAGCGGCAAAACTGTATGAATCAATACTAGAGAACAAACTATGAAAGGAAATTGAAAAAACAATGGAAAAGTCTCAAAGTGCATTCATGAAAGGACATTCAACACAAAACCACATCTTCACAATTAAAAAGATGACAGAAAAAATATTTAGACAAAACAACAAACTATACATGATATTCGTAGACTTAGAAAGGAATTTGATAGAGTCCCAAGAGCCAAAGTGTGGGAAATACTTGAAGAAAGGAAGATAAAAGTGCATTTAATAAAAGCAATCAAGAGTATGTATGAAACCACAGAAAACTACGTAAGGACAAATAATTCAACATCTGAGAATTTCACAACCACACAGGGCCTTCGATAAGGGGGCGCTTTAAGCCCTCTGCTCTTTATTATATTCCTAGACAACACAATGAAAAAAATTAAGGATAACACCGAGCAGGTAGATATAGGATACTATAAAATGACCAAAAGCGAAGAAGACCTGCAACACAATATAAGCATATGGGAGGAGGAACTAAAAAACACAACATGGTAATTAATATAAACATAACAAAAGTAATGGTATCAGTAGACCGGTTGTGAATAAAACAAGTGAGGCCAACATTAATATATTCATATTTTTTAATTATAAAAACAAATAAATTTAAAAAAAATCAAATCGTACGCAGGCATTCATTATTAAGTTTTTTTGTATCTTTAAAGTTTTTGATATCTGTTACAGTTTCGACACAAAAAATAAAATATGAGTGACTGCGCTACACTCGTTTGGAAACACATGTAATCTAGTTACAGAATTGATGATGGTTTATTCACAATAATGAATATAAAGTACACTTACGCCGATAAAACAGATATGTTGCTGGTTTTAGGATTTTATGAGCCCTAATAACGAGGAAGAAATTTTGGAAATTATAGCAATTGCTTCATCCATACGATATCCAAATAGTGCAAGAGGTTTTACCAGCTGATTATGACCTACGTTTTGCGTTTTGACCATTTATTCAGGAAAAAAGAGCTGAACATATACTTTTTAAACAGAAAATTCTGTTCACTGATGATTTGTTTCCAAACGAGTGTAGCGCAATCACTCATATTTTATTTTTTTGTGTCGAAACTGTAACAGATATCAAAAACTATAAAGATACAAAAAAACTTAATAATGAATGCCTGCGTCCGATTTGATTTAAAAAAAATTTATTTGTTATTGTAATTAAAAAATATGAATGTATTAATCTTGGCCTCACTTGTTTTATACACAACCGGTCTACTGATAATAACAATAGTATGTCAAAATATGAGTTATACCCGTATAAAGTGTCATACCAAACAACATCCAAATCAATGTAGCGATTATGAATTGAAGCTGAATTCTGGCTAAACGAAACGCATTTGTATATAGATATGTTTTGTTAAATCGTCTTTTTTTGATCCCAGTAATCTGTGGGTAAGCCATTTCCACACAATTTAGAGACACCGTGTATGTACATACTATTACGTAATAGTACGCATGCACCTATACTACATTCCACAAAATTTATGAATTTATTTTTCGCTATCGTAAATTCATCTGATTTGCAGTATTAGAATTACACTGCAAATTTCACCGGAAACTAAATTTTGTAATGGTATTTAAATTGATTTAACGCGTTCAAATTTTATTCCCAGTACAGTAATCGTAAAGTTTTGTTATTTTTCACTTTTCTACGTTTCAGTTTAATTCAATTACAACGAACTAAGCATATATAAGTTTCGTAAGGCGTGCATTTTTGTGAGAGTACATGCGACCTTGCACAAAACCATATGCTATTACACGGGGATTATGGTAATTATGTTTCTACCATGTCTTAATGAGTTAATATTAATTTGGTCCTGAAGTATGAAACATTTGCCTCCAATTATATTAATTTATGGCTCATTATGAGGCATTGTGTAACTCAATCGTATATTTATCCGAACACGTATCAATAAATTTGAATTTTCTACATTTTACAGCTGTTCACGATATTTACGGACAGTAGGAACGCTGACGCAAATTGACCTCACATTGTTAGATTCCTTACCTTCATTTTGATAATTAATACTACTGTAATATATGTAAAAGTTCGATTACCTAACTTAAATATATTTTATTATTATTTCAATAAATGAAACGATACATTAATTATTAAATTGCGTATTATGTATTTCGTTTCTCATACATTTTAATTAGTGTAATGTACTACCAGGATAATAGTCTTCGAATATTCTCTAAATTGTGTATAATTTAAATGGTAGGGCGGCTTCATTGCATTGCATATGTCGGAGCATAATCTGATTGGGGCGGTAATATTTTGCAGAGCTAGGTTTAATAGGGTTTTACGATTATATGTCGTGAGACTACATAATGTTTGCGAAATTGTGAGGGCGCCTTAAGCATTAGTGTTTTCATTTTAATTTACTAATTCTTGGTAAGTCTTATACGTTATACGAATTAATTGTACAATATATTATTATTCATTTGAAGATATTTGATGAATAGTTTTAGTTTAATCATAAACAGTTGTTGGTTATTAGAATGTAACGTATGTATTGACGACAAACAAATATACAAAAGTTTCATTTTCAAGCATAATATTTGCTATAAAATAAATACTTATTATTGCTATTGTTATTAATGTTATTAATATCTTGGACGACAATCATATCGAGTGTACTTTAGAAGTGGCGAATTACATGCTATTTCATTATTACATTTAATTTACTTATTAATTATTTAGATACTGTAATGTATATTTAAATAAAAACAGCAGTTTCATAAATTGTGTGCAAACAATACCAAAGAGTGACTACAATATCGTATTGTGACTTTCACAAATTTAATTGAACACTTGCTTCATCTGTCAGATGAATCCATTGCATGGCGAAATAACTGTTACAGTACAATATTAAATTTGTGAAACGACTTAAAGTAGTATTTTTTTTTTTTACATTTACCTTGGAGTTTTATCCAATGTATCCAATCCAATTATTCGTGGTTAGTTGTTTTCAATTCCCCGCGTGTCGTTGCGTGTTTACATTGATAAGTATTTTGTGGTAGATTAGAGCATATTCATTAAAATTCTATGTCTTATTAAGCTGAATTAATTATTTAGATACTTTATAAATCGTATTCATCATTATTGATTCTGATATCTAAGGTCATTATGATTATTAAATATATAATATTACACAATATAAAACGCGTTCCAATGAGTTTGAGATGTGTTATTTTTCATCAAACTGCTAAAAACGGTGAAGTAGAATAATTCGCCAGTGAATCATTCTACACTCAATATATGCTTTATTTTGCAGCGATTTTACAGCAGTATTAACATTTATTTTCCTAATTTCAACGATATCGCTATATTTTTATGATTACTAAATACGAAGTCAAAATTTTAGAAATTTATTTTTATTTCAGAAATAAAAAATATATAAGTGTATCTACGTACATACACTTCAAGAGAAGATGTTCGAAATTGTACGGGGAAGCCAAAATATTATGTAGGTAGTTTCATTTTAAAAAAAAGTTAATGGCTACGTCCGGAACAACCGGAAGTGATACAATGTTTAAAGTATTTCCTCTGAGTAAAACGGAATCAATTATGTTAGAATGAATTTTGTATTTTTTTATATTGTCGAGAATCAGAAACCATAAACTTCTAATGAACTGTTTGCGTGGTTGAGTGGTTCAAATATTTCATTAAATAATTATCATACATGTTTACGAATTAACGACGTCATATTATACATCTGTAACAAATGTACCATGAAAAATGTTAATTATATTTGTAACGATTTTATTATAATGGATAATCTACAACATTGTAGTTTAATTTCATAGATTTTGTGCAGTATGATTAAAATGTACATAAATACGACAAGGAGAAAAAAAAAACTGTTTTAATATAATGCCCGATGCACTTGTTATTAACGTTTTAAAATAATGTATTTACATTTTAAAATAAACTCGTTTATGTTCCGACCTTGGAAGTGAAACGCGGTTCAAGGAGCATTTAATTATTTTCATACACAAATGTATGGCAAATGCAGTCACACATATCTATAGAATATGTATGTATTATTTTATATTACACAATGGCATTGAAACTAATACCTGTCCATCTATTAAACGATGCGTCATATTATTGATTGTAACGCGTATTAGAAGCGCAATTAAAAAGCAGTACAACATTAATGGAGTCAATCTGGAACAACTTAAGGCCAGGTTGAGAAATTTTGGTAAAAGCAACGAGTCCCGATGGAACTTATTTGCTATAGCAAAGGTAAGAAATCCCTGAGTTTTTGGAAAAACATATCCCTGCAACCCCCTTTAGTTTTTGGCTAAACAGGCGTAAACTGGTCCTTTTTGGAGGTTGTTATTATGTATTAATTTTTTGTTTAATTTCCATGATTTCTCAATATTTTTCAATAATTTCCATGATTTCTCAATATTTTTCATTACAAAGATTTTTCTTTATTACAAAGGTCTGGTGATCATTTTGAAATGTGTAATAAAATTTCGTAATTTGTAAGGATAATGAAGAAGATGTGTATACAAAATTTGTCATTTGCAATGAAAATTTGCTCATTTCTATTATTTTTTTTTAAATTATGATAAAAAATTTGTATTTTCCGCAGAAAATTTCGTAATTTGTAAGAATGATATACAGGGTGTCCAAGATAAGGATCAATAGCATGGCGATCTCGGAAGCCGCAAAAGTTACAATTGCGGTTAAATTACAAAAAAAAGTTGCGCAATTTAGCGGTCAGTAATATTCTGTTGAGAAAACCAGAAAATTTCGCTTACTTCCGAAAATCTCAAAATTTGCGATATCGTTTTTATGTTTTTCTGAATCTATTTGAAAGGGTATAAAAAAACAAAAGGCACCTTTTCATTGCTACTTTTTTTAACTGTTACAAGATAGAATTTATAATTTTTCAGTACAACGTTTCGTTTCGAAGAAACCATAATCAACTTTAGATTTTTATATGGCCCGTAAATAAAGTACACCCTGTATTAGATAACATTTCCTATTACGAATTCAACGATTTATATCCCTGTATGATTTCTCATGTTTTTATTCAGAAAAAATGGTTTGTTAATACATTTCGAACATTTTGGTGCAATAGGCGTTGAAATGAGCGACGAAGACAAAATTTATCACTTAATTTTGAGTTTTTAAGATAAATAAATGAACAGAACAATTCTTATATCACTGTAAAAAATAATAAGTGTGGTTTTAAATAGTTATAATGTTTCAATGTTTAACAACTATTCTTGTTAAATTATTTTTAGTTACTATTTTGGTACCTATTTTGGGTTAAAATTAGATAATATTTTTTTCTTCATCGTCATCATTTCAACGCCTACTACAAGCAAATATTCGAATTGTATTTACAAGCCTTTTTCTGAATAAAAACATTAGAAACCATACTGTGATATAAATAGAATTCGTAGTAGGAAATGCTATCTAATACAGGGTTGTACATATTTTACAGGCCATATAAAAAAATAAAGTTGTTAATGGTTTCTTCGAAACGAAACGTTGTACTAAAAAAATTAAATTGTTTAACAACTATTCTTGCTAAATTGGTTTTAGTTACTATTTTGGTACTTATTCTGGGTTAAAATTAGGTAATAATTGTTGTCTCTATTGTCATTAAATGAAAAGAACAAGTCTCACATCATAGTAAAAAATAATAAGTGTGGTTCTAAATAACTATAATGTTATCAATGTTTAACAATTATTCTTGCTAAATAATTTTTTGTTACTATTTTGGTACTTATTCTGGGTTAAAATAATGTAATAATTATTGTCTTCGTCGCCAGTAAACGAACAGAACAATTCTCATATCACAGTGAAAAAATAATAAGCGTGGTTTTAAGTAGCTATAATGTATCAATGTTTAACAACTATTCTTTCTAAATTAATTTTAGTTACTATTTTGGTACATATTCTGGGGTAAAATTGGATAATATAATTTTTTTTGTCTTCATCATTTCAACGCCTTCTACAAGAAAATGTTCGAAATGTATTAACAAGCCTTTTCGTGCATACATTAAGAAAAACTATTCTGTGACATAAATAGTTGAATTCGTAACAGAAATTTTTTTTAATTCATTTTTATTTTTATCTAATACAGGGTGTACATTTTTTACGGGCCACATAAAAAAATAAAGTTGATGATGGTCTCTTCGAAACGAAACGTTGTACTGAAAATTTGTAAACGATACCTTGTAGAGGTGAAAAAGTGGCAATGAGATAATGCCTTTTACTTTCTTATACATTTTCAAATAACTTCAGAAAAAAAAACGAAACCGGAAGATTTCGGATTTTGTCGAATATTTCCGGAGGTAAACGAAAATTTCCATTTTTTTAACAGAATGTTATTGACTAATAAATTGCGCAACTTATTTGTAATTTCACCGTCTTTGAAACTTTTACGGTTTCCGAGATTTCCATGTTGTCGATCCTTATCTTGGACACTCTCTATCAGGGTAAAAATGAAAATCTAAATGACAGATAAAGGATATCAATTGAAAATATTACATACTATATTATAACAACAAAATAGTTGAAATGACATTATTCCTGAAGAGTAATGGAGAAGCGTAACAAATATTGAACTATTGGATTTAAATAAATACCATGATTGATAAATATGACTTAAATGACAATATAGACATATACGAGGTGTACCCAAAGTACAACTCGAACCAGTCAAAGAACAAGTCGATTTCTAATTTTTTAAATCACATTTTTGCATAAAACAAAAAAAAAATATCTTGCCGGTATTCTTACCCGAAAAAAATCAATTGCCGCTCTTACGGCCAAATCTCAGAATTGGACACAATTTTGGGTGTAGGTAGCCCATATTTTTCAAAAATAACTACATAAATATCAGCTAAAAATATCTAATACTCTTGCAAAAAAAAAAAAACAAATTCAGTAAAATTTACTGAAATCTTCAACTGCGATATCTACTGTCGAAATAGTCGTATCGATATTTTCTATGCACAAGAAAGTAGGTAATTTTATTTACTTTTTATCATCTCATAACAATAATGTAGCCTTTTTTAAAAATTCGGTTGATTTTTAGTCATTTACGGTATACAGGGTGGTCACTTTTACCATTAGGATCTATTAAACGGAAATACATACAGAGTTGGTCAAATGGGATAAAACTTTCTCATTTTTGGGCCTTTCAATATACTGAAACGAAATCCGGGATATCATTCGCAGTTCCTGAAATATTGCTGAAAAACTGAAAAAGTGCAGTTTCCTTTTCCTTTTATAACTTTTTTACTTTTGAAGGGAATTTTACGAAACTTGGCACTCTTACATTTTTCGACGGCAGTTTTCTAATCACAGTGCCAAACCTTTTCTGCGCCAACTGGATACAGAAATTATCATAGTCAACTTTTGATTTTTTTTTATGGCCGTAATATAGGATTTTAATATCATTCAAAACAGCGAAAAAATCCGATTTCAACCATGTATAACACATGGGTAATCTGACATTATTTACTACCAAATATCGATCATTTATAAATTTGTTGCAAAAATCAAACTGCTGTGGACTGGTCTAAAAATGAAGTTGCCATGAAATAACAAATTTCACATTTCTTTATACCAAGAAAATAACTTCTGAGTAATTTTATTGTGTATAAAGTGCAAAAAAGGAGATAATATCCTTGATTAGTAAAAATGGCAATTTTTTAATTAAATATCCCAAATTTTAATTCAAGAATGGTATTTGATCAGATTATTTAATGAATACAATATGATTTATGATTTGCAATCTCGGCCAGGGCTCTGTAAGATATTACTTTATAGAGATTGTTCATGTCAATTTTTTCATGTTGAGGATAATATGTTGCAATTTTTACTAATTAATCTTCTATTTGCACTTTATACACAATAAAATTACTCAGAAGTTATTTTAGTTGTATGAAAAAATGTCAAAATGGTAATTTGTTATTCCATGGCAACTCGATTTTTTGAGCAGTCCACATCAGTTTGATTTTTGCAACAAATTTTTGAATTTTCGATATTTGGTGGTAAATTATATCAGATTACCCATGTCTAATACATGGTTGAAATTGGAATTTTTGCTCTTTTGAATGCTCTTAAAATCCAATATTGCGGCTGTAAGAAAATGAAAAGTTGACTATGAAAATTTAAGCATCTAGTTGGCGCAGAAAATATTTGGTACTGTCATCAGAAAGCTCACGTCGAAAAATGTAAGCGTGCCAAGTTTCGAAAAATTTCCTTTAACAGTAAACAAGTTATGAGAGGAATAAAAGTGCACTATTTTAGTTTTTCAGCGATATTTCAGGAACTGTGCAAGATATCCCGGATTTCGTTTCAGTATATTGAAAGGCACAAAAATAACTTTTATCCCATTTGACCAACTCTGTATGTATTTACGTTTAATAGATCCTAATGGTGGGCATCGTAAAAGTGACCACTCTGTATATGTATACGTTTTTAGCGTTTGGGACGATAATTTACCAATATCTCGAAAAATATCGATTTTACGATAAAATATCGATTTTAATATAATGACAGTTGTTGGTGTTTTTATTCCCCATAAAAAAGCAAGATACAGATTTTTTTATTTTCCGCGTGTATTTCCCGTAAAAGCGGAAAAACCTTTAGGTGTATAAATACATTTCTTGCACTTCCTCATTTTCCATAACTGGCTATTGTTGATGTCTTATTGCATTCACTTGTCCAAATTGAACAAAATTTGATTCCAATCTTCTAAATCTTGTTTTATTCATCGGCGGCAAATGTGGATATGTTTAATTGAATAATCTACATGTTCGAGCAACAATTCTATTGCAGTTGCCAAGTATAAAGAATAAATTGATAATTTGTTGATTTGTGTAATGATTCATTTTGTTGATTTTGATTTCTGTAATACTTTATTCTAAATGGTTTTATTATTTGACAGTTTGCATTACAATAGCGACAAAACAAAAGCATATCACATGACTACTAAAATGCACCTGTGACATGCGAAATTATACCCTGCAGAAATAGGACGAAAAAGTAATGTTCGAAATAATTAAAAAATTACTTGCTTTAGGAGTAGTATGGTTGTATTATACTTTTTTGTAGTAAATTTTTCTCCCAATCGTGCTATGCGATTAAAAATGGGTAATTCTATTTAAAAAAAAATTGAATTACGAGATATTTAAGAGGGCATTTAGATATTGACATTTTATGAACACTTATCAAAATTGACAGTTTCCAATTATTTTACTGATAGAGGCATCCTCTAGGTACAATTAGAAATATAACTCATAATTTTATCTTATTCCTAAGAGAAGTTATAGACAGATTTCAAGCTACCTTTTAGAGGTCAAAATTGTAGAAAAACATTTTTTTCATGAAAACTAAAAGAGATAAGTGTACATACGACCTTACAAAATATGTTCCAATTTAAGCGAGGAATTCAAAAATATAATAATATATGGGGTATTTCATTTAAAGTAAGAAAGCTGGTGCTACTTCCGGTGGAACCGGAAGTGATAGAACGTTGAAAATATTTCACATGAGGATAACTGATTCAGCCGTGCGACGAGGATTTTTTGAAATTTTTAGTTTAACCTCGTAAACTTTTAACGAACGGTTTAGCGTCGACACCCTGTATATCGTATATTCTCAAATTCTTATTAAGCTATTTTTTAAGTTTAGAATTGATTAGTATTATCGATCAGTATTATATCGTAATGGCTAACTACCAGTGGGTTTTCTATACTGGGAGTCCCATCTTAAGTGATACAGCTAATATCTCGAAAACTTAAAATTGTAGAGCAAAGTGCTGCAGATAGGATTTGTAGCATTTTAGGGGGAGGGGGGCAATCAGGTTCACGTGTCTTCATTTACAAATATGACAGTTTTCATGGTTTTGGAAGGTTAACTTTGACCTTTTAAATAGTTAAATAGCAAGGTAGATTTATTTGCTATATGTATTTTAGGTACTGGCTAAATTGTTCTCCAACATAATGTTTATTTTCGTGTAAATGAAAATTTACACACACTTATACACACACTTACACACACTTACACAAAACACACGGCAGAAGGACCCCCGTTGGTCGATAGCCAGTTAGGGATAATATCCCTAACAAATACAGTCACTACTACTTAAAATTTAATATCTTATTTTTTTAATTTTAAGTTTTGGGTTGCGCAAAAATATACACTATGGATGCTTCGAAATCCTTAAAATGCTGTAACAGCAGTAGAAATATGTCGTCGTTGAATGTACAAATAATAATAATCAATTAATGTTTATAAATTGGGTAATACTATTTCTTCCCATTTTACATAAAATACTGAATGTCAATTAAAATATGCTAATGCTGCACTTTCGAATCAATGAGTCATTTTAATATAATCGAAGTACCATCATCGGGATATTAATGTTGACACATAAAGTGCATAATAGCGATGATATCTCCGTGGTATATTACTCTCCATTGTATGAAAATTATTATTCAAATAAACATCAAATTGTTAATTTACATTAGATTGTATCTGGCGCGCGGCATGTATTGATTAGTTGCAGGTTGGGTCAGGTTAGTAATGTAATCCCTCATCCGATAAATCCACTTTAAATACCGGCTCCTCGCCGCATTTGAATACTAATGCAAAATATGTTTAACATTGTAAACGACCTGCGTATAGGTTTTCCAATTATTAGATCACTCGCCGAGAGATGACTAAAACTCAAAGCGGACTCGTGATGGGAACATCATCTTCGCTTCCGCAATAAACAGTAATAATAGAGAATTACAAGTCTTGACAAGGCAACAACTTGTTTAAATTAAACCACGGCTCATAATAACAGCCGTATGCACTAATAGCACTTTTAGCCACTTCGGTGTCTGTTATCGTTGAAATGTGCATTGTGTGGGGTAAATCAAATTCTTACATGCTGTCACTGTGGCAGGGATGAGTAAAATCCTGCGGTCTATGTATTGTAAAACGAATAGGTGCTCAGAGACGCAATCAACACAGCGTTACATTTGCGTATTTGCACTTTCAAATAACATGGGAGTTTTATGTAGGTCGTATGCAATTTATTATGCAACGTTCATACTTATATTGATCGCTGCCAAGTATAAACTACATCTACAGCTGAAGTTGTAAGCTAATGTTTTAAATTAATACCGGAAGCAGAATATAATGCAGCGCTGAGGTGGGTGCATAACAATATTATTCGCATTTCTGTTATTCCATTTAGTTCTGTCATTATACGATATTTGATCAAATATAGTTGTGTTAGCAGTAAATACGCATTAAAAGCAACAGTGAACTTTATTTTCTCACGAATAAAACTTCTCAGATTACTTGACACCCATTGATAGAATAGAAATAATCACAGTACACTGTGACATAAATCACAAATCATATCAAAACAATACCCACTATATGATTAATTAAACTAAAATACAATATATTAAAATGGTACGCAATATGCATTTCAATAAAAAAACACCTAACCTTATTTCATTATACTTATTTCGGATAATGATGTCACTATCGTAATTTAATGGAAAATATATTGATTTTCATTATAACGATAATAATTTGCATTGAAGTATTGATTAGACCGAACAAACAGCATAATGAAATCCCGCTTTTTATAAATATGCATTAGAAACTTTTAATTATGTAAGTGATTATTTTGTTCATTCTACTCAACACTTTTTTTTTAAATATTTTTCACACGATTATGGTTCGAAGTTTAATCAATGACGCGATATCGCAATTATAAACTCCATATAATTCAGGCAATGATAAAACCACGGAACCACATTTTACCTCGAGATAGTTACAGGTTACAATATTTTTATACAGATTAACGTATCGGTTTCCACATTGTGCAATGCATTCCGCTTGCAACAGTAATTTATTCAGTCCATTAATTATTTTTCTTTATTGTAATGAAGTCTTTCATTTCAGCATGCTAAGTGGAAACGCCGACGATTATAATTACGTGCATCGCGCAATTGATTATGTGAAGTAATAGATACAATTTTGTCTAATAAACATGTACAACATATTTTCGGCAATTATGTAAAGTATATTTGATTAAACGAGCGCATGATCGGGCCAACGTCTACTTAATTTAGACAATGGATTTCGAAATAAGCCGGAATATAAATTGAGCATGTATTTTTATTAAATCTATACAGAAAACATTATTTTTGTAAGTTGCCTCTCGAATTTTAATTTAAATGTTTGGGACAATTTATGGTGGCATTTTACGTGATTGGAATTTTTATATGTTATTATTTGTATGAGGTCATGTACTTTATCATACCATGTTATTTTTCGTTTTATAGAAAGGAGAATTTCACTATTAGTTAATAAAATTATTTAGTTATATTTATAATATTATACAAGATGTGAAAGTAGTTTGCTATTAATAGGTATGTTAGATTAATGTGCCATTATTGGATATGTGTCAATATAGACTAGATTAATTTCAAGATTAGATATGAAATATTATCCTTCAAATAAATTCGGCATGAATTACGATAATTAGTGACGAGGAGCATATTGTGAACTTATACAGGGTGTTAAAAAATTTGTGTAAAATATTTAAGGAGGTAGTAGTGCGAAACACAATAAAAAAAGAGTCTTGATAAACATGGGTCCTAAAAGTAGTGGTTTTGGAGATATGGAAGATTATTATTTTTTACCTCCTTTCTTATTTTGCTAAAACTTGCATTTTCTTATCATACTTGGCTGATGTTTTGTGAAACAAACATTGAGTATTTGACAGTTGTTGTTAGTGCACAAAGTCCTCAAAGTAACGGTTTCTGAGATATGGAAGATTATTCTTGTTTGAAACATTTATTTACCTATTTGCAATTATTTATTACTTATTGATTATGTGCAAACAAACAAAGGGAACTTCTATTAAAAACAAATAACAGAGTTAGAGAATATGTTCGAAGTGCCCTCCTTCCATTTCCAAGCATCTTTTTGTCTGAAGGATATTCGAACACTTTCTAAAACACCCTCATAGGCTATTGACTATTTACAAGAGAACCATAGACTCATTACACTATCTCTGGTAAATTCTTCCAAACATACGATGTGATGGAATCTGGCGATTTGGATAAGCTTCTTCATAAAGACGTCGTACTTCGGTGGCAATTCCATTAGCACAACCATAGATGAAATACATCTCGGCTAATTCTGCATTACAGTAAACACCCATAGCAATGAAAACTTGTGCACTAATAACAACTGTCAAATATTGAATGTTTATTTCACAAAACATCAGCCAATATGATAAGAAAATGCAAGTTTTAGCGAAATAAAAGCGAATTCTTCGAAACATACGATGTGAAGGAATCTGGCGATTTGGATAAGCTTCTACATAAAGACGTCGTACTTCGGTGACAATTCCATTAGCACGACCATACATGAAATGCATGTAGGCTAATTCTGTATTAGAGTAAACACCCATAGGAATGAAAACTTGTGCACTAACAAAAACTGTCAAATACTGAATGTTTATTTCACAAAACATCAGCCAACTATGATAAGAAAATGCAAGTTTTAGCGAAATGAAAAAAGGAGGTAAAAAAGAATAATCTTCCATATCTCCTAAACCGTCACTTTAAGGACCCATGTTTATTAAGACTTTTTTTCTTTTTTGTGGATCATACTACTAGCCCCTTAAATATTTTACTTTTTTTAACACCCTGTATATCAAAAAATATAGGTACAGTATGTCCCATGTCCCCGGATTGAGTTTACAAGAGGAAATTTTTCTTAATTTTTACTTTTAACTAAAAATGTTATAGGAATTATAATTCCTGCTTACCACACAATGATGTTTTTACCACATAATGTTTATTGATAAATCGAGATATACAATAAAATATCGACTCGAGTTTCGGCTTCTTACGGTCATTTTCAATTGAAAATGACTTGAAAATGACCATAAGAAGTCGTAACTCGAGTCGCTATTTTATTGTATATTTCGATATATCAATTTGTGGTATATCTGTTGTATCAAACATTTTGTGGTGAAAACATAGTAAGTTGTTTCTCAGTTTTTCAATACTAATCGTGACAGAATACTTAGAATTTTGAAAATTTTACAGTAATCTTCCTAGATTTGATAATAATCATTGACATTTTAACAATCATCGTTGAAACTTGAAGCAATATTGAAGTTTTAGGACGAATAGTTGAATTTTGACAAAAATAATTGCAAATTTAACACAAATAATTAAAAATCTTACAGTAATCGTTGAAATTATGACAGTTATCATCAGCAGTTTGGCAGAAATAATTCTTATTACGACGGTCATTGAATGACCGTCGTAAAAGAAACTGTAATCTTCAAACGGTTTGTATTTAATTTGGAAATATTTTAAACCGTAATTGAAAATTTTACAGATTAATTAAAATTTTAACAGATCTGCTGAAATTGTGAAAGAATATTAGAAACATTGCTAGAAATAACTGATATTTAGCAGCACTAATCAAAAGTGTCACAGCAATAATTAAAAATTGTATAGGATTGAACGATGATCGAAGTTTAGTCAGAAAATAAAAGATTTCATAATAACATATGAAATATTTATAAAATCGTTAAAATTTTGACAAATTAATATACATTTTGAGAGAATAGCGAAAATTTTAGTAAAAGTAATTGAAATAGTAATATTCCTAAATGCAAATTTAATACTAATCACCAGGATGGTTTCGACCTTTACTATGTGATAGTCCATATTAAGAAACAGAGAAATAACTTGCGATGTTTTAATCACACAATGTTTATTGATATATCGAGATATACAATAAAACAACGACGAGTTTCGACTTCTTACGGTCATTTTCAAGTGAAAATGACTTGGAAATGACCATAAGAAGTCGAAACTCGAGTCGCTATTTTATTGTATATTTCGATATATCAATAAACATTTTGTGGTAAAAACATAGTAAATTGTTTCTCAGTTTGTCAATACTAATTATTAAAATTTTGACAGAAAAATTGGAATTTTACCAAATTTTACAGTAAATATCCTTAATTTGATATCAATCATTGACATATTAACAATAATCCTTGAGACTTTGAAGCAATATTGTAGTTTTCGGAGAAATAGTTGAAACTTTGACAGACATATTTGCAAATTTGATACTAATCGTTAACATTCTGACAGAATAATTTAAATTGTGAAAAATTAAGGGAAATCATCCTAGGTTTGATAGTAATCATAAACATTTTAACAATCATCGTTGTAACTCTGAAGCAATGGTTTTGGAGAAATAGTTTAATTTTTGAAAGACATAATTGTAAATTATGAAAATTTTACGGCAAAATCAAAATTTTATAATCTTATTTTGACACTTATTTATTTACTATTTGCAAAAAGAATTTAAAATTACATCTAAAAACATTATAGAAAAATATAATCATTCAAACAATCACCCAAATGCAGAAAATAAAACAGAAAATAAAAAAATCGCCTAAGAGAGGCATTTGCATCAATAACTATTGAAGAAATGCAAAACAGTTCCACACCAGGCTTGCACTGTGTGATAAAAATGATGGGGGATTGTTTAAATGATGTTATTTTTCGAAAGTGTCAAAATTAGAATTATTTTTGTTTTATTTAGCCAACATCCTGTATAAATAAATCAATGTTTTAATTACTGAAATGGTAGTTTCAGACCAAGTAGGAATTTTAATTCCTATAACAGTTTTACTTTAAAGTTTAAGTTTTAAAAAAATCTTTCTTGTAAACTCACTCCGGGGACATACTGAATATTATAAGTATATGGAGAAAGACATGTTTTAGTGAAAATTTTCGAAATAATGTTAAAGCCGTTTTGTAAACACGATGACTCAATATAAATCAAAAACATTAAAAAAAAAAACAGGCAGGAATGTTTATTCTTATGTTTTAGTTTTTATCAATAATTAAAATTGATATATATTTGAAACATATTTCATTAAAAATTAAAGATAATCTAAACCTGCATATTTTTTGTAGTAAACAATATACAGGCTGAGTAAAAAGTGTGGAACCTCCTCCCTAAAGCTTTTATTATTAGTTTTATAAAAAAATATATATGATGGGTTATTATTTGATTTTTTAATACTTTTTTTTACTTTACTTTTCGAGAATAACGTCATCGATACTGTTTTAAATGGTAACCTAAAGATTTCTATTAATACATTTGTTAACATTTGTTTTTCTCTTTTCGCGAATATCTAAAAATACAATTAGGTTGCACAATAAAAATTACTAAGAAAATCAATTATAATTTGATGACAAAGATGTGAAAAATTCAAGACTCCATTGGAAAACAAATGATACAAGTTAAACAAATACGATTTACTAATGACACTTTGTGTTTCTCAAATAACAAGATAATGATCAAAATTTTCAGCTGCAGAATATATCAGTCATAGAGGTATCTTTCAGGTACAATTCGAGATAAATTTTCCGTTTTTATCTTATTTGTAAGAGAAATTGAAGGCATTTTTCTTATTACGTATTTTTGAGGTTAAAATCTTGGAATTTAATTTTTATCTCAGCACATCTCTACAAAAGATGTTTTACATTAAGCGGGGAAGCCAGAAACATAATATTATATAGGGTGTTCCATTTAACAAACAAAAAATGATGGTTACTTCCGTAAGAACCGGAAATGATAGTTTAAAGTATTTCACCTGAGGAGAACGCAATCAGCCATATTTGGATTTTTTTATATTTAACTTATCGGGAACCCCATAAACTTTTAATGGTCCATGAGCGTTGGACACCCTGTATAGGAACAATTCTAAATTTTATTTTATTTTAGTTTGACATTAAATATGGCTGTATCCTTTTCAGATTATATGGACCCGGTGTTGTTAATCACTTGACCAATTAAGACTAATTACGGCGAGAAGTTGACGAGGTTTATAACATTTTATTTTGCCTTTTGTAATTCATATTATTGTTAATTGTGTCATTTATCCGCGAGAGTTTTTGCCTAAAAGGTGAAACTGGATGTTGTATTAACTTGATTTTCACATTATTCGCTAGATAATGGCAAACAGAAAGAACAATATAATTTGAGCCAGTTTTTAAAGATTGCCGATTTGGTGAGTTCTTCGCTAAATCTGGTGGATTTGAAATAAATTTAGCGACAGAAGTCACTGTTTAGCGGCTAGAAATTCTACCATAATAATATATTTTAGACGGAAAAATCTCACGAATTAGGTCAACTTTGCATCTTGTTGCAAAATTAAGATTTTAAATCGTGTTAAAGATGTGACCATTATAATTGCCAGGTCTGGTTTTTGAAAATGAAGTAAATATGATGAAGCCCTTTGGCTTTAGAGCCAATTTAAATCTAGAGATGGGATATAATCTGATATTTACAATGTCTAATGTCTAATAGACATTATATCCATTATCAATGTCTAATGTCTAATAGACATTATATCCATTATAAGTCAGTAATTTTAACTCGGTAAAGTTACCAAAAATGTGAAAAATGCAATTTATGTAATATGGCTCCTCTAATTTCATAATTAATTATGTGGAAAGAGTTAATTATGTGGATAGAGTATATTCTAATTTTTGCATTTGCTTATAGCGACAACTGGACTAAATGAGCGTGTATAATTTGGAGTGAAATGTAATATGTAAATAAATAATGCAATTTTAACTTTGTTGGTCACACTTTTTTAATTGCTGTAAGTTTCGGCTTGCCATTATTGAACTTATAATAAGATAAAATTGCATTATTTTGTATAGGTATATTTCAAAATGTATCTCGAAGTAAATGTCTCCCGTGTAAATATTCTATCTAGATCATCGTTTCCCAAACTGTGAGTCGCGAGTCGTTTTTGATGGATCTTGTCGCGATATTGAATATACATGTACATTTTTACATTTTTAATTATTTAAAAACTAAAATTCATAAGATATGGCGAAAGTAAAAACAAAGAAAAATCAATGCACCGCTGATGAAATGGGGGGCTATATATTATGTTTCTAAAAAATTCATCGCAATGTTTAAAAGTTTAGGAACCTAAGTTTTTAAACAAATACAAACATAAGTATTAATTCCGATAGTAGAATAAATACAATTCGTTTAATTAAAATACAACTCTGCGAATATATATTCACATGTTCCATTGTACTTTGTAAAAAGCGAATAACACACCGCAATATATTTACCATAACAAGTAATTTAAAAAATATATATTTACTAAGCAAATATAATTGCTGGAGTTCGCGTGTCAAAGACCACTATGTCCGCTTTATTTGCATGCTGTGGGGTACAATACAGAGGAGACTAGATACAAATTATTTATTCAACGCTAATTTAAAATGGGGTTGTAGACATTATCTCGCTCTGCAATGAAAGTAATATACATTCATTATGTTCGCATGCATATTGAATTAAGATACCTAAATCGATATAAATATATATAGAGTGTTTCACTTAAAGTGAACGCTCAATATTTCCATTGATTTTACACGAATCGCAGTTAAATATTATGGAGTTATATAACTCTCCAATACGCATAAAAGTTTTAAGTAATTATACAAGCCTACCGTCGTATTGTCGATTGAATCTGCAACAATTCTATATATTGCTCGCGGTAGAGCTACAATTAAAAATTATTCAGAAAGTTGCTTAGAATCAAGAGTTACTTCCAAATGCCGAGTTTCGTTCAGAAATACCGATTTTCGTTCAGAAAGACAGATTTTATTAATTTATTGAAAATTTATTTATTACAAGTTTATTCTCCATGGGATTTTGTGATGTATTTTTCGCAGGAGTATTTTTAGGAGTATTTTTCAGGAGTATTTTTCGCAAGATTCATTCAGATTGGCAATTATTTCGAGGAAAAGATTATTATTCTTTATAGATTACAATTTGAGACATGCTGATAATATATATATATATATATATATATATATATATATATATATATATATATATATATATATATATATATATATATATATATAAATATATATAATCAACGACTAAGCCTGATTAGGTCCCGAATGAGCTCAGAATTATTTTAGGGTTAAGTTTAACAACAAGTTGAATCTACATCTTCGCAATCTACCTGAAATTTAAAACTACTACCTAATTAATAATTTAATCAGCTACTACTAGTACTAATTACTACTGGTATAAATGAAATCAGCATTATTCAGTTGGGATGTTTCTTGGTGTACTCATTCTAATGTATTGCATTATGCATTATGTATGTATTATACCATTGTAATGATCTGTGACTTTAAAAAGAACTGTCAACGAGATAACCGAAATATCGGCCAAAGACAGCGAGAGTGGAGAGAAGAAAATTAGTGTTAAGTGATATTAAGTTTAAACAGACGTGATCTCCGACGTGTGGACCGGGTCAACAGCGGTAATAAAAATAGGCAACCCAACATACACAGAAGGTGCAAGTTGGGAAACGGG
Organism: Othius punctulatus; assembly: GCA_951805005.1. Classification (NCBI taxonomy): domain Eukaryota; kingdom Metazoa; phylum Arthropoda; class Insecta; order Coleoptera; family Staphylinidae; genus Othius; species Othius punctulatus. The sequence goes on from OX638143.1 coordinate 60,683,210, forward strand.
AAATTCGTTGAAGCGAAATAAACAAAAGAAAGCAAAATACTCCAGAGGAGAGACAAAAGAACTGACATGCACAAAAGACTTAGACACAAAGAGGAACAGGGAATAAACGAGTCCAACACAATATTTAACATAAGCAAGAAGATACTAAGGTCGCCAGAGAGCGGAAAATCCAAGAGGAAGAAATCCAAGAAAAAAAAGGCCAACCAACAGAAAACTGAAAGCGAAAATAACAACGAAGAACAAAACAAAGAAAAGATGGAAGGACTGAAAGGAATAATGCAAAATTTAATGCGGGAGGTTAAGAAAACCAATGAAGAGCTAAAAAAAAAACCAATGAAGAGATAAAGAAAAACAGCGAAGAACTAAAAGAACTAAAATACGAAATACAAAGAATAAGAAGAGAATCAAATGAGATTGAAGAAAAGTGGGAAAACGAAAAACAATCGATGATGAAAAAAATACAAGACCTAGAGGAACGAGTGGAAAGCGCAGAAAAAGAAAAGAAGATAAATAATATCGTAATAACAGGGTTAAACAAGAAAGGAGAAAAAGTAAAAGAAGAGATAGAAGAGTTCCTAACAAGAGAACTAAAAGTAGAAATAAAAATAAAAAGCGCATACAAAATAAACAAATACCTAAATCAAGACATGGTACTAGCAGAAGCGGAAACGTGGGAGATAAATAAAACAAATCATGAAAGTCAAGAGCACTAGCATACTAGAATATACATAGAAAATGACTTAACGTTGGAAGAAAGAAAAATGCAAACAGAAATTAGAAACATAGCGAAGCAAGAAAAAGTCAAAGGAAATGAAGTAAGAATGAGTTACAGAAAAATACTAATTAATGGAACAGAATACAGTCGGAACAAAGGAAGAAGGGGAATGGAAGTAGTAGAAGGTGCAAAAAGGGTCTAATAGACTAAACCAAAAACCAAGACAGAATATAAACAGCGGCAACACACAGTACATGAATATGGAAAACAATGATAAAATAGATAATATAGAAAAGAACACAAAACCAGAACTAAATAGCAATAACAAAATAAAAATAAAAAGATAAGAGGAACGGAAAAAGACAAAAAACAGAAAAAATAAAAGCAAAATAACAATAGGGACATGGAACACTAGAGGATACATCGGAAAAGAATCAGAACTGGTGGAGGAGATGAGAAAACATAAAATAGAAATACTAGGAATTACCGAAACAAAAAAGAAAGGACACGGAATAGAAAACATACATGGAGGATACCGGTTGATATGGATAGGAGTAGATGAGAAGGAAACAGCAAAAGGAGGAGTAGGAATTGTAATATCACCGGAAAGGATAAAAGATGTAATAAAAGAAAAACATACAAACGAAAAAATAACGACTATAGAAATCAAACTAGTCGAGAATGAAACATGGACACTGATAGTAGCATACGGACCGAACGAAGACGCAAAGAAAGAAGAGAAAGACACATTTTTTGAAAACATACAAACGGAAGTAGATGAAGGAAAATAACACATCATGATAATGGGAGATCTAAACGGAAGAGTTGGATGCCAAAATAGCGGAATAGAAGAAATAATGGGAAAATAAGGAGAAGAAATTAAAAACAACAGTGGAAAAAGAATAATACAATTGTGCATTAAAAATAACCTTGTGATAACAAATACAAAATTCAAACCCAAAAACATACACAAGTACACAATGGAACAGCTAAGCAGAAACGAAAGATCGATAATAGACTACCACCCAATTAATAGAAACAGCTGGAACAAAATAATGAATGTACGAGTTACAAGACAAGCTGAAATAGGAAGTGACCACCACCTACTAAAAATGGCCATGAGATGGAAGAAAATACAAAAAAACAGAGAAGAGGAGAATAAAATTTGAAGAAAAGATAAAAGTCTACAGATTAAGAGAAATACAAAGAAATACTACAAAATAAATTTAGAGAGAAATGAAGCTAAACATACAAGGAAAATGGGAAACGTTCAAAAGAAACATACTAGCAGCGGCAAAGGAGACCTGCGGAACAACAAACATTGGAAACAGGGGAATGAAAAAAACAAACTGGTGGACAGAGGAAGTCAAATAGGAGATACAAGACAAAAAAGAGAAATGGAAAATATACCTACAAACATAAAAAATAGAAGATTATGAAGAATACAAAGAAAAGAGAAACAAAACAAATTCAATAATAAAAGAAGCAAAACAAAAGTCATGTACGAAATTTGGTGAAAGAATGAACGAGAATTTTGGGCAGAACCAAAAACTATTTTACGGAACACTTAAGCAACTAAAACGTGGCGGGAAAGTAGTTTTTGAATATTTTGAAATATCAGACATTTAAGTAACATAAACTGATGTATATCATATATCACAATTATTTAACTGAAAGCTCGAACACTCAACTTCCTTAAATCCTAATATTGCATAATTTTTAAAAAGCATTTATAACTGTTTTCCCGTCGGACCGCCAACTTCGCCAGTTGTTCTTTCATCCATTTAATATCAATTTAATACAGTCAATTCCGCTTATTTGGGACACATCGGGACTAAGCATTTTGGCCCAATAAAGCGGCTGCCCGAATTAAGCGAATTTCGCATAAAATTAAACAATGAGTTTTTTTTAAATTTCTTAAACGTATCCGTTTATAAGAAAATTAGATAAACTTTAAAGACAACGAATAATACATTCTAAAGTAAAATATTTTGAATAAATTAAAAAAATTGTAGAAAACTCTTGATAATAACTATCAATAGGAATCTTCAATTTCTTCGCTGTTTAAAATGTAGGGGACTTCTAAATATTTGAAGCCGAAAACAGCAACGCAATTGTGTATAATGTTGATATTTATAACTCGCCAACGGTTAGTAATAAACTGTACTGCGTGCAAAAGGGACATGTTTGCACTAATCTCTCAGGCTGTGGAATTTACTAAATTTCTATCAATAGATTCTAGTATGAAATTATCCAATTTTTGCATTTTACTGTCCCAATTAAGCGGAATATTGTCCCAATTAAACGATTTAACTGTTAGTTAAACGATAAAAAGATCACAATATGATGTGCATAAAAGATAGAAATGGTACAATTATCACGAATGAAGACAAGATAATGGAAAGATGGAGACAATATTTCAAATAATTAACTGAACATAATGAAGAAGATAAAAAAATGACCAAATAAAAAAATACAAGAAGCAATAAAAAACTAAAAAACGGGAAAGCAGACGATATACCCCGGAAATGATAAAACATATGGGAGAAGAGGGAATAACACAAATAACGAAACTAATAAATGGCATAATAAGCAGCTGGCAAACACCAAGAGAATGGAATAAATGAATAATTCTACCAATACATAAGAAAGGGGAGGATAGAATATGCGAAAATTACAGACGAATCACACTAACAAGTATACCAAGTATGATAATGACCAGGGTACTAGAAACAAGGATAGGAGACTAACTAGAAACAACAATAATGAACAGCCAGTACGGATTCTGAAGAGGGAGAAGTACGCAAGATCAAATCTTCATACTCAGACAACTAAGCGTGAAACTAATTAAGAAGAACAGATAAATGCACATATGCTTCGTAGATCTCGAAAAGGCATTCGACAGGATACGGAGAGAGGACATATGGAACGAACTAGCAGAAAGAGGTATATAGGAGGAAATAATAAATGTAATAAAATACGTGTATAGAGAAAACATAAATATTATGAGAACAAACAATGCGGAATCAAAATAATTCGAAACGAAGAAAGGAGTAGAACAAGGATGCGTGCTAAGCGCTTTGCTTTTCACAATTGTATTGGATAAGGCGATGAAGAAAGAAAAGCAAAAAATTAATATGCTTAAAATTGGATACTGGAAAATGGAGATAATAAAAATAGCAGAACTACTATTCGCGGATGACATGGCAATAATTTCAGAAACAGCGGAAGAACTGCAACACAATAAGGAAATAATTGAGAAAGAGATTAAGAAAATATACATGAAAATAAATTACGAAAAGAAAAAACATGATAAATGCCAAAGAGAAAAAGAAACACGAAAAAAAAAAATACAAGGAAAAAAATGGAACAAGTAGAACAATACAGATATTTAGGAACAATCATACAGAGCAATGGTAAATTAGATAATGAAATAGAAGTTAAAATAGGAAAAACAGCAATATTATATAACATGAGGCGGAAAGACCCTATGGGGTCGATAGCCTAATAAAGATTGTTATATATATATATATATATATATATATATATATATATATATATATATATATATATATATATATATATATATATATATATATATATAACATGTTAAAAAACTCATTTTTTTAGCAAGAAGCAGAAATAGTCAAAAAGTAATTAGACCAACGCTAACTTACAGCAGCGAAGCATGGCCGATGACAGGAAAACAAATAAAAATAATAAATGTCATGGAGATGAGATTCCTAAAAAAAATAGAAAACAAAACAAGAAGAGACAGGACAACTGGTGGACAGAGGAAGCCAAACAGGAGATAAAGGACAAAAAAGAGAAATGTAAAAGATACCTAGAAACATAAAAAATAGAAGATTATGAAAAATACAAAGAAAAGAGAAGCAAAACGAATTCAATAACAAAAGAAGCAAAACAAAGTCATGGACGAAATTTGGGGAAAGAATGAATGAGAATTTTGGGCAGAACCAAAAATTATTTTACGGAACACTAAAACCAAAAAAAAGATCACAGTCACAGACGATGACAGGAAAACAAATCAAAATAGTAAATGCCATGGAGATGAGATTCCTAAGAAAAATAGAAAACAAAACAAGAAGAGGCAGGATAAGAAACAGGAAAAACTTAAAAATAAAACCAATACAGGAAAAAATAACACAAGACCAAATGAGGTAGTATGGACACATGAGACGAATGAGAGAAGAAAGAAACACTAAGAAAATATACGAGACAAGAGCAACAGGAAAACAACAAAGAGGTAGACCGAGAGAAGAGTGGAACAGCGCAATAAAAGAAGAGGCAACCAGAAAAGGGAACACATGGGAAGAAATAAAGGAATTAACAAAATATAGGAGAAAGTGGAGAAGATATTATAAAATTTAATAATGTATGGCATTATCTGGCAATATGGCAATATATTATTAAAATAATGTACGAGGGCTGTTTGACGGAAGAGTGACTTTTCAAAGGTTGGTAACACTTTCGTTATAATGATTATGTTGCTAGCTCCTGAGGTCTTTCGGAGGTCTACTGTCAAAATTTGGCACCAATCTGACAGATAGATTATGTTTTATACTTATTTGAAGGAAACTGTTTTCGTTGTTTTGTAAATATGTAAAAAAAAAAATTCGAGTGTTGATTAAACATTATTTTCTACGTGAAAAAACAATTAAAGAAACCGAGGAAAAGTTACGTAAATATTATCCAGAATCTGCTCCGTCCCATGGAATGATTTGTAAGTGGTTTCTGCTTTTAAAAGTGGCCATATGAGCACGGTTGATGCAGATCGTCCGAAACCGTCATTTACTGTGACTACTCCAGAAATGGTTAATAAACTCTATGGCCTTGTAATTGGCAATCGTCGAATAAAAGTTTGTGAGATAGCTAATGAAGTAAACATCTCAACCGAACGGGTATACAATATTTTGCATGAACATTTCAATAAGAAAAAGCTATCCGCGAGATGGTTGCCGCGTTTGCTTAATGGTGATCAAATGCGCGCTCGCATTAAGAATTCAGAAGAATGTTTTGCCGTTTTCAACGTAACTGAAAGGATTTTTTTCGTCGATATGTCGCAGTAGATGAAACTTGGATACATCATTATACTCCAGAAACAAGAATACAGTCTAAATACTGGATTTCTCCATGCGAATATGCTCCCAAAAAGGCAAACACACTTTTTTCGACCAATAAGGTCATGGCCACAGTTTTTTGGGATTCTAAAGGTGTAATCTTTATTAATTGTTTACAAAAAGGAAAAACCATAACTGGCCAGTATTATGCTGATTATGCAGACATGTATTGATGCCGAACTTGAAAAACAACGACCGCATTTGATGAAGAAAAAAAATGTTTTTCCATCACGATAATGCGCCCTCTCATTCGTCTGCAATTGCTACAACTAAATTGACTGAATTGCATTACGAATTACTGCTTTATCCGCCATATTCGCCAGATCTGGCTCCCAGCGATTTCTTCTTATTTCCAAATTTAAAAAAATGGCTGTGTGGAAAAATATTTCAGGCAAATGAAGAGGAGATAACCGACACAAATGCATATTTTGAAGACTTTCCGAAAGATTACTTTTTGGAAGGTTTAAAAAAATTGTAAACTCGCCGGGCTAAGTGTGTACACTTGAAAGGGTGTTATGTTGACAAATAAAATATATTTTGAACAGAAAAATAACGTTTTCATTAAAAAGTCACTCTTCCGTCAAACAGCCCTCGTATATTATCTACCGAAAGGTAGATAGGCAACGGAATAAATAATTAAATAATAAATAAAATGATCTCTGTAAGATCATCTATCATCCACTATTATTAAATATATAATTATTATTATTATATTATTTAAAATGATAAATATTTGTGTTGTAAAAAAATTAAATATAATTATTCTTCAAAATTTGACATTTTAAATATCCTCTGATTCAACAAGACTTTTCTTAATAGCTTTTAGTCGTGCCTCATTCGTATGTCTCACTTATGTAGGTATAATTATTTATGTTTATATGGAAACAGAGTTATTTCAATCGGACTTAATTCGCAATGAATTCCAAACGGGACGAAACTTTTATTTTAATGAAATTTTTTGTCAATCGATAACGTCGGTGTCGACAATCCGAACGAGTCTTATTAATTTAATCTTGTCGAGATGAAATATTTTTAGGCCAAACGCGCTCTGTCAGCAATAAAAAATAACCAGTATAATGAAAAATACTTTCTTTCGCTATCGCAGTTAACCTATATTGTGTACACATACCCGAGACCCCAAGACTTTCTTGTGTGCGATCCTAAAATGTGTGTTTATTCTGTTGCAGGTAAGCGAGATTATTTTTATCTGATCAAACGACGATGATTGCCTGCCAGATGTCGTGGGATTACGGTGAGATATGAATCGGATTTATTGATATGAGAAATGATTTTTTTTTGTTAAATGTTCCAATGTGATACTTGCGTTAACTAATGCACAAAAGCTAATTGCTTTCGTGCCTCGTTAAATGTATTTTATAAGATTGGATTATATCTAAGTTTAAGTTTATATTTTATTGCTCGGGGTAACCCTTTTGAAATCTTTATTGTTTTGCGCAGCAAACCGAATCAGTAATTGTAAAATCGATGGCGCGGGACAAGACAGCTTTTTATTGTAGACATCTAATCAATTCTTATCGATACCAGTTTATAAGTTGAACGGTACCAGTAGCAAAATTTCTCAATAATTGCAAATTTATTTTTGTGATTGTATTCGCTACTATACTCTATTTTTTCTAAACTGGCGTTCACGTCATCAAAATAAGAATCATAATAATGATTACACAATTTTACAAGGTTGCCAGCTGTCCTGGGTATTTAAAAATGGCTGCAATCAGCTGTTGCGCCCGTGCAATCTTGTGCGACAGTGCGCGGTTCGTATCAAATTCGTCGACTTCTCTGCCGTTTATCGTACAGATATCAATCTTGTTGTTACGGTTTAACATCCAGAATGGCAAAATATGCATTGTAATAATCGATCAAATGTAACAAGTTAAACGTCAAAGAAGTTTGGTTATACACACATGTATAAGCATGTATTAGTGAAAAAGATTTGGCATCGTCGCCGAAAAAATATCACGGCCGCCAACATAACATGATTTATTGCATGATTGGCAGGCGAAAATTGTGTCCGCGGTTAATACACCGATTACCTATTTATAACTACCGGTGATCAGTGTTATGTAACAATTGATCCTCAGATTAATTTCGATTCTTAAACTATTGTTATGCATATTCTCGAAAACAATCACGTTGGTACGAAAAAACACAGCTGTTTGATGACGTGAACGCCAGTTTAGAAAAAATAGAGTATACCATTGTATTTCTTCTTCTATGGTATACATTTATATGTATTTGTCTGTAGTACGTAGATAATCAAATTATGAGAATCTCTGATTTACGCATTGTTGCTTAACTTAGTAATTTGACATCCGATGCTATCGTATGGGAAGTTGACGTTATTGATTGCAATTGCAATAGTGGAATTGACACTGCACTGCAAGGTTTGTGCAAATAATTATCATTATTAGACCGTCTATTGCAAGTCTGATTTGGACAGGCGTGACCTTTGTCGTCGAAGCAATCAATAATTCAATTTAACTCCGCTTTGTTTACTGCCTCATATCGGGGAATCTATTTTAAAATAAAACAAATTTATTGCAGCATACGATTAGATGGAGTAACTGCGTTTTTTTTTTATTATTCGTAAGATATATTGCTTGTTTAAAGTAAGTATTAAAAATAAATATTAAAAAACGCCCATTTCTTATAAAACTGCTAAGGACCACAACGCCATCAAAATTAATGTCATACATAAAATCTAAGAGATCCCCAAGTTTAGCGCGATAAATGGAACACCCTGTATATAAATATAATCGAAACAAAAAAAAACGTCCATTTCTTATAAACTGCTAAGGACCACAACGCCATCAAAATTAATGTCATACATAAAATCTACGAAATCCCCAAGTTTAGTGCGATAACTGGAACACCCTGTATATAAATTTAATCTTATTTTATCATTGGGTGCTATGAATAATAATGATAACATTTCAACACACCCTTTATTGGTGCATTTTTGCTTACATAAGTTGAGTACATTTTTTTTTAATTCTAATGTATTTCTACTTACATAAATCGAATACAAAATTAGGCATTTGATAACTGAAAAAAGAAACAAAAAATGAACGTGTAAGATGAGAATGCCATGACCTTTATTCAAATTGCTGAATAATTGAAATAGTTGAATAATTGCTGAAATTATTCGAAATATACAGGTTGGCCAACTATATCCTCGCTCGAACCATTGCTGGTAGACAATTGAAAATTGAGGAAAACATCTGATTGGAAGTTATTGTACACTTGGTGTGCTACTTTTTAAAATTATTTTCGAGGGTACAGAGTGCACCATAAATCCGGGACACAAAATTTGGTATCTTTTTTAAATGTATCGCCCTGTATATTCTTACATTTTTAGAATCTGCTTCATGTGGGCTTCACAAATAATTTTTGTTGTCAGGGATCAGATGCAAGGTTACCAAGTTATTCGCATTTTAAACAAATTTGACGAAAATTCATGGACTTAAAAAAATTAAAAAAAACCTTATTATAAGTTATCAATGAACGAATGCGGGTATGCAAGTATCCAAACAATGTGCACAAAACATACACAATATTTGGAGTCACGTTAAATACACACGGTGTTCTGAAACAACGATCGAATTTTGCTATTTTCATATGGCTAAAACTTATTGAGCTTGATCGTTATTTACCTCTTAAAAAGTCTTATTAGATTATAGTCCATATGTTATCATTGAATGGCTCATTAGATGAGCACTGAGAATATGAGAATATGAAGCTATACAGGGTGTCCTAAACAGGTGGGATTGCACGGGTATCTTTTTTATTCTTAAAGCTAGATATGTGGTTAAATGGGCAATATTGTGCTGGTTTATATGCTAGTTCAGATTATTACGAAAAATTTACGAAAAGTCGGAGCAGTTAGAAGTTATTGTAAAAATACTAAAAATCGCGATTTTCTAAAAACTCCGATATATTCATAATTATGAAAGATGCGGAAAAAAGTTTAAAATGAAAGTTACTTGGTTCGATCATGGAATTTTTTTCCACGTCCATGATTTTTCGTTAAAATTGATTAAACTGTGAATAGCTTGGCAACGTTGCATCTGATCGCAAAAAATAAAAATGATTTGTGAAGCTCACATGAAGCAGATTCTAAAAATGAAAGAATATGTAGGGAGATCCATTTAAAGAAGAGACTAAATGTTGTGTCCCGGATTTATGGTACTTATTTTCGAGTTTATAGAGACACTCGAAAATAAGTTCAAAAAGTAGCACATCAAGTGTCAAATAACTACCAATTAGATATTTTCCTAAATTTTTATTAGACTAGCAGCAATGATCCGAGCGAGGATATGTGGGCCACCATGTATATGTTGTGAGATAAACATTTTCATTTCTATCTACATATTGTGTGGTAGGATGGTTCTTAATCTAGTTCTTTTTGCGAAAATTGAAGTAGATCAGTTCCAATTCATACAAAACAAAAATTTAGATTTTTTTGAAATTTTTATTTATCTTAAATTTATCTTAATAAGAATTCAAATAAATTGAAGTAGATCAGTTTAAATTCATATAAAACAAAAATCCCGTTTTTATTTCCAAATTTTTATTTATCCTAAATTTATTTTAATAAGACTTTATTTTCAAATTATCTTTCTAAAATTTTTTTTCTCCAAATTTTATTCAACACTAATAACCAATCGATCGATTCATAGTTGCAAGATTGTTATTTCATTCGTCATTTTTTCAACTGAAGAATGTAATCCAAAATTTAGGGAACGGTGGAGCGAACTTTAAATGATTGTTATCAACTATCGTATTTTATTTCCGATTTTTTATTTTTATTTTATTTTTTTACATTTTGCCCCACCCTGCTTTATACAGTATTCATAAAAGAACATTATTTGAAAAGAAGAATATGTCATTTTAATAAAATTTAAAATTTAATCTGAAAATTTAAAAAATTATATTGAAGATACAGAGAATGAAAATACTTTTAATTTAGTCAATGAACGCCACTGTCGTAATTACCCCGTTTTAAATTATTTTTATCGAATAATGAATCATTTCGAATATTGCTCTTATTTAATTATTTTATCATTTAGAATGCGCCGTTTTTTCATTACAACAGTTGTTTTCTTAAGGGGTCCGATTTGCCCCACCCTCCCTACACCATACACTCGGTATATTCAGCATTTCACTCCGAAGCATAGTCTATGCCCCCGATATTTTTAACAATGTAAACGGAGTTAAATTATCATTTTAAAATTAAATAAACTATCGAAGATAGTCACTAAATTAGGCCGAAAACAGACAAAAACACCCATTAAAGTAGGGTTTGGAATCGCTGAATTTTTTTTAAATCCTATAATTTTTTGTTTACTTATTCGAGCCAGTCTATGGGTCGTCCTGATTTTTTTTATTGCATGTACAGAGTGTCTCCTGAAAAACGCCGCTGGCCATAACTTCTTTAATTATTGGCCGATTTCAAAAAAACAAAAACAAGATTAAATGGCTCTACATGTTCTACAAAGGGGCCCTAATTTTGTTTTGTCGCAAAATCAACTTTCATTTCAGCGAGAGTCAACTTTTATTTTTCATTTTTTCTGGTAGAGATTATTTTTCTGCATCCAAAGATGTATAACAAGTAGGCTCTGAAGGAATATTCGTTACAGACAAAAAAAAGTTTAAACAGTTTTTCAAATGTGGCGTGAAAAACAAAGCAAACACAATGTGGAAAACACGAGAAATATACTAATATATACTAATTGTATATTAAATGCAACTTATGCAATAACGAGAATATGTCAGTTGAGTATTCAACAAGGTAGCTGTCAGATTGAGCAACTTTACTAGATACATTTATATTTTCTGATGCATATTTTGAATTATTCTAATAAAATATTACATATTGTGTTCGCTTAGTATTTCACGCCACACTTGAAAACCTATTTAAACTTTTTTTTTTCTGTAACGAATATTCCATCAAGGCCAAATTATTATACATCTTTGAATTCAGAAACATAAACTCTACCAGAAAAAAAAAGAAAATATATGTAACCATTTGAAAAAAAAAGTTGACTATCCCTGAAATGAAAGTTGATTTTGCAAATAAACTAAATTGAGGCCCCCGTGTAGCCATTTAATCTTGTTTTTGTTTTTTTGAAATCGGTCAATGAATAAAGGAGTTACGTCCAGCGGCGTTTTTTAGGAGACACCCTGTATGTTATTTTTGTTCGCAATTGTAAAATACTATATTTTGAAACTACAAATAAAGAATAAGATATGTAGAAGTAGTCATGGAATCTAACCATTGATTCAAGTCAACTGGTAATTATAAGACCGGGTCGTATTATGCCATTTTAAACTTTTCGTCTCCTGGAATATTTTCCGTGAGAACATATCTTGCATAATTCTAAATCAAACATAAATCGTAATTCACAAACAAACAAAGTTTTCTAGTGCTTTAGCACGTTTTTCGGAATTTTTGAAAGTTTTTAAAATTTTGCATTTCTTATTGAATGTTCTCAGTTTAGATAAAACTATCTTAAGTTCAGAACTAATAATTTTATTGTGTCTAAGGTTTTGAATATCAGTTTTAAATATGTCAATTTATTAAAAAAAATAGCTTATTTCATATTTTGTGGACGTTATTAAATATCCTGAGATATTGAAATAATTGATAGAATTTCTTAGTTATGTTAGTATTTATTTTAAAATTGGGTATTGATACTTTTTTTTAGTATCTTTTTAAAATTGGGTATTATTACACTTTATATTTTTAAGTTTAATTATTATCATGCAATTAGGGCGGGGCATTTTCAATTTTTCACATTTTTTAAATTAAATTTGTTGAAATTTTACTGAATTTTCTGCTAATTGGAGACATTTTGTTGGCACTATTAAAATTTATTGTGCCTAAGGTTTTTAATTTCAGAGTTAGTATGTAAATATGCCAATTTAAAAAAAAATAGCTTATTTTATATTTTGTGGACATTAGTTATTAAATATCCTGAGATATTGAAATAATTGGTAGAATTTCTTAGTTATTTTAGTTTTTTTTTTTTAATTGGGTATTGATACTTTTTTTAGTATCTTTTTAAAATTGGGTATTGATACATTTTTTATCTTTAGGTTTAATTATTATCATGCAATTAGGGCGGGCCATTTTCAATTTTTCAGATTTTTAAGTTAAATTTGCTGATATTTACTGGATTTTCTGCTAATTGGAAACATTTTGTTGGCACTATTAAATTTTCTAAAATATTTAATAGAATGATTGAATTTGAGAGATCCAATTTTCAAATATTAAGAATATTTTAATTGAATTCATATTTTGTGGACGTTTTAAATTTCCTGAGATATTGAAATAATTGGTAGAATTTCTTAGTTATTTTAGTAATTTTAAAAATTGGGTATTGATACTTTTTTAGTACCTTTTTAAAATTGGGAACTGATACAGTTTTTATTTTTAAGTTTAATTATTATCATGCAATTAGGACGGGGAATTTTCAATTTTTCAGATTTTTTAAATTAAATTTGCTGATATTATACTGGATTTTTTTGCTAATTGGAGCATTTTGTTGGCACTATTAAATTTTCTAAAATATTTAGTAAAATGATTGAATTTCAGAGATCCAATTTTCGAATATTAAGAATATTTTAATTGAATTCATATTTTGTGTACGTTATTAAATATCCCGAGATATTGAAATAATTGGTATAATTTCTTAGTTATTTTAGTATTTTTTGAAATTGGGTATTGATACTTTTTTAGTATCTTTTTAAAATTGCGTACTGATACACTTTTTATTTTTAAGTTTAATTATTATGCAATTAGGCATTTTAATTTTTTAGATTTTTTAAGTTAAATTTGCTGATATTTTACTGGATTTTCTGCTAATTGGAGACATTTTGTTGGCACTATTAAATTATCTTAAGTTCAGATTTAATAATTTTATTGTGCCTAAGGTTTTAAATTTCAGAGTTAGTATGTAATTATGCCAATTTAAAAAAAAAACTTATTTCATATTTTGTGGGCGTTATTAAATATTGAAATAATTGGTAGAATTACTTAGTTATTTTTTTTTTTTTTAATTGGGTATTGCTACTTTTTTAGTATCTTTTTAAAATTGGGTATTGATACACTTTATGTTTTTAAATTTAATTATTATCATGCAATTAGGGCGGGGCATTTTCAAGTTTTCAGATTTTTTAAGTTAAATTTTGCTGATATTTTACTGGATTTTCTGCTTTTTGGGGCCATTTTGTTGGCACTATTAAATTATCTTAAGTTCAGATCTAATAATTTTATTGTGCCTTAGATTTTGAATTGCAGAGTTGGTATGTAAATATTCCAATAAAAAAAAAAATTTGCTTATTTCATATTTTGTGGACGTTATTAAATATCCTGAGATATTGAAATAATTGATAGAATTTCTTAGTTATTTTAGTATTTGTTTTAAACTTGGATATTGATACTTTTTTAGTAGCTTTTTAAAATTGGGTATTGATACCCTTTTTATTTTTAAGTTTAATTATTATCATGCAATTAGGGCGGGGCATTTTCAATTTTTCAGATTTTTTAAGTTAAATTTGCTTATAGTTTACTGGATTTTCTTCTAATGGGAGACATTTTGTTGGAACTATTAAATTATCTTAAGTTCAGATCTAATAATTTTATTGTGTCTAAGGTTTTCAATTTCAGAGTTAGTATGTAAATATGCCAATTTAAAAAAAATAGCTTATTTCATATTTTGTCGACGTTATTAAATATCCCGAGATATTGAAATAATTGATAGAATTTCTTAGTTATTTTAGTATTTTTTAAAATTGGGTATTGATACTTTTTTAGTATCTTTTTAAAATTGGGTACTGATACACTTTATATTTTTAAGTTTAATTATTATCATGCAATTAGGGCAGGCATATTAATTTTTTAGATTTTTTAAGTTAAATTTGCTGATATTTTACTGGATTTTCTGCTTTTTGGCGACATTTTGTTGGCACTATTAAATTATCTTAAGTTCAGATCTAATAATTTTATTGTGCCTAAGGTTTTAAATTTCAGAGTTAGTATGTAAAAATGCTAATTTAAAAAAATATATTAGCACATTTCATATTTTGTGGACGTTATTAAATATCCTGAGATATTGAAATAATTGATAGAATTTCTTAGTTATTTTAGTATTTGTTTTAAACTTTGGTGTTGATACTTTTTTAGTAGCTTTTTAAAATTGGGTATTGATACCCTTTTTATTTTTAAGTTTAATTATTATCATGCAATTAGGCATTTTCATTTTTTAGTTTTTTAAGTTAAATTTGCTGATATTTTACTGGATTTTCTGCTAATTGGAGACATTTTGTTGGCACTATTAAATTATCTTAAGTTCAGATTTAATCATTTTATTGTGCCTAAGGTTTTAAATTTCAGAGTTAGTGTGTAATTATGCCAATTTAAAAAAAAACTTATTTCATATTTTGTGGACGTTATTAAATATTGAAATAATTGGTAGAATTTCTTAGTTATTATTTTTTTTTAAATTGGGTATTGCTACTTTTTTAGTATCTTTTTAAAATTGGGTATTGATACACTTTATGTTTTTAAATTTAATTATTATCATGCAATTAGGGCGGGGCATTTTCAAGTTTTCAGATTTTTTAAGTTAAATTTTGCTGATATTTTACTGGATTTTCTGCTTTTTGGGGCCATTTTGTTGGCACTATTAAATTATCTTAAGTTCAGATCTAATAATTTTATTGTGCCTTAGATTTTGAATTGCAGAGTTGGTATGTAAATATTCCAATAAAAAAAAAAATTTGCTTATTTCATATTTTGTGGACGTTATTAAATATCCTGAGATATTGAAATAATTGATAGAATTTCTTAGTTATTTTAGTATTTGTTTTAAACTTGGATATTGATACTTTTTTAGTAGCTTTTTAAAATTGGGTATTGATACCCTTTTTATTTTTAAGTTTAATTATTATCATGCAATTAGGGCGGGGCATTTTCAATTTTTCAGATTTTTTAAGTTAAATTTGCTTATAGTTTACTGGATTTTCTTCTAATGGGAGACATTTTGTTGGAACTATTAAATTATCTTAAGTTCAGATCTAATAATTTTATTGTGTCTAAGGTTTTCAATTTCAGAGTTAGTATGTAAATATGCCAATTTAAAAAAAATAGCTTATTTCATATTTTGTCGACGTTATTAAATATCCCGAGATATTGAAATAATTGATAGAATTTCTTAGTTATTTTAGTATTTTTTAAAATTGGGTATTGATACTTTTTTAGTATCTTTTTAAAATTGGGTACTGATACACTTTATATTTTTAAGTTTAATTATTATCATGCAATTAGGGCAGGCATATTAATTTTTTAGATTTTTTAAGTTAAATTTGCTGATATTTTACTGGATTTTCTGCTTTTTGGCGACATTTTGTTGGCACTATTAAATTATCTTAAGTTCAGATCTAATAATTTTATTGTGCCTAAGGTTTTAAATTTCAGAGTTAGTATGTAAAAATGCTAATTTAAAAAAATATATTAGCACATTTCATATTTTGTGGACGTTATTAAATATCCTGAGATATTGAAATAATTGATAGAATTTCTTAGTTATTTTAGTATTTGTTTTAAACTTTGGTGTTGATACTTTTTTAGTAGCTTTTTAAAATTGGGTATTGATACCCTTTTTATTTTTAAGTTTAATTATTATCATGCAATTAGGCATTTTCATTTTTTAGTTTTTTAAGTTAAATTTGCTGATATTTTACTGGATTTTCTGCTAATTGGAGACATTTTGTTGGCACTATTAAATTATCTTAAGTTCAGATTTAATCATTTTATTGTGCCTAAGGTTTTAAATTTCAGAGTTAGTGTGTAATTATGCCAATTTAAAAAAAAACTTATTTCATATTTTGTGGACGTTATTAAATATTGAAATAATTGGTAGAATTTCTTAGTTATTATTTTTTTTTAAATTGGGTATTGCTACTTTTTTAGTATCTTTTTAAAATTGGGTATTGATACACTTTATGTTTTTAAATTTAATTATTATCATGCAATTAGGGCGGGGCATTTTCAAGTTTTCAGATTTTTTAAGTTAAATTTTGCTGATATTTTACTGGATTTTCTGCTTTTTGGGGCCATTTTGTTGGCACTATTAAATTATCTTAAGTTCAGATCTAATAATTTTATTGTGCCTTAGATTTTGAATTGCAGAGTTGGTATGTAAATATTCCAATAAAAAAAAAAAAAATTGCTTATTTCATATTTTGTGGACGTTATTAAATATCCTGAGATATTGAAATAGTTGATAGAATTTCTTAGTTATTTTAGTATTTGTTTTAAACTTGGATATTGATACTTTTTTAGTAGCTTTTTAAAATTGGGTATTGATACCCTTTTTATTTTTAAGTTTAATTATTATCATGCAATTAGGGCGGGGCATTTTTAATTTTTCAGATTTTTTAAGTTAAATTTGCTTATAGTTTACTGGATTTTCTTCTAATGGGAGACATTTTGTTGGAACTATTAAATTATCTTAAGTTCAGATCTAATAATTTTATTGTGTCTAAGGTTTTCAATTTCAGAGTTAGTATGTAAATATGCCAATTTAAAAAAAATAACATTTCATATTTTGTGGACTTTATTAAATATCCCGAGATATTGAAATAATTGATAGAATTTCTTAGTTATTTTAGTATTTGTTTTAAACTTGGGTATTGATACTTTTTTAGTATCTTTTTAAAATTGGGTATTGATACCCTTTTTATTTTTAAGTTTAATTATTATCATGCAATTAGGGCGGGGCATTTTCAATTTTTCAGATTTTTAAGTTAAATTTGCTGATATTTACTGGATTTTCTGCTAATTGGAAACATTTTGTTGGCACTATTAAATTTTCTAAAATATTTAATAGAATGATTGAATTTCAGAGATCCAATTTTCAAATATTAAGAATATTTTAATTGAATTCATATTTTGTGGACGTTATTAAATTTCCTGAGGTATTGAAATAATTGATAGAATTTCTTAGTTATTTTAGAATTTTGGTAAAATTGGGTACTGATAAATTTTTTAGTATATTTTTAAAATTGGGTACCGATACACTTTTTATTTTTAAGTTTAATTATTATCATGCAATTAGGGCAGGCATTTTCATTTTTTAGATTTTTTAAGTTAAATTTGCTGATATTTTACTGGATTTTCTGCTAATGTAAATTTACTGAAGTTCAGATCTAATAATTTTATTGTGCCTAAGGTTTTGAATTTTAGAGTTAGTTTGTAAATATGCCAATTTAAAAAAAAAATATTAGCCTATTTCATATTTTGTGGACGTTATTTAATATCCTGAGATATTGAAATAATTGATAGAATTTCTTAGTTATTTTAGTATTTTTTTAAAATTGGGTTATTGATACTTTTTTAGTATCTTTTTAAAATTGGGTATTGATACACTTATTATTTTTAAGTTTAGTTATTATCATGCAATTAGGGCGGGTCATTTTCAATTTTTCAGATTTTAGAAGTTAAATTTGCTGATATTTTATTGGATTTTCTGCTAATTCGAGATATTTTTGTTTTGACTGAAATATTTAATAAAATGATTGAATTTAAGAGATCCAATCTTCAAATATTAAGAATATTTTAATTGAATTTGCTAATGAGTTATTTTAATTTTTTTAAGTTGGATTTGTGAGTGCAAATTGTGTAGATGTTTTTGAATTTTCAAAATTATATTAATTGAATTTGATGATATCTTGGTTTTTAAGTATTATTTATATTTATGTAGTAGATGGAAATTTTCGTTATCTATTCTTCTTATTCTGAAAAGGAGTTTCCCAAGTGGTCTGTCTGTCTCAGCTTCATGGGGCCCCATGTACAGTGTTATTTTTTTATTGCAGATATGAAACAGACATTTTATTTCCGATTTTTTTTTTATTGCAAGCAATATATAATATTGAGTATTAGAGGGGTCCCACTGATGCTGGGGGCTCTGGGCAAATGCCCAATTTGCCCATAACATAACGCGCCACTGGTCTGTCTGTATATGCACTGTACAGCTCCAAGTTTATGTAAAAAAATATCAGGGCACAAAAATGTATCATTTTAATTAAATTTGTGACAAATTTTGTCCCTAATGTATCACAAATGATAAATATGTAGGTATCTGTATGATCGGAAATTAAAGTCTTGAGGCGACTCATCTCCATTTTTCAAGTTTTCCAAATTTATTACCAATTTTGTGGACGCTTTAAAATTTCCTGAAATATATTTTAGATTTTTAATCAATTTTTTTTAATTTTATTTACAGATTTTTTGTTTTTATAGTTGGGAAATTTATTGCATAATTTGACGTTTTTACGATTACGATTTTTTTTTATTAGTTGCGTTATATTTGTGATACATTATTATAAAGAAAATTTGATCTAGAATATGATTCTGTAAAAATATTAAGGAAGTTCCTTTTAAAAACGAAATTTAGATATCTTTCTAGAAAATATGTATAAAAAATAATTTTGTAGACCATTTTATAGACCAGTTTATTATGAAACTTTATTATGAAACTTATTTATGAAACTTATTTATGAAACTGAAAATGAACCACAATGTATAGTATATAGTATATATACTATACACAATGTATAGTATATGTAGTACTATAGAGGAGAATAAAAATATAATTTATTAAACATTATATAAATATAAATTTAAAAAGATGTCTGTAATCAATTTATAAATTTTCTATCAAAGTTTAATTTATTGAGTTGATCTATTACGATAATCCAAATATGTATATTGAAATTATTTCTATTCTAAGTCTTAATTATTATTTTCACTGAACGAATGTGAACTTATAGGCACCAGATCGCGATTTTTTAATAGATTGCATTGCTCCATAGTCCGTTCACAGATACCATAATCAATGAGTACTATAAATAAGCATGTAACAACTAGAGAACGATAGCAGTTCTAATTCCAATCATTCGGAATATAAATCTTCGCTTACGGGCAGGACGATTTATTTTACAATTCCGGATATCTAGATAAGATTAGAATCTGGAGTGTTCATAAAGAGTTATCCCGTCCATTTAAGTCGGTACATGAAATTGTGAAGAATGTTATGAATCCAAAGGTGTTTGTACATACTCACATGGCACAATGTAATACCCCACCGCAAGCCAAAGTCGTCTTTGTACCAGGAATATGCTAACCTGGTATGTTTTCAGCGAAATTAAAAGCTGCAGGTTTTTCCAATTATGATGTTTTCATATATAAAATAATTGTAATACTGATTCTATTATTCTGTTGTTTTTACTTTATCATAAATGTAGGTAATATAAAGGGTTATAAAGTAATCGTGCAAATATCCACGAAATTACCATGTAGAAAAATAAATGTTTTAGAGTTATCATTCAAGAACGGAACACAATTTTTTAATTAGATCCAACCTAGCCCTGATTTTTTTTATAGTCAAAATACCAGTCACTGGCGTTTTCTGTATTTTATTTTCTCATAATGAAATTATAATGTATCTAAATTTGTGTTGACTATTGCCATTATTTTGTTTATTATCAATATTTTATAAAATAGAACAGGTACGTGCAAAATATTTTAATAAAGATAGTTAAGAATGTATTCTTTTTTCAATACACAAAATTATAAGACTCTTTGTTTACAGAGAAATTAAACATTTTCAATACCATTTTAAAGTTAAGTGGTGGCCACATCAAATTTATTTACACGTAAGTGGGCAACTTCATTCATTGTCGTTTTCTGTAATTTGTTTTCTCATAATGGAATTATAAAGTATCTAAATTTTGTTATTAAGTAAAACTATTTCTAAATATTTGATAGACGAAACGGGTACTAATTATGTATGTATTTAAATTTTGCTAAATACTTAAGAGTTATTTATAAATATTTGATCGATGAGGCAAGTATTTGAAAAAACTCCATGCTAAATGTAAAAACTAATACACAAGTTGTGTTAGTTTCTCTTTAAATTTGTGAAACTGGCACAACTTGTGATCAATTTTTGACAAATATTTAATTATCGTTGCTTTTAGTACAGAAAAAGTGACATTATATATTCAACTTACCATTAAACTGATTAATAAATTTACGTCACTGACTTAATTAGATTAAGTTTCATTTACTTAATTTGGTCCACGAAGTTATTTAATTTTCAGAAATTCTGCAATTAAATCTAAAATATTGTAATAGTGTTTTACACCTTATTTCTTATCTGCAGTCTATGTTTTGCTCCCTCTCATATAATTATGAATTGTACTAATAATCGCGGTGATAATAATCTATTATTCCAAACTGTAAAATAAGTGTACCTGCACTAAAAATAAATATAATTATTATAATCGCAACACTTAATAAATTTACGCCACTTACTTAATTAGATTAAGTTTCATTTAGTTAATTTGGTCCACGAAGTTATTTTATTTACAGAAATTCTGCAATTAAATCTAAAATATTATAATAGTGTTTTACACCTTATTTCTTATCTGCAGATGTTCTGCGACCTCTCATATAATTATGTATTGTACTAATAATCGAGGTGATAATAATCTATTATTCCAAAACGTAAAATAAGTGTACCTACACTAAAAATAAATATAATTATTATAATCGCAACACTTGAAAAACCTTATCGTTCTTCTAAATAGCAACGTGATACAATTTATGATATAGATTATGTTATTTGCTTTATCTATTGTATTTTATTCGTCGATGTTTAGAGATGTATGTCACTGACTTGCTTCAATGGATGGATTGCATAAGGATGGTTATTATGTTATTTTTTTTAAAAAACATTTTTTTATCACTTACCGAACTAACCGACATGCTTCAATGGTGCGTCATATAGCACTATTCATGTCATCAGGATGGTGATGATTATTTTTTAGAAAACCAATTTTTATCACTTTTGTCACTTACCGATTCTGAAGTTGGTTCATTAATTTTTGAAGAGAAGAAATCCTATCCCGAATTGTTTCATATAAAATTAGGAAAATTTAATTACATACATGTCACTGATGAGATTCTTATGTGTATAAGTCAAATAAAATACAGGTACAAGTTAATTTAATAAAAAAACATCGCACATTCAAGTACGTCGGTAGATTGTATTGAGATACTCGTATGATGGTACCTATTATTTGAGATCTTTGTACCCTCTTCAAAAATGGATTTTTAAAACAAAAATTGTACACTGCTCTTTGCCATAAAATATTTTGTTTCATAATCTTTAAATTTGATTTTGAAGAATGAAAATTGTTATCTCTTATACATCTGCAGCGTTTCTGAAAAATTCTCACCTTTCCACTTTAGATTTTTGTGGAAGTTTTTTCAAAGTTTATTTTGAGAATCAAACATTTTTTAGACGACGTTTTCGTATAAAATCGCACCAGTACAGATTTGTTTCATTATTTGAGATATTTGTAATTGTACTGTAATTTAAGTTTGTTATACAGGGTGTCCAAGATAAGGATCAACAGCATGGGGATCTCGGAAACCGTACAAGTTACAAAGGCATGAGATTTTGCATGTATCAAATGGATTAGATTGCGAAAAATGTGCTAAATTGTGTAAAAAAGAGGTATAATGACATATTTGAGAAAAAAAATTGAATATAGATGACATATTTTGTGTACCGATATTCATAACATTCACCAAATTTAAAATTAAATTGACCAGAACTACAAAGCTATATACAAAATTCCTGAAAATTCACTACAGCCTTTAAAAGCTTGAAAAGTTCAGTAGGGGTGTAAAAGATTCGAGAAAATTTCAAAATTAACAATGAAATTTATTTTATTAGTATAACAATGTTTAGGCAATTATGTTTTCAAACGTCATAAGTTCAGAAAATATCATGAAAATTAATTATTTCCTAATATTTAGTTAATTATTTGATTAGAATTTTTAAAACGTTTAGATAACTAAAAATTCAAATAAGCGGCTAAAGCGGTTCAATTTGTAAAATATCAAAAATAAAAAAAAGACGATTATAGAAAATTTCAACATTTAAAAGCCTTTACATTAAGACATTTTGAGATGATTATATACAGGGTGTCCAAGATAAGGATGAACAGCAAGGGGATCTCGGAAACCGTAAAAGTTACAAAGGCGGTTAAATTAGAAAAAAGTTGCGCCAGTAATATTCTCTTGAGAAAACCAGAAAATTTCGCTAAATAAGTGGCAATGACAAAATGCCTTTTGTTTTTATACCTTTTCAAATAACTTCAGAAAAACATTTTCAGATTTGGTCGAATATCTTTGGAAGTAATATTCGACAAAATCTGAATATTTGCGATATGTTTTTCTGAAGTTATTTGAAAAGGTATAAAAAACAAAAGGCATTTTGTCATTTCCACTTATTTAGCTCTTCAAGATAAAATTTATAATTATTCAGTACAACGTTTCATAAATGAAGTGCGCTCTGTATTAAATAGCATTTCCTATTACCAATTCAACGATTTAAATCACAGTATGGTTTCTCATGTTTTTATTTAGAAAAAAATGGCTTGTTAATACATTTAGAACATTTTGAAATTTAAATTTATCACCTAATTTTATGATTTTAAGATAATTTAATAAACAGAACAATTTTTATAATGTCACAGTAAAAAAAAAGTAAGTGTGGTAACTAAAATGTTTCAATGTTGAGCAACTATTCTTGCTAAATTGTTTTTAGTTACTATTTTGGTACCTATTCTGGGTTAAAATTAGGTAATAATTGTTGTATTCGTCATCATTAAATAAACAGAACAAGTATCACACCGCAGCAAAAAAATAATAAGTGTGGTTCTAAATAACTATAATGTTATCAATGTTTAACAACTATTCCTACTAATTTATTTTTTGTTACTATTTTGGTACATATTCTGGGTTAAAATTATGTAATAATTTTTGTCTTCGTCGCCAGTAAATGAACAGAACAATTCTCATATCACAGTAAAAAATAACAAGTGCGGTCTAAATAGCTATAATGTTTCAATGTTTAACAACTATTCTTGCTAAATTATTTCTAGTTACTATTTTGGTACATATTCTGGGTTAAAATTAGATAATAATTTTTTTTTTCGTCGTCATCGTTTCAACGCATTCTACAAGAAAATGTTCCAAATGTATTAACAAGCCTTTCCTGCATGAAAACATGAGAAACCATTCTGTGACAAATAGTTGAATTCGTAATAGGAAATTTTATCTAATTGGGTGTACATTTTTTACGGGCCATATAAAAAATGTAGTTGATGGTTTCTTCGAAACGTTGTACTGAAAATTTGTAAGCTGAAAAAGTGTCAATGAGATAATGCCATTGGTTTTCTAATACCTTTTCAAATAACTGCCTAAAAAATAAAAACGAAATCGTAAGATTTCTTATCTTGTCGAATATCTCCGGAAGTAAACGGAAATTTCCAATTTTTTCAACAGAATATTACTGACCATTTAATTGCGCAACTTTTTCGTATTTTTTTGCCTTTGTAACTTTTACGGTTTCCGAGATCCCTATGCTGTTGATCCCTTTCTTGGATCCCCTGTATAGGGTGTTCCACTAAGAAAAAAGTTTTGCAAATATCGATCACCCTGTATGATGTCGTCAGTTATGTGTCCGATGAAAATTTGAAATTTTATTATTGAAGGCCAACTATCAAGAAAATTACATATCGAATTAGAGATTGTTAACTTCATGAATAAAGCAGGAAAATTTAATAAAAATGTATACATTTTATACAGGATCCAAAAATGTAAGGATATTTTGGGCGTTCCATTAAAAAAAAAATATATAAGTTTAATCTGTAACTTTTATATAAACCACCCTGTATAAATTTTAATATTTTTATGAAGTGCAAATTATTATTGTATACAACTTTTGTATAAAAATTTAAAAAAAAAATATTTTGTTTAATAACCCCGTGGTTAACCGTTCCCAGTTCGTTGAAACACCCTGTATAATGGTTGAAAGAATATTATAAAAATTGTATGTCATTTTGTGAAATTTAATGTATGTTTATATCTGGCTCTTAATGTGGGAGAGCAAAATTAAGTACCAAAATTTAGATCAACATTTTTGGAAAAAAAAAATAGATTTGTCCATGGAATTATCAAGTGCCCACCCCACCTCATATTTGATATTTTAAAAGGAATTTTCATTTTTTTTTTCGAAAACTACTACGAAAACTTTTTTGACTATGGTTCTATGGGATTCGACGTGCGCTTTTCCAATAAAAAATTAAATGTGAGGTATTTAAGTGGGCACTTGATATTGGACTGTTCGCATTTCTTTACCTGCTAATTGTCTGGTTTACTTACTGGTAAATAATATTTATTTTTATTTTATTTTATGATTTATTTCTTTCGCCTGACTAGTTTCGGTTATGAACAACCATCTTCAGAGGCATATGCATTCAATCTTAAAATTGGATAGATTACATTTCAAGTGAATTCAAGATATACGAACATTGAATGCATTTGCCTCTGATAATGGTTATTCATAACCGAAACTAGTCGCCAGGCAAAAGAAATAAATGATAACAAAAATATTATTTACTAGTAAGTACTAAATATAACAACCTTAAATATATATATATATATATATATAAACAATCTTTATTAGGCTATCGACATCCTTAAATATATAAGCGGTATTTATAAATAATTTATATTTGTAAATAATTTATAAATAAAACCTTGTTAGTACAAGTATACAGAACTTGCCATTCTCAATGATAGATTAATTTTTCATATATAAGACACCAAGATAGATCTTGGTGTCATGTGTCACGATGTAATCTGGGTAACATTACATGTTACAATAAAAATAAAATTATATTACATACGAGTTAAAACTTATTTCCTTAAGGTTTAAGGTTTGCTGTTACATATTCTGTTATATGAAAGTTATTTAGTAAATATGAAATAATGCAGTAATCAAGTATGATTGTAACAATAATACGTTAGTGTTATTGTTAAATCGCTCGAACATGATTCATTTGATTAATCTTAACTTGGTGGGTGAACGATATGTCAATTTTATTACTTGTTTTCAGAGTGTCGAATGTATTTTACGCATCAAGGTAAATTTAAAATTAGTTTAGAAATCGCCCGACTTAGTATTCATGCTGTATCAAATTTCTTCTCACGGAACGGACGATTTTATACATTTCCCACAGCTTTATAGCTCCTGCCCAGGCTAGGCTTGACAATAATAAATACGTGCGTGTGATTACAAATATAAACTTAATTTTAATTAAGGTAGCACTGTGCTGGCAGAGTTTAATTAGAAATTTAGATTAATGGAGTCTGCTCTCAAGTGGACATATAGATATGACGTAGTATATTCCTGAAATCAGTTTCTCGATTTTTGAATGGAACAAGTTCCTTGGAAAATAAGAAACATTTCACTCACAAAACACAGAAACAATCATTGCAAAAATCAGAATTTAGAAAATGCGAGGTGTTTTTGTGGGAAAAATTAATACTAATGTTTGTTGAAGAGGAGCAGATTTCCAACACGATGGTTGGCACCTCCACATATATTTTGATTATTAAATCTAAGAATAGAATTTTATTAGATTTCAACAAAAATGCAACTATAACATCCACATTTGGTACATCATTAAAAAGAGAAAAAAAGTGCCTATTAATTAGGGCCAAAGCCAACTATGACTTCTATTTAAAAAACACAACTTTGTGCTGTATCTTGTTTATTAACAAAGTTATCGAAATTCTATAAAACTCATTCAATTCACCGTAAAAAAGTGATTTCACGGCAAAACCAAGTGCGGTTCGGTTTGAATGTATTTTGTAGCACATTGGGAAATGATTTACATGGTGCTATAATATTTCTAACTGCACAACGTCATTTGGAAATTTTTCAAACAACCTTATAAGATTTATTGTATGATTTGCCTTTGGCACAAAATATTCAAATATAGTACCAGTAAGATGGCGCCCCTCCAATCAATGCTAGAGATGTTATTACTTATTTAAATGGCCGTTTTAATAACAAAGTACTAGCGACTAATACATCTATTCTGTGGGCAGCCATATTTTCATACGTGACGCCTCTTGACTTTTATTTGTAGCGTACTTAAAAAACAAAATTTATGGAAGTAACTTCAATTATAATAATGTAGATGAACTTCGGGAAGCAATGACAGAGGCAATAAAAGGCGTTAATCGCAACACATTGCGATAAGTAACTGGCAATATTCTAAAACTCTCTCAATTGTGTTTAGCTTCTTTTTGGCCATGTAGCCAATAACAGTCAGTATTTTGAGCATTTTTTATAATTTATTGTTATTTTACTACTTAGTTGTATTACTTTAAAAAAAATATTTACATTTGTTTTAAAAATAATTTAGAAAATAAAAATTGGAACCATAGATATATCCTATATTTTTTTATTTTTACATAGATTGTTTACATCGTTGAAAAGAGAAAAAAAAACGAAAATAAGAAAGTTGCTATTAATTTCTCGGAAATCGCCATCTTGACTTTTGTTTTGACTTGATTCTTAAGTTTGTGCGATCGAACCGAGTAACTTTTATTTTAAACTTGTTTCGGAATATTTAATAATAATGGAAATATCGGAGTTTTTAGAAAATGACAATTTTTTAGTTTGTTTTTAAAATAATTTCGAAACTGCTTGGACTTTTGAAAAATGTTCAACATCATCTGAACCTGCACACAAAACTGCAAGACATTGCCCATTTAACCAGATCTCTAGCTTTCAGGTGCAATCCTACTCTATTTAGGACATCCTGTATACGCACACACAACTTACTTTTTAATTTATCTGTTATTGCAATTGTTTAGATAAAATCTAGATTTGAAATGGTTTTGGCAAAAATCGAAAACCGGAAAGCTGAGGTAATCAATTTTTTAAATGTACTAATTCTGATTTTAAAGCAAAAACTATTTTCTTTGCTGCTCATTAGGTAAAAATTAAATCATTTTAGATTTTATGAAATCTTCAAATTTTATACTCCCAGAATATTTTATGAATACGAGAAATAAAAGCAAGTAATTTGTTGAACGTATTGTTTATGATATAATAGAACCATTTTAGATTTCATTTTCCTTTTTAATTTTCTTCACATTTTCATTATGTTCTTTCTACTTTAATTTAGAATTATTCTAAAGAATAATTTCTCCAGAATATATAATTCTTAATACAGCGAATAATAAAACAAATCTTATAAATAGTAAAGATATTCAATGAATTGAAATAGTTATCAATTATATTTGTGCAAGCATTAATATTTCGGAAGGCCAATTAGTGAGTTGTTGATAATTTTTTATACGGGTGGGCTAGCTCAAAGGGTGATTTTCAAATTTAACGGGTGCGCTATTTCGAAAGTGTGTTTTTCAAATTTAGTTTTATGGGTTGTCAGCGTTCTCCAGGCGAAAATAGAATTATTGCAGATTTTTAATGTAAATATGTCATATAAGTCATAT